>JALGPY010000007.1:74187947-74593035 GCA_023055425.1 Linanthus parryae
TTATGTGTTTCAAAGGTCTGAACTGATTTTCAAAGCCTTGAAAATATTTTCAAAGCTTTGAGTATACGTGCTTTACATCATACAGCTTTTCAAGACCTTGAAATCCATTCCAAAGCCTTAAAAAAAAGACTGCATGCTAGTTAGTCAATAATTTGGATCTTTCAATATTGGGTGTTATATCTTTGTAGATAATTGCTCAATGTTGCCCCTCAATTTTTAAATACCCCTTTTCAGCGAAAATAGTATTATATCTTTTATTTCCAACTGCACACACAAAATTTGAATCTTTTTGATTCAGCAGATCTTCAAAGATTAGGAATAATATTTAGTTTCCTTTTCAAAGTAAAACTCTCTTCTATTTATCTTCTTCTTTCTTTCTCTCCTTCGTATCTATCCTACCTCTCTCTTATTCTCCCAAAATCCTAATGAGCACTAGAAGAGCCTCTGACATAATTAAGATGGCTGGTGGTTCAAAGGCTGGCACAGAGAAGAAAAGAAATGCCACTGTGGAAGTGGTTCAGACCATCTGTGGGGATTCCAGTTCAAAGACTCCAACATCAGAAGATATGGCACCTCCTCCTCCCAAGAAGAAGGAAACGAAAGAACAGACACCAGTGTCGAGCAAGAAGAAAAAGGCAGTGGAGTCTGCACAAGAAAAACAGAAGGGGATTCAGATTGGTAGCCCTAAGAAGGTAAAAAAAGAAGGCTGACAAAGCAGACAAGGGAAAAGGAAAAGAAAAGCGACAGAGGATGAACCAAAGGATGAACCAGATGAGAACAATGAGAAGGCACTACAAATCTATTCAGAGAAGAATAAATCCACTGGTAAGAAATCAGCCCTTGATAACACATGGTTTATTACTCATGTTGCTAGAGGTAAATGGCTAGATGAATTTGCTTCTAGATCAGTTGCATTCTGTAGTATGATCAGTGTTCCTATGTTACATGGTATGAATCTGAAGTGTATCAAAATGTTGAAGAAATGCTCTCTTTGGTTTGTTCTAAATCCACCAGAGTTAGCCTACCCCAGACTCACAAGATTCTTTTACCTCAACATGAAACAACTCAAGAACTGCAACAACCCCCTTATCCGGCTCGGGACAAGACCGGGAGGGCGATGCTTAATAGAAGTGGCGGAGATCAAAAGCAATATATGTTCCACAACAAGAACTTATATTATTAAACATTAAACAAGAGTCTTATACAAAAGGTGCTTATTATTACAAAAAAACTTAACAAAACTAGAAACTAATTATGACATTATCAGTCTAGGTGAGTCTCGCGCCCCTTCTATTCCTTAAGTTCCAGCTCCTAGACCTGCGGTGGGAAGAAAACAACAGGAACCGCAGTTTGAAAAGTCAGCAATAAATACTGAGTGAGCTACACCTTAGCATGTAAAACAGGAAAGAGAATATAAACTGCTGGACACAAGTTAAATAAAATGAAAGTGACAGTAGGAATGAAAACAGTTTTAGAGTTCGCAACGGTATAAGCAAAAGTGTAAATCAATAATTCAAGCATTAACCGAATATAATAATGCCGACAAAAGGGCCTCACAATAATAATAAAGTCAACAAGGCAGTCGAATCATCGCTTATTCATTTCACAGTACCCAGGTAGACCAGTGACCACAATCAGACATTCTAGACCTTAAGTGTTGCAACACCCTCCTAAGAGCGTCAATCAAAGGAGTGGTATCTAGAAGCAGTACTCCAGCCTACGGCGAAAGGATTCGGGGTGCACATAGTGCCATATCTTTAGGGACCAAAGCCCAGGGAATCATCACCCGTACGTAATAAGTAAAACAACTGGTTCTGGTACATGTGATATTCCTTCCACTTTGCATTATTAACAGATTATTAATTATCGCGTGAGAGTTATCAATAACAGTAGCCAACAGTTCAAATATTTGACAAGTGTAACAAATAACAATTATATTTTGAGACAGAAAATAGAAATCGCAATCGACACGAAAAGAGCTAGGCACACTAGGCGAAGCATGTAAACTCACCTTATTTGACTTGGCAGTTAGTACGTAGGATGATCGATGAAGCCGATGTCCACAAATCCGTCTCCTACAATTCACAAATATGTAATTATATGAGGCTAAGTAAACGGCTGCATGAGTGTTAATCTAGGTCGGATCTAAGTTTGTCCCAATAACCCCAACGAATTCCCGTTTCCAACTATATTATTATTATTATTATTATTATTATTATTATTATTATTATTATTATTATTATTATTATTATAAAGAAATATTTTAAAACGAATTTAACATTAAGTAATTAAAGCAAAACTTGTAAATATTTATCGAAACGGACAAGTAACACTTAAAGACTATTTCTAAAACAATAATATTTGATTGATAAGAATATTTATTGCCAATAATATTTATTAATATTTCAAACTCGCGACTTAATAAACTAAAGTGACAATTTTACTAGAACAAACATTATCTCAAATATACATAATACCGTTTTATGACTTATTTTTGAAGAAAATCTTATTATTTCTTATTACTAAAACACATTTTTATTACAAAAGCATTTAGTTTATTTTATTTTTTTTTTCTTTTAGTCACCTATAATATTAATAACAAATAATCATATATTAAAGATAACACAAGTATAACAGCCCCTCTTAGGTTTTGGCAAACTACAACTTGCTACCCCCCACTAACAGTGACTTGCATATCTCCAAATTTTCAAAAACTGCAACTAGCACCCCAACCAAGAACATTTTCACCAAACCCATGTCCAATCCTAACAGAAGCGAATTATAGCTACTAAAAATGAATTTCGACAGTAAATAACGAACAAGGAGAAGTTATAGATCAAACCCGAGTCAAGAATCACGAGAAATGAGCGACGAACGTCACGGGTCAAGTCGCCGAAGTTGTTGCCGGCGATGGAGCTCGACGGTGGCGCTCCCGTTGCTTCTGGTCGCGGCTAAGGACTTCTGGAAGCAGTTCGAGCCCTCTGAATACTGGCGGGATGGAGGATGATGGCCGGGTGCCGCTAGATTCACTCGGCCAAAACTTCGCCGGAAGTTATGGAGTTCGGCGATGGTGGCGGCATCTTCTGCAACTCCGGCTGCTGCTGTACTTTTTCTTCTTTTCCTTCTTTTTTTCTGGGTCCCGATCAGAGAGGGTAACGAGGGAGAGAGATGGATACGAGTTGGGAAAAGAGGAACAGCGGTGGTGATGGTGGCGGTTTTGCCGCCGGTAGCAGCGGCGGCGATGGCTGCTTCCACCTGCTGTTGCTGCTGCAGTTTCTGATTTTCAGAGAGGCAGAGAGGGGGATGGATGGGACAGAGACAGAGAGAGAGGGTGGAGGTGATGGTGATGAAGTGGTGGGTGTTGTTGGTGGTTGTTTCCCGTCGGTGTTAGCGGCAGTGGTGGTGGCTTTGCCACTGCTTGCTGCTGCTGCTTCCTTCGACTGGGGGAGAACAAGTCAGAGAGAAAGCAGGAGAGAGAGAGAGAGAGATGATGGCAGTGATGGGTGGAGATGGCGGTGCCGGTGGTTGTGGTGGTGGTTGTTTGTCGAGAGAGAGAGAGAGCTGAGAGTGAGAGTGGTGGCTGATGGGTGAAGGGGAGGGTGATGATGGGCATTTATAGGGGAGGTTACTTGGAGAGGTGATGTTGGTGAGGGCGGTGATGGGAGTGGCGGTGATGGTGAGGGCGGTGAGCGAGATCCGTGGGCGTGAAGGAGAAGGAAGAAGAAAGGAAAAAGCTGTGAAGAAAAAGATTGGGTTTTCATTTATTTAATATATGGTTAATAGAGAATGATAGGGTGTGGTGGGTGTATAGGCTTACGCGGTGGTTGTTATCGCGGAAATGTCTAGAAAAAGAATAATTCGCGCAAAAATTAAAATTCTCACCCTATTTTCTCGTCTATTAAAATTTTAAAAATATTACCCAAATCACCACTCGCAACTAAAATTTAGTTATCACCTCTAAAATTACCAAATTGCCCTGTTAAACACGGGGTATTACATCCTCCCCCCCCTTAGGATGAGCTTCGTCCTCGAAGCTTGAGTCAAAGCTAGGGTTACTATAGTCTCAAAGGTATCCTAAATGAGATGCAGAGATATTAGGATCAGAATACTTACCTTCTTTGTTGTTTATTACCCGTGCCTCTGTTTCACTCATCACAAAAATATGTCCAGGCTGCCTCTAGTTGTTTCCCTGAGCTGCACTCCCACCATTCATGTTTCGATTGTTTCCAGCATCATTGTTTCCGTTTCTAGCTGCATTCCTGTTCTGTCCTCCATTTCTGTTGCCATCTCCATGGTTATTGTTATTATTGCAGAACTGATTTCCTCCGTTTTGATTGTTCTGTCGGTAAACGTTTCCATTCTGATTCTGACGTTGTCCTTGGTCGTTTATCCGTTGCTCATTTCCGACTGCCATCCTCCTTCTACATTCAGGAGCTATGTGGCCTTTGATGCCACAAAAATTACAAGTCAATGCAGCGCCTTCACAAGTGTAGCCTCGATGACTACCCCCACACCTGTTGCAATTATAGTTAGGTTGCTGGTTTCGATTTTCTCCATTTCCCCAGTTCTGACTACCTCCTCAATTTCCAGTCTTGAATCTCTTGTCTGATCCTGATCCTTGATTGTTGTTTCCTCCCTGGCTAGAGTTACCATTTCCTTGGCCTTCTACCTTCCTTTTTCCCAATTGCTGAGTTATTGCCTGATCGACTCTCCTGATATTTGCGGCTACGCCATAGGCTTCTGATAAGGTACTGTAGGTCCTTATGAGCATGGTCCTCTGGATTTCAAGCCTTAGACCTCCTATGAAGCGAGTCACCATGCGCCCTTCAGTAGGCACTGTATCTTCTTCAAACCGGGCCAGCTCCACGAACTGGTCGTTGTAGTCTGTTAGAGAGTTGTTGCCTTGCTTCAACGAGATGAACTCCTGGTACTTCTCTTCCTTGACATGATCCAGATAAAAGGCAATTCTCATTGCTGTTTTCAGTGCCTCCCAGTCGAAACCTTCTTGATCCATGAATCTCGCTCGGTTGGTAGTCCACCAGTTGTCAGCTTTTCCTTTAAAGTAGAACGCCGCTTCGTTAACCTTGCGGGTTTCTGGGCAGTCCATAGCATGGAAAATTTTGTCTAAGTCCCTGATCCAGTTTTCTAGTAGCACGGGATCTTCCTTTCCATAAAAGAGACTCGGGTTTCGTTGAGCTATCTTCTTAGACCAGTCGGGTTCTCGTTCAACAGCAACGTTGGTGTTACGGTTCTGGTTGTTGTTGTTCATAGCCTGGACGAACTGACCCATGTGGTTGATCAGTTGGGCCACCTGTGGGTGTAATGCTTCTTCTGCTTCCATTGTTGCTTCCAAAGACATAGCGGTGCTTCTGCTGATTACGTACCCTAAACGATATCTTATCGTAACACACGTGCTAACACAAGTAACATGTCACAACCAGTAAGTACACAATATCATCCAATCACATAATATATATCAGCGAGATACACAGATAAAGAAAATCCACATAAATGTCATAGAAGAATGACTTCATAACCATATATCTAACTAGGCATTAGGGCCTCAATACGAACAGAGTAATGCTAAGTAACAAGTACAAACTGATCACGTAAGAGGAAGTAAATACTAACTCCCAAGATTCCCGACTTTTCCGTATTTTATCTTGCCCTATGTTCATTTTAAGTTACCCTACAAGTTTTATTCCCTATAGTGGAAAGAACTGCTCTGATACCACCGGTGACAACCCCCTTATCCGGCTCGGGACAAGACCGGGAGGGCGATGCTTAATAGAAGTGGCGGAGATCAAAAGCAATATATATTCCACAACAAGAACTTATATTATTAAACATTAAACAAGAGTCTTATACAAAAGGTGCTTATTATTACAAAACAACTTAACAAAACTAGAAACTAATTATGACATTATCAGTCTAGGTGAGTCTCGCGCCCCTTCTATTCCTTAAGTTCCAGCTCCTAGACCTGCGGTGGGAAGAAAACAACAGGAACCGCAGTTTGAAAAGTCAGCAATAAATACTGAGTGAGCTACACCTTAGCATGTAAAACAAGAAAGAGAATATAAACTGCTGGACACAAGTTAAATAAAATGAAAGTGACAGAGTAGGAATGAAAACAGTTTCAGAGTTCGCAACGGTATAAGCAAAAGTGTAAATCAATAATGCAAGTGTTAACCGAATATAATAATGCCGACAAAAGGGCCTCACAATAATAATAAAGTCAACAAGGCAGCCGAATCATCGCTTATTCATTTCACAGTACCCAGGTAGACCAGTGACCACAATCAGACATTCTAGACCTTAAGTGTTGCAACACCCTCCTAAGAGCGTCAATCAAAGGAGTGGTATCTAGAAGCAGTACTCCAGCCTACGGCGAAAGGAGTCGGGGTGCACATTGTGCCATATCTTTAGGGACCAAAGCCCAGGGAATCATCACCCGTACGTAATAAGTAAAACAACTGGTTCCGGTACATGCGATATTCCTTCCACGATGCATTATTAACGGATTATTAATTATCGCGTGAGAGTTATCAATAACAGTAGCCAACAGTTCAATATTTGACAAGTGTAACAAATAACAATTATATTTTGAGACAGAAAATAGAAATCGCAATCGACACGAAAAGAGCTAGGCACACTAGGCTAAGCATGTAAACTCACCTTATTTGACTTGACAGTTAGTACGTAGGATGATCGATGAAGCCGATGTCCACAAATCCGTCTCCTACAATTCACAAATATGTAATTATATGAGGCTACTTCTAAGTAAACGGCTGCATGAGTGTTAATCTAGGTCGGATCTAAGTTTGTCCCAATAACCCCAACGAATTCCCGTTTCCAACTATATTATTATTATTATTATTATTATTATTATTATTATTATTATTATTATTATTATTATTATTATTATTATTATTATTATTATTATTATTATTATTATTATTATTATTATTATTTTAAAGAAATATTTTAGAAACGAATTTAACATTAAGTAATTGAATCAAAACTTGTAAATATTTATCGAAGCGGACAAGTAACACTTAAAGACTATTTCTAAAACAATAATATTTGATTGATAAGAATATTTATTGCCAATAATATTTATTAATATTTCAAACTCGCGACTTAATAAACTAAAGTGACAATTTTACTAGAACAAACATTATCTCAAATATACATAATACCATTTTATGACTTATTTTTGAAGAAAAGCTTATGATTTCTTATTACTAAAACACATTTTTATTACAAAAGCATCTAGTTTATTTTATTTTATTTTCTTTTAGTCACCTATAATATTAATAACAAATAATCATATATTAAAGATAACACAAGTGTAACAGCCCCCCTTAGGTTTTGGCAAACTACAACTTGCTACCCCCACTAACAGTGACTTGCATATCTCCAAATTTTCAAAAACTGCAACTAGCACTCCATCCAAGAACATTTTCACCAAACCCATGTCCAATCCTAACAGAAGCGAATTATAGCTACTAAAAATAAAATTCTACAGTAAATAACGAACAAGGAGAAGTTTTAGATCAAACCCGTGTCAAGAATCACGAGAAATGAGCGACGAACGTCACGGGTCAAGTCGCCGAAGTTGTTGCCGGCGATGGAGCTCGACGGTGGCGCTCCCGTTGCTTCTGGTCGCGGATAAGGACTTCTGGAAGCAGGTCGAGCCCTCTGAATATTGGCGGGATGGAGGATGATGGCCGGGTGCCGCTAGATTCGCTCGGCCAAAACTTCGCCGGAAGTTATGGAGTTCGGCGATGGTGGCGGCGTCTTCTGCAACTCCGGCTGCTGCTGTACTTTTTTCTTCTTTTCTTTATTTTTTTCTGGGTTCCGATCAGAGAGGGTAACGAGGGAGAGAGATGGATACGAGTTGGGAAAAGAGGAACAGTGGTGGTGATGGTGGCGGTTTTGCCGTCGGTAGCAGCGGCGGCGATGGCTGCTTCCCCCTGCTGTTGCTGCTGCGGTTTCTGATTTTCAGAGAGGCAGAGAGGGAAATGGATGGGACAGAGACAGAGAGAGAGGGTGGAGGTGATGGTGATGAAGTGGTGGTGGTTGCTGGTGGTTGTTTCCCGTTGGGGTTAGCGGCAGTGGTGGTGGCTTTGCCACTGCTTGCTGCTGCTGCTTCCTTCGACTGGGGGAGAACAAGTCAGAGAGAAAGCAGGAGAGAGAGAGATGATGGCAGTGATAGGTGGAGATGGCGGTGCCGGTGGTTGTGGTGGTGGTTGTTTGTCTATCGAGAGAGAGAGAGAGAGAGAGAGAGAGAGAGAGAGAGAGAGAGTGAGAGAGAGAGAGAGAGAGAGCTGAGAGTGAGAGTGGTGGCTGATGGGTGAAGGGGAGGGTGATGATGGGCATTTATAGGGGAGGTTACTTGGAGAGGTGATGTTGGTGAGGGCGGTGATGGGAGTGGCGGTGATGGTGAGGGCGGTGAGCGAAATCCGTGGGCGTGAAGGAGAAGGAAGAAGAAAGGAAAAAGCTGTGAAGAAAAAGATTGGGTTTTCATTTATTTAATATATGGTTAATAGAGAATGATAGGGTGTGGTGGGTGTATAGGCTTACGCGGTGGTTGTTAACGCAGAAATGTCTAGAAAAAGAATAATTCGCGCAAAAATTAAAATTCTCACCCTATTTTCTCGTCTATTAAAATTTTAAAAATATTACCCAAATCACCACTCGCAACTAAAATTTAGTTATCACCTCTAAAATTACCAAATTGCCCTTTTGTTAAACACGGGGTATTACAAGAACACTGCAAAATCTGGTAATACAGACCAAAGTTGATGGTATCAATATGGAACTAGATCACTCTAAGTTTGCAAATGTTCTAGGTTGTCCTAAGAGGTATGATACCAGTAACTACCCTCCTAAGAGTGAAGCCCTGAAGCTAGCAAAAGAAGAGTTATTTCTACCCAATACCCCTACCTCATCCAAGCAGTTAACCCACTATGTGCTGACTGTTGAAACCAAAATTTTGTTTACAATCTTGATGAGATGTGTGGTACCAAGGGAATACTCAAATGAGCTGATCACTGATAGGGTGTTGCACTTAATGTACTTGGTTATGCATGGTTATGAAGTTGATCTTACAAAGCTTGTAATGGAACACATGCTTTATAGTCAAACCAATCAGAGAAAACAGCCCTTGCCATATGCCAATTTGCTCACCTCTTTCTTCCAACACTTTGAAATTTCAACTTATAGGGAAGAGACTATCACTACTGGGTTTGGTATTCTTAATGAGAAGGCATTTGAGAAGATTGGAGTGGTGAAAACTAGTGCTAAGACTTGGAAGCTATACTCAGATTTGGCAGAAGAAGAGTTGAGCTCCAAGAAATTCTCAAACCCAAGACCTTGACCCCTAATTCAAGCCAAACCTCTCAGCCTCAGGATAATTCCTTGGTTCTTTAGATGCTGAATGGACTTCAAATGGACATTGATGAAGTGAAGGAGAATCAACATGGGTTTGACACTGATCTGAGGCAGGTGAAGTACATGGTTGAAAATTTGTTCAGAAGCATGACAGTGTTTGATGTGCCGGAAGAAGTGTCTGCAAAGAGTACCAAAAAGGTTGATTCAGCCAAGGATCTGCCCAGTGAACATTCAACTCAGGATGTGGCTGCTCAGGTAAAAGATAAAGGAAAGCAGATAGTTGATGAACAAGTGGATGAAGATCAAGAGGAAGATGTTGACAGTCCACACTCAGTAGCACTACTTATAGATCTCAAGAAGAAGAAATCAAAGAAGCCACTGTTCCAGAGATTGTGACTGCTCCTGACTTATTTGAAGATGAAGGTGAAGTTGGTGATGATGTGGCTCAACAGGAAGAAGAGCAGGTTGATGATGATGACGGGAATAGTCAGGAAGAATATGCAGAGCAGCAAGGAGATGAAGATCCAACCCCTTAACTCATGCCTACTCGTTCTTCCTCTTTTCAAGGCCTTGAAATCCTTTTCAAAGTCTTGATAATTTCATCTTTTTAAACAATCTTTTAAAATCTTTCCAAAAATTCTGATCCAACATATTCTCATTCTTTTTTATAAAAGACAAAAAGGGGGAGAATTTTAGGTTTTATTTGGTTTATTTTCTCTTTAGGTGACTGGTTTTAGGTCAGTAGATTTATGTGAACTTTGATGTTATTTCCAGCATATTAATAAGTTGGATTTATTTTGGTAACATGATCTATAATTAACTGTAGTATATCCTAATAAGTATTTTTTCGCAGAATCATAGTATCAAACAGATTTTGGTTTGTCTTTCATCAAGGGAGAGATTGTAAGTTCAACTCAGTTCAATACTTGAAATAGCTAGGCCTTGAATCAGCTTTCAAAGCCTTGAAACTGACTGAGCTCTGTATGCATGAGCTTAGGGGGAGTTTCAGATCTTGATTCAACTTCTAAACCCATGTGCATGATTAGATGATACTTGATGATGAAACACAAAGTATTTGACACATTTAACAGCATCTAATATCATCTGTTTGGCTCAGTTTTGCAGGGAAGTTTGTTTCCTATTTTTCTAGATTTGTTTCCTAACCTGAGTTTTGCAGGAAAGGAAATTATGTGATGAATTGATTCTGAGATCAATCATGCAGTGTTTAGAGAAGTCAAAGTTGAAGCTACAAAATAGGGAATTTTGTTATGAGAAGATCCTGAAGATCTGCATTTGAAACTACTCTATAAAAGAGGGAAGCTATGCAACGGTACAATTAGCACACTCAAAAACATTCATGTATTGACAAGCAACAAAGAAGCAGATTCATTTCTCTCAATCCAAGCATCAGAAGAACAATGCATACTCACTTCAGATTCAGTTCTAGTGTTCTTCTCTTCTGAACTTCATTTGTATATCATTTTGATATACTTCTAGTTCTCATTATCAAGGATTTTTCAAGGTGAATAATAGAGAATTCTTAGTTAGTCAGATAGCTAGAGCAGGTACTAGATAGGTTAGTGAGAACCACAAGTTGTAACAGAGTAAGACATCTCTCCGTGCTTGAGATCTAAGGCTTGGTTGTGGATTAATAAGAATTGTGTTGAAAATCCAGCAGGGAGAAGATCCCTGAGGTAGAGACGTAGGTCCAAGTGGACTGAACTCTATATATCTTGTGTCTCTTGCATTTACTTTTCAGTTTCATACTTAGAACTTTTGCAGCATTCAAAACAGTTTCATTTCAAGGGTTTGAAACTCATTTCAAGACCTTGAAATAGACTCATTCTTTTTATACTCTAACTGTTTTAATTCCAAGGGCTTGAAACTCATTTCAAGGCCTTGAATCACTTTACAAATATTTGGAAACCACTATTCTTGCATGTTTAGCAGAAGTTTGCATACTCTATTCAACCCCCCCCCCTTCTAGAGTATTGATCCTGTATTTGTACCAACTGTACACCCCTTCACTAGTACTTATGTTATCACGAACATAAACACTAAGGGGGTTCGACTCTCTTAGTGTTTTGTCTCTCTCCTTGCTTTTTCTCTCCTACTCAAAGTATGTCATGAGCATTAGTTATGAGAAAAAGCTAGGAGTGTCCTTTATATAGTCCAACAACTCCTTGTTCACTGCATAAAAGCCCCTATCATAATCATGTCCATACACGGATTAGACCAACTTTCAAATTAGTCCTAATAAGTTTGCAAGTAGTTTTGCATTGATCCTTCTATTTAATTAATCATATTAATTTATTCCCAAGTCTAGTCTAATCCATAGGGAGTGTGACCCCATAGGTTTCTACTTAGTTGGTAGTAACAATTACTAACATGGAGCGACCTCTAGCAAGACATCCACGCTACCCAACTAGTAGAAATAGTCATCCGAAAAACCTTGTGCAAGTATTGTCTCATCCCTTTGTTGGAATAGGTGCCTTAGAGGCAATCTGTTTAGTATGAATGATGTTTTGGCTAGAATATTCATTTATTAATTATTGTGATATTTAATATAATGAAGTCCTTAGATACAATGTGTTGTTTATCTTAAATATCCCTAGCCCATTGTATTGGTTAATATGACGATCAAATATAGACTAGTATGTGTGTATATTGATATGGAGATATCAAGTCTAACACATGGGTATGCATTAGGAGTAATGGAATACTGGATTGACCCACGACGAGAAGGATACATTAGATTATGTCAAAGTCACAATCGCTTCTCGTAGTGCCAATAATAATGTAATCCTTAGACTTGAAGTCACCAGATACTCTAGTTGTGTAATATCATGTTTTGATGTTATCCAACGTTGTGCCTTAACCGGGCAACTATAAAGATAGCTATCGGGCATGATAGGAAGCAAGCTTACAGATCGTAGTAACGTAGAGAGGATTTGTCCCTCCCACATAATGGGAGCAAATATCCATGGCCAATTGAGGGATGGTGTTTATTGAATGTCTGGCCAGATTCAGATAAATCAATAAGAAGATATTGATGTTATCTGCTTGCATAAGCATATTCTCAGGATCGAGAAACGATGGATTGGATATACGAGTGTGACTATTATGTCTCGTGTCCAATCCGGATATGGAGATAAAGGGATAACACAATATGTGATATTGGGCACAAGGTTTGTCGGGATCACTGACTTATTTCTATTAGTTGGGTGGCATGGATGTGTTTCTAGACACCGCTCCATATTATTAATGAGTTACTACCATCTAAGTAGAAACTTATGGGGTCACACAGCTTATGAATTAAATTGGATATAGGTATTAATTAGTTGGATTAATTAATAAAAGGATCATAACGCAACCACAAGGAAACTTAGTAGGACTCATTTGCAAGTGGGCTAATCCATGTAAGGACATGATTAGTATTGGGTCCTTTATGTAGTTAATAAAGAGTTATAACTATATAAAGGAACTCTAGCTTGTTATTTCTCTACACAAGTCATTATTTGAGAAAATATAACAAATCAAAGAGAGAGAGAGAGAGACAAGACAAGAGGTTCGGCCCCCTTACCCGTCCGCCCCCTCCTTGCCGTCGGCCTCCCTAGGAACGGCTAAGTTCTTCGTTTTGCGTGATCATCCTCCTCCTACTTAGGTTGCTATCACATCGCGGTGAGAAGAAATCCAATCAAGATCCAAGGTGTGGATATTCATAGAGACGAAGACACTATTCTTCGTGTGATCTCCGAAACCAAGGTACACATCTACTATGCTCTTATCACGTTATGATAGCTCTTCCTATGATCCGTGGTGGGATTTGAGTAGAAATTTTTATTATTCCGATGTGTTACCTACGTTAAAACCCAACAGTGGTATCAGAGCCACAGGTTGTAGCGCATAACATAATTTTATGTGTTACGATTTAAGTTTATACACCGTTTTATTCATATTATGCGAAACTGAAATTAATTGGCATAGTAGATACAAATTGAATTTGATTCAAGACAAACAAGATCTAATTAAACATCAGATGTGTAAATTGGTGAGTTTGATCACATATGATGTGAATAATTGGGTTCTTAAAAAATTAGGGTTCTTGGGCACATAATTGGGAAAAAGGGTTTTTTTTCAATCATTGAAATAACTTTATGGAAACAACTAAGCTTGGGAACAAGGCAAGGAATTGTTTTGGAAACAATTCCAAAAGAGGTTCGGCCCCCTATGAGGACCGCCCCCTTACCTTGCCGCCCAATCTAGGCTCGGCCAAGGGGTTGGGCCGGCCTAGCGTGCGGCCTAGCCGCGCGTGAGGCTCGGCCGACCGCCCCAAGGCCTAGCCTTGGTCCTTGGGTGGTTCGGCCATGGTGGATGGTGGAATCCTTGGACCGTTGTGATCCTAATTACCCAATTTCAACTAAAATTGAACAAGCGCATTAAAAATAGATTTTAACTGTATGATGTGCTTTGTTGCATGGTGGATGGATATGGCCTAGGTTGTGGATGTTTGTGTTTGTTGTGATTTTTTTTACGGCCTGCGAGCTGATCAAATTAATGTAATAGTTAGTTAATTTTACGGCCTGTGAGCTGATCATCTTCTCAACATGTGAGGTTTTATTTATTGATTTATTCTAGATGTTAGGCTAGAATTAGAAATATTTAGATGATAGTCAAGAGCATGGAGAAGAAGACGGGAGGACCAAAGAAGCCACAAAGACGATGAAGGTCCCATCCTAGACGCGCGCAGCTATGGTGGAGCACATGGAGATGAGCTTGACACTTTAGGGCATAAAGATATTATCATTGGCTTGGTAATATCTTAGTCTAGGGGCCATATCCATGCCATGTTAATTTTTCTTTTGTGGATGTTTATTATTTATGTCTTGTTATTATTTTTGTGTGTATGGCGATACTAGCAAAACGTTAACAAGATAATAATAATAATAATAATAAACAAGTTTGATCTTTTATTGTGGATTTCCCAATCCAAATAAGTAGATCATGTAGATGGGATCAACCAAACGAATAATGACTATTAAATCCTTCAATGGAAATATTGCGTTTTGCCTTCTCTTGCCTAAACTCCCTTCATGACGAAGGTCTATTAAATTCGAGCTTGCCAAAGCAAGACGTTTTAATTTACCTTGTTGTGTTGAGGACGACACAAGCAAGTAATGTGTGATTGTTGAAGCAGGAGGTTGGACGCAACTGGACAAAATTAATTGGATTGATGAGCCTAGATGCATGACAATTAGGTGTTATCGACAAGATAAAGAATAATGAATTATTCGCCTAATTGGACCAAGAGTTGCATGGGATGCAATTGGAATGGTCCTACCTAAATAACCAATTCTTCGATGAATTGCCAAAGCAAGCTCAAGAAGAAGTGAAATATGAATCTTGGACTCACTAAAAAATATGTATGATATATTCCGCATTAATGGTGAGGGCTATTAATCCGAGAAAAATAGTGGGATATATATATAATAACCTATCCATTGTTGAATATAGTTAAATCGTCAAAATACTAAAATTGCATATTTTTCGTTTTGTAAAATTCCAAATGGCAAACAATCACGCATTGACTTCCTTCAGAAGGACAAACTGTCTGGAACAAATTTCCTTGACTGGTAGAGAAACTTAAGGATCGCCCTTAAGCAAGAAAAGAAACTGTACGTCCTACACAATCCTATACCAGAACCACCCCAGGATGAGTTTGTTCTAGCTGACGTAAGAGCACGTCAGAAACATATAAATGATTCCAATGATGTGACTTGCCTCATGCTCTTCACCATGACCTCTGAGCTTCAGAAGCAACACGAGAACATGGAAGCTTATGATATGTTCATATACCTGAAACAGTTGTTTCAGGAACAGGAAATGCCTGAGCGGTATAAAGTTTCCAAAGCACTGTTCAAGAGCAGTCTCGCAGAAGGGAACCTAGTTGGGCCTCATGTACTCCGAATGACCGGGTACATTGTGAACCTCACGAGGCTGGGGTTCCCACTCGGCCAAGATTTTGGCTACTATCTTGTCTTGCAATCGTTTCACGACAGTTATAACCAGTTCATCATGAGCTATAACATGAACGAGATCACTAAGACACTGCCAGACTTGCTGAACATGTTAAAGACAGCTGAACATAGCATCAACAAAGGCAAGGGCAAGGCCGTAATGATGGTGAATAAGAGGAAGGGAAAGGGAGTTTCCCCTACTTCTGAAGGAAAGCACAAGAAAGTTGCAAAGTCCAAGGAAGCCTTAAAGCCTATTGGGGGCGTGGCCAAAGGTGATTGTCATTACTGTAGCCAGCCAGGTCACTGGAGGAGGAATTGTCCCAAGTATCTGGAGGATAAGAAGCCTGGAATAGTGATTCCACCACCACCAGGTATTTTTGTTATAGACGTCAATATATCTATTTCTTCATCTTGGGTATTGGATACAAGATGTGGATCTCACATTTGTCGAAATGTGCAAGATTTGAAAAGAAGTAGAAGATTGGCTAAAGGGGAGATAGGTCTGCGCCCCGGGAATGGAGCAAAAGTTGTTGCATTAGCTATAGGCGTTTATGAACTATCTTTTCCTTCTGGACTTATTTTAGAGTTAAACAATTGCTATTATGTGTCTGCTATGAGCATAAACATTATTTCCGTTTCTTTTTTGGACGAGAAGGATTTTTCTATTTAAATAAAGGACAAGTGTTGCTCCATTTATTTTGATAGTATGCACTATTGTAGTGCGCATTTGTCTAATGGATTATATATCCTTGATCTAAATAATTCCATCTATACAATACAAAAAGGATTAAAACTAATGACTAAATCCTACATATCTATGGCACTGTCGTTTAGGCCATATAAACGAGAAACGCATTTCTAGGCTCCATAAGGATGGACTTCTAGACTCATTTGAATTGCAATCATATGAGACATGCGAGTCTTGTTTATTAAGAAAAATGACGAAGTCCCCTTTCAATAAGAAAGGTGAGAGGACTAGTGAGTTACTAGCACTCATACATGCCGATGTCAACTTCATTACGTTTACTGATGATTTCAGTAGATATGGATTTGTGCACCTTATGAAGGCCAATCTGAATCCTTTGAATTGTTCAAGGAATTCAAGAATGAAATAGAGAAGCAACTTGGTAAAAGTATTAAGGCTTTGCGATCGGATCGTGGAGGATAATACTTGAGCCAAGAGTTTGACGAGTATCTTAGAGAGTGTGGGATAGTATCCCAACTCACTCCACCTGGAACGCTACAATGGAATGGCGTGTCCGAGAGGAGGAATTGCACACTATTAGATATGTTACGATCTTGATGTGTCAAACGAATCTTCCAATATCATTTTGGGGACATGCTCTAGTGACTGCAGCTTTTACCATTAACCGTGTTCCATCCAAATCAGTCATGAAGACACCAGGACTGGGAAGCGTCCCATAGTGTCGTTTATGAAGATTTGGGTTTGCGATGTCTATGTAAGGCGTTTACAAATAGACAAGCTAAGGGCCAAAGCGGATGAGTGTAAGTTTGTGGGATATCCTAAGGAAACAAAAGGATATTATTTCTACAATCCAACCGAGAACAAAGTGTTTGTAGCTCGGACCGACGTGTTTCTAGAAAGAGAGCTAGTCTCTAAATAAGAAAGTGGGAGGACTGTAGAACTTGAAGAAATTCAAGAACCACACCACTAAACTGGTGATGGAGCATGAAAAGGAATCGCAAGATGTTGTGGAAGAACCTATTCAGGTAGCATAGGAACTCCGTAGGTCAGGAAGGGTACGTCATGAGCCAGAGAGGTACGGACTTCTCGTGTCTGAGCCCGATTAGCACTCATGGATGATGAGCCTGCAACCTACGGGGAAGCCAAAAGGCCCAGACTCCAAGAAGTGGATAGAAGCCATGAGATCCGAAATGGATTCCATGTATACCAACAAAGTATAGACTTTGGTGGAACCACCTGAAGGGGCTCGACCCATAGGGTGCAAGTGGGTCTTCAAGAAGAAGACCGACATGGATGGCAAGGTAGTTGCCTACAAGGGGCGATTGGTGGCTAAAGGTTATGGAAAAATCATGGTATTGACTATGATGAGACCTTTTCACCACTCTCCATGTCTAAATCCATTCGAATACTCGGTATAAAGATCTATAGGGATAGATATAAGAGACTGCTAGGCCTAAGTCAAAGTACATATATTGAAAAGGTGTTGAAGCGGTTCAACATGCAAGATTCCAAGAAGGGATTCTTGCCCATGTCACATGGAATCACTCTTTCAAAGATCGGTTGTCCTTCCAATGAGATTGAGAAGGAACGCATGAGTAGAATTCCCTATGCCTCGGCCATAGGATCTATCATGTACGCCATGTTATGAACTAGATCAGATGTGTCATATGCCTTGAGTATGAAAGGCAGATACCAATACAATCCAGGTGAGAGTCACTGGATTGCAGTCAAGAACATCCTAAAGTACTTGAGAAGAACTAAGGATGCTTTCTTGATGTTTGGCGGTGAGGAAGAGTTGCGTGTAAGGGGTTACACAGATGCAAGCTTCCAAACCGACAGAGATGACTTGAGATCATAGTCGGGATATGTGTTTTGCCTGAATGGAGCAGCGGTGAGCTGGAAGAGTTCCAAGCAAGAGACGGTGGCTGATTCTACAACAGATGTTGAGTACATTGCTGCAAATGGCGCAGCAAAGGAAGCTGTTTGGATCAGAAAGTTTGTTTCTGAACTTGGTGTGGTTCCTAGCATTGCGGATCCAGTTGAGTTGTACTGTGACAACACTGGGGCGATCGCGCAATCAAAGGAACCCAAGTCGCACCATAAATCCAATCACGTGCTCAGGAAGTTTCATCTGATTCGAGATATTATCGATAGAGGAGACGTTCGGATATGCAAGATTCATACAAATGAGAATCTGTCAGACCCGCTTACAAAGCCGCTCACGCAGTGGAAGCATGAAGGGCACACTAGGAGTATGGGTATACGAGATGCGCCAGATTGGCTCTAGTGCAAGTGGGACACTGTTGGAATAGATGCCCTAGAGGCAATCTAGTTTAGTATGAATTTATTTGTGGCTAGAAATTATTTATTATTTATTGGATATTTAATATAATGAAGTCCTTAGATTTAAAATTGTGTTGTTTATCTTAAATATCCCTAGTCCAGTATAATGATTAATGGGACAATCATCTATAGACTAGTATGGGGTTGTATTAATATGGAGATATCACGATCCAACACATAGGTGTGCATTAGGGTAATGTCGCACAGGATTGACCCATCTCCGAGAAGGCTACATACACGTTATGTTGAGTCACAAGCGCTTCTCGCGGTACAACGGTATTGTCATCCTTAGACTTGAAGTCACTAGATATTCTAGTTGTGGATTATTGTGATTTTGGTAGCGTTAAACACTACACTGTAACTGGGTAGTTATAAAGGCATGTACTGGATACAATAAGAAGCAAGCTTAGAGATCGTAGTGGACGTAGATAGAATTTGTCCCTCCCACATAACGGGAGCAAATATCCTAGGCCACTCGAGTGATAGTGCTTATAGAATGTCTGGCCAGACTCAAATAAATCAATATGGGATATTGATGTTATTTGCACGAATAAGGCTATTCCCATGGATCGAGAAACTATGGATTGGATATACGAGTGTGACTTGTATGTCTCGTGTCCAATCTGGATATAGAGACAAAGGGATGAGACAATTACTTGTACAAAGGTTGTCAAGATGACTATTCTATTAGTTGGCTAGAATGGATGTTTTCCTAGAAACCGCTCCATATTAGCAAATAGTTGCTACCAACTAGATAGTACCTATGGGGTCACACGCTAGATAGAGTTGAACTAGATTCGAGAATTAATTAATTGGATTAATTAATTAGAAGGATCACTTTGCAAAACCATGCAAACTTAGTAGGGACTAATTTGCAAGGAAAGGACTAAATTGAATTCTAGTAGGACTAGAATAAGTCCTTTAGGTAGTTGGCAAGGAGTTGTTGGACTATATAAAGGAGCTTCCTTCCTTCCTTACCACACTTATGCTCATAATTGATCATAACTTGAGTGGGAGAGAACAAAAGGAGAGAGAGCAAGCAAGCTAGAGGAGCCGCCGCCCCCTAGCCCGCCGCCCGTCCCCGTCGACCCCAAAGGAGGCCGAACCTCCTTTGGTTCGTCTCGTTTTGTGTGATTCTTCTTCCTCTTCCTCTTTCCCGGCTAGCACCAAGGAGTGGGAGATCTAGAAATCAACTCTAGGCGTGGATCAACTATAGAGAACGTGACACAATTCGCGTTTGAAGTCATCAAAGGAGAACCCTAAGGTGTGTTATTGATTTCTTCCTTTACCATCGTTATGTCTCTTGACTTGTGATCCTTGGAGGGTTTTGCATGGCTAATTATTGTTTCCTTTGCGCATCCATGAATCAAAACCCTACAGTGGTATCAGAGCCACAGGTCGTAGAGCATAAACGTGGTTTATGTGTTACATTTTGATAGTTTTACACCTTAAATTGATTGTTTATCGCGTAAAACAAGACAAATCAAGCATGAGATGCAATTTGTCAATAATCTATCATAACAAGATCTAGTTTTTGCATTGGATGCATGAATTAGTGAGTTTGAGAAATTTTAGGATCTTAGATCTAGGTTTTGGGCATCCTTGGGGAAGAAGGAGTTCTTCCAAAACAAGGAAACAACCAAACTTGGGCACCAAGCAAGGGAGTTGTTTTGGAAACAACTCCCTATAGAGGTTCGGCCCCCTAGAGGGACCGCCCCTCATGCTTGCCGCCCAAGCCTAGGCCGCCCTAGGGGCCGGGGCAGCCCTAGCCCGCGGCCTAGCTGCGTGGGCTAGGGGCCGGCCGGCCCTAGGGTGACTATCCTTCCAATGAGATTGAGAAGGAACGCATGAGTAGGATACCCTATGCTTTGGCCATATGATCCATCATTTACGCCATGTTGTGTACTAGACCAGACTTATCATACTTGTTGAGTATGGTAAGCAGATATCAGTCCATCCGGGTGAGAGTCACTGGATTGCTGTCAAGAACATCCAAATTACTAGAGAAGAACTAAGGATGTGTTCTTGATATTTGGAGGTAAGGAAGCGTTGAGTAAAATTGGTTAAACTGATGCAAGCTTCCAAACTGACAAAGATGACTACAGATCGCTGTCGGGATACGTTTTTTGCCTGAATGGATGAGCTGTGAGCTGGAAGAGTTCCAAGCAAGGACAGTTGCTGATTCTACAACTGAAGTTGAGTACATTGCTACTGCGAAAGCAGCAAAAGAGGCAGTTTGCATAAAGAATTTTATCACTGAGCTCGGTCCCTAGCATCGTGGATCCCATGAAGTTGTATTGCGACAACTTGGAGCGATCGCACAAGCCATGGATGCAATATCACACCAGAAATCAAAGCATGTACTTAGTAGATTCCATCTTATTCGTGATATGATCGATAGAGGAGATGTGAAGATGTGCAGGATTCCAACGGATGACAACCTTTCAGATCCGCTCACAAAGCCACTTGCACAGCGAAAGCATGAAGGGAACACTAGAGCTATAGGCATACGAGATGCACCAGATTGGCTCTAGTGCAAGTGGGAGACTGTTGGAATAGGTGCCCTAGAGGCAATCTATATTTAGTATGAACGATGTTTTGGCTAGAATATTCATTTATTAATTATTGTGATATTTAATATAATGAAGTCCTTAGATATAATGTGTTGTTTATCTTAAATATCCCTTGTCCATTAGATTAATTAATAGGACGATCAAATATAGACTATTATGTGTGTAGATTGATATGGAGATATCAAGTCTAACACATGGGTATGCATTAGGAGTAATGGTATACTGGATTGACCCACGACGAGAAGGATAATAAGATTATGTCAAAGTCACAATCGCTTCTCGTAGTGCCAATAATATTGTAATCCTTAGACTTGAAGTCACTAGATACTCTAGTTGTAGAATATCATGCTTTGATGTTAACCAACGTTGCGCCTTAACTAAGAAACTATAAAGATAGCTATCGGGCATGATAGGAAGCAAGCTTAGAGATCGTAGTAATGTAGAGAAGATTTTACCCTCCCACATAATGGGAGCAAATATCCATGGCCACTCGAGGTATGGTGTTTATTGAATGTCTGGTCAGACTCAGATAAATCAATATGGAGATATTGATGTTATCTGCTTTCAAAAGCATGTTCCCAGGATCGAAACTATGGATTGGATATACGAGTGTGACTATTATGTCTTGTGTCCAATCCGGATATGGAGACAAAGGGATAACACAATATATGATATTGGGCAGAACGTTTGTCGGGATCACTGACTTATTTCTATTAGTTGGGTGGCATGGATGTGTTGCTAGACACCGCTCCATGTTAGTAATGAGTTACTACCAACTAAGTAGAAACCTATGGGGTCACACAGCGGATGGATTAAATTGGATATAGGTATTAATTAGTTGGACTAATTAATAAAAGGATCATAACGCAACCACAAGCAAACTTAGTATTACTAATTTGCACGTGGGCTAATCCATGTAAGGACATAATTAGTATTGGGGCCTTTGTGTAGTTAATAAAGAGTTATAACTATATAAAGGAACTCTAGCTTGTTATTTCTCTACACAAGTCATTATTTGAGAGAACATAACAAAGCAAAAAGAGAGAGAGACAAGAAGACAACCGGACCCCTTGACCGTCTGCCCCCTCCTTGGCGTCGGCCTCCCTAGGCACGGCTAGGTGCTCCGTCTTGCATGATCCTCCTCCTCCTTCTTCCATTGCTAGCATATTGGGGTGAGAAGGAATCCAATCAAGATCCAAAGTGTGGATATTAATTGAGACGAAGACACTATTCTTCGTGTGATCTCCCAAACAAAGGTACACGTCTTCTATGATCTTTTCATGTTATGATAGCTCTAACTGTGATCCTTGGTGGACTTTGAGTATAAAGTTTTGTTATTCCGCTGAGTTACCTACGTCAAAAGCCAACACCCTTTGTATCTATATTCGGATTGGACACGGGACATATAATTCACACTCGTATATCCAATCCTTAGTTTCTAGATCGTGGGAATAGTCTTAGTCAAGCAGATAACATAAATATCCTATATTGATTTATCTGAGTCTGGCCAGACATTCTATAAGCACCATCCCTCGAGTGGCCATGGAAATGCTCCTGTTATGTGGGAGGGAAAAATTCTACCTACGTCACTTCTCTTTAGATCCTGCAAAAATTCTATAGTAAAACCTTCCTTGTCCAAACAAAAAATGGAAGTAATGTTTCTGCTCATAGAAGGCACAAAATAGAAATTATTAAATTCTAAAACTAATCCTAAAGGAAGAGACATCTCATACACGCCTACAACCAATGCAGCAACCTTTGCTCCATTCCCAATGCACAAATCCATCTCCCCTTTAGCCAATCTCATACTTCTTTTCAGATCCCGCACATTTCAAAAAATGTGAGATCCACATCCAATATCCAATACCCAAGATGAAGAGCAAGTAATATTGAAATCTATGACAAAAATACCTGGTGGTGTTGTAATCACTATTCCCAGCCTTTTATCCTCCATATACTTTGGGCAGTTCCTATTCCAGTGTCCATGCTGACTGCAGTAGTGACAATCACCCTTAATCACGCCCTTGGAAACGCCACCAATAGGCTTAAGAGAAAATTCCTTGGATTCAGCAAATGCCTTGCCTTTTCCTTTGGAGGTAGAAGCAAATGTTTTCCATTTTCCTTTGTGCACCATCATTATGGCATTTCCATTTCCCTTGTTTATGATTTGTTCAAATGTCCTCAACATATTGAGTAGATCTGGCAGAGCTTTCACGATCTCGTTCATGTTATAGTTCATAATAAACTGTCCATAACTCTCATGCAACGATTGCAAAATGAGATATGTGGGTTTCTCTTTACAGATTCTCCAAGTACCCGATCATTCGGAGTACATGAGGTCCCACTGGGTTTCCCTCTAACAGATAATTTTTGAACAATGCCTTGGAGACTTCATACCTCTCAACCCTATCCTGCTCTTGAAAGAGCCGCTTTAAGTGAATGATCATATCAAACACATATATGTTCTCATGTTGCTTCTGGAGCTCAGAGGACATGGTGCAAAGCATCAGGCATGCTGCATCATTAGCATCATCAACAAAATTTTGATGCGCCTTTAGGGCTGCAGCGATACTGTTCTTTAGAGCCTGAGGAACTTCTTCCTCTAGATTGTACAATTTCTTTTCCTACTTGAGAACGATTCTCAAGTTCCTGTACCAGTCTAGAAAGTTTGTTCCAGAAAGCTTGTCCTTCTCAAGGACAGAGCGTAGGGAGTGTGATGAACTCAATGAGTTGTTTGCCACTGGAATTCTAAAAAATGAGAAATATACAAGTTTTATTATTTTATGAACGAATAACTATATTTAATAATGGCTAGATTATTAAACATAGCTCCCACTATTTTTCTCCGATTAATAACCCTCAATATTAATGCGAAAATATCATTATATTTTTTAATGGATGCCAAGATCCATATTTCACTTCTTTTGAGCTTGCTTTGGCAACTCACCCAAAATTAATTATTTAGGTATGAACAATTTCAATAGCATCATTATGCAATTCTTGGTTCAGTTGGGCAAATAACTCCATATTTATCCATCCAATGGATAATCCTAATTGGTTGACTTTAAGTTTTTAATCTTATTAAAATTATCTTGTTGCGTCCAACCTCTTACTTAAAAAATTGCACATTACTTGCTTGTTCCATGGTAACAGAGCCATGACAAACCAAGTCGCATTGCTTTTGGCATGCACGAGCTTAATAATCATGATCATTTTAAGTAACGAGAAGGCAAAACACAATATTTAAATTGAGGGATTTTTCCTTTCAATTTTAATTGTTTTGTTGATTCATATCAACTCATCTACTTATTTTGAGTGTGGCAAACTCACAAATAAAAATTAAATGTGATATGGATATTGTCTATAAACTAAGATATTCTCAAGCCATTGAGAATATCTATGAACCCCAAAAACTAGCAAGCTCATCTCCATGTGCCTCCATCTTTTGGTCCATTCTCCATAGCTTGTGGATTGATCCTTCTTGTGGTCCTTTGTTTCTTTAGGCTTCTTCTTATCCATGTATTGAATATTATCTATTTTATCTAATACTAGCTAGCATCTAGACTAAATAAAAAGATCTCACAAGTTGAGAAGAAGACCGACTCGCAGGCCGTAAATATTTAAGTAACTATCACATTAAACTTGATCAACTCGCAGGCCGTAAAACAAACCACAAAATAAACATCCACAACAAACCACAACTTAAGGCCATATCCAACACCATGCAAATAGCACATAAATAGTTAAAATCCAATTTTAACGCGCTTTGTCAATTTTAATTGTTTTTTGATGTGCTTGGGTCAAAACAGTCCAATAGGGCTCACCATGCTTGGCCGAAACCCTAATTGATCGCCACAAGGCCCAGGGGTCGGCCGGCCCTAGGCGGCACGGTCAACCCGCGAGCACCTAGGCCAGTTCGGCCCAAGGCCGTGTGGTGTCTTGGGCGGCAAGGAAGGGGGGCGGTCCCAATGGGGGCAAATCCTCCTTGTGGGAGTTGTTTCCAAAACAACTCCTACTACTTGTTGCCCAAGTTTAGTTGTTTCGATACTTGAAAAACCCCTTTTCCAAGCATGTGCCCAAACCCTAGCCGTCTAGAACCAAAAATTCACATCTTACGTGATTTAAACTCACTAATAATTCACATCATATGTAAAAATATATCTTGTTTGGTTGAATCATGTTCAATTGCATCAAAAAGCTTAATTTTTTCGTTTTACGCGATAAACAACTATTAAAGTGTGAAACAACAAAAATCATAACACATAAACTACGTTATGCTCTACGACATGTGGCTCTGATACCACTTTAGGGTATTGTAATGGATTAGGCAACGGAAATAAACAAACAATCATACATAGAAGACCCTCCAAGGATCACAAGTCTAGATATCATAACGATAGTAAGGGTTTGAGTATCAAGATACCTTTTGGTTCTCCTTTGATGACTTCACTCGTCAGAAAGTATTCACGTCTCTATGGCTAGTCCACTCCTAGGATTGAATCCGGATCCTTCAAGCCTTTGTGCTAGCTAGGGATGAAGGAAGAAGAAGAATATCACACAAACCGGAGCAAGGAGGGGGGCGACACCTCCTTAAGGCCGACGTGATGAGGGGAAACACTAAGGGGGTTCGACCCTATTAGTGTTTTATCTCTCTCCTTGATTTTTATCTCCTACTCAAATTGTGTGATGAGCATTAGTTATGAGAAAAAGCTAGGGTGTCCTTTATATAGTCCAACAACTCCTTGTTGACTGCATGAAAGCCCATATCCTAATCTAGTCCATACACGGATTAGTCCAACTTGCAAATTAGTCCTACTAAGTTTGCAAGTAGATGCGTCTTGATCCTTCTATTTAATTAATCACATTAATTAATTTCCAAGTCCAGTATAATCCATCAGGAGTGTGACCCCATAGGTTTCTAGTTAGTTGGTAGGAACAATTACTAACATGGAGCGGCCTCTAGAAAGACATCCACGCAACCCAACTAATAGAAATAGATATCCGACAAACCTTGTCAAAGTATTGTCTCATCCATTTGTCTCTATATCCGTATTGAACACGAGACATATAAGTCACACTCGTATATCCAATCCGTAGTTTCTCGATCCTGGGAATAGTCTTATCCAAGCAGATAACATCAATATCCTATATTGATTTATCTGAGTCTGGCCAGACATTCTATAAGCACCATCCCTCGAGTGGTCGTGGATATTTACTCCCGTTATATGGGAGGGAAAAATTCTATCTACGCCACTACCATCTCTAAGCTTGCTTCTTTTTTGTATCCAACTAATGCCTTAATTACTACCCAATTACGGTGTATCATTTAACAATGTCAAAACACAATATTCCACAACTAGAGGATCTAGTGACTTCAAGTCTAAGAATGAAAATATTGTTGTCACTACGAGAAGCACTTGTGAATTTACATAACCTGTATGTAGTCTTCTCGTTGTGGGTAAATCCAGTATGCTATTACTTCCCAATGCATACCCATGTGTTGGATCGTGATATCTCCATATAAATCCAACTCCATACTAGTCTATAGTTGATCGTCCTGTTAATCAATATAATCAACTAGGGATATTTAAGATAAACAACACATTTGCAATCTAAGGGCTTATATTAAATATCTCCATAAATAATACAATGAATGTTTCTAGCCAAAAACATTGTTCATGCGAAAAATATTGCCTCTAGGGAACCTATTCCAACATTACAATGATTTCACAATGTCACTTACGAAACCATTTATAATGCTTATGACCGACCTAGGACCGTCCTAGAGGGATTAGGAAACGTTACCAAAACGCCAGACCCCAACACAGGTAGTGCAATCTACACTAGAGGTCGTGCGAGCTTTGTTTTCCCTTGTTTATTTGCTCTCCCTTTTAGCCTCCTTTTCTCCTTGTTGATGCTCACCATTCAAGGCACAATCCAACACCTACCATCTCTACAATATGGAGGGGCAACCCAATTGGGTTTGAAGATGGCATGGAAGAGGAAGAAAACATAGAGAGCGAGGGATTTAGGGAAGGAGGGAGAGAAGGGGGGAAAATGATCAGATGAGCGAGAGTTTGACGGATTGTTGGATTCCACTTAATAAGACAAGGATATACATGTAACTTAAGTAAAATGTTCGTGTGTGCAATATTTATATTCTTGCTAACATTAGCACCCATATTTTATTTCAACTTCATATAACCTTATACTAGTAGATGCGTTCTATTTTGACACGGACCAAAATTTTATGAAATCCAATTCACAAACTTCGTGTTGAATTCTTTGTGGTTGTGATCTATTCTAGAGGGGATCCCATAATACATTTCCCTCTCAAATCTATTTTGTAAATTGAGAATATTTGGAAATTGGTATGAAATAAATTCGCACTTGATTTCATAGGTGCCACTTGTTTACCATTCTAAATACTAAAAATATTCTCAAGACCTATATTCCTCTCAGCGATGCAAATGGGTTTGGAAAAATGTCTCCGATGATACCTGCTTCACTCTCCACTTAAGTCGTGTAGTGCGGCCCACTTAGGCCTTGCTAAACCCCCAATGTATGCTACAGTCTCAAAATGATCGCCAAATTATCGAAAGAAGACAACAAATATTGAAAGAAAATGAGGAAGAGAGAGAGCTGGCAAGATATGCTGAAAATTTTGAGTACTGAAGACTTCATTTATAATGGTGAAGGTACCCATTCAAAGAGGCACAAGTTGAAGAGTCACAACTATTCTGGTATGATGAAATTACGCGTTAGAATCACACTGTTGATTCTTAAACTCATTTGAAACTGAATTTTAAATTACATTTTTAATTTGAGTAGTCACAACTCACAACTCCTGGGAAATAGTTTTATTGTAAATTGTCTATTTTACAAGGGCAAAAAAACGGTTAAAACACTAAAACACCAAACCATCTTTACACTATTAGAGAGTAGTATATATTACAAATAACCCCTGCATACATATATTACACATTCTCATATGTCGGTCAATCAATTGCGGCTGAAGTCGCATCAGTCAATGCTGGTCACATTGCGGCACAAAGGGCACCTATTGCCGGAAACAGGTAACCAATTCAGTATGCAACCTATGGAATGAGTGGTCACATTGAGGTAGAGTAAATACTGTATCACCTTCCACGTAATCTCCTGGACAGACTATGCACATTTTAAACACTAATTGTGGATATCCATTTTTGAAAACTGCATACGTGATTGTTTTGCTTCTTTAGCTAGGAGAAATAGTCTGTCTAGACGATATATTTCTTCGATACGTCGTCATCCTTGTTCTTCCGGCTCAGCAAAACAGTTTTTGTAACAAAAATATAGGGTAATCGTGATGCATAATAGCACCACATTTAGAACTACTATGGTATGAAGGGGTAATTTGTTTGCCTTACTATATGTTTCATTTTTCTCTCCGTCAAATCTGTCGCTAGATGGGTGAGCCCCCACCTCGAGGCCTAACAAAATAATTAATATCACAAATCTCATATCCACACCTGTTGCAAAGAACATATTTATCTTAACACTATAACTTGGATTTTATAATTCTTATTAGAGCGAACAAAAGTAACACGACAACAAAGAAATAGCATACACCATGCAGAGTCATATAAATAAAACGAGGGGGAATGATCACATTGGTATATGGCTATATACACGGTCGTCTCAACCTTTAAGCGGTTAAGACAACTGCTTAGGGCCACAAAAAATAGAGAGTCTCAAATTTTAAAATAATATGGGTGATTTAGTTTTTATATACAATTTCTGAGATACTTTAAACATTCATTACATCTTTGTTCAAGATTTATTATTAATTATTTACTTTCATGATTTAGAATAAAATTTGAGGTTTGATAAGATGACGATAAATTAATATCAGATAAATAAAATAAATACATGAAGTGTGCGAGGCAACACGTAGGTCGCCCATATATTGCACATACAGTGCACAACATATTCCCTCAACAATAGTCTATAAACATTTGACGATCTAAAATTTTTGCTCGCTTTAGGTCACCAAAATGCTAGAGACAACTCTTGTGATTTACAGGGAGCACTAATCCGACATGAATGAAGAAGAAGAAAAAAACAAAATAAATGCATGTAAAGTGAAAATTACAGGCCATGGTTAGCATTGATTTAAGTAGTGAAAATTAACTAATGGTACGAGTCTTTTATGCTAGGACATTATCAGTTATTTAACAACAATAATAAACTCCACCGTCAAGTAAAAATGTCCATGTATGAAAATGTGTCAAAATGACAAAGTGAATAACCTAGTGAATGTGTAAATATACGAATTGCTCAAAGGTATTTATGACCTAGTGCAAAGTGTAGAAAACCAAACAAAGAGAGAAACCACATGGAAGTGTAATTGTGTTAAACACTAACATCTCCTTCACTTTTTTATAATAGAGTACGTATGTCAACCCAAAGTATTTGTATAAGAGTGAGCGAGCCTAGTAAACGGTACACTATTTTCATTTTACTCCAAATCTAGATCTCCCTCCTTCTTGTTCTTTTATTGCTTCCTTAGACCAAAAGAAAGGCATTTCGCCAAAAGGTTGTTTCAAAGGAAGTATACCAGCCACCTTGACACTTCTCAGCAGCACACAAGAATAATGTAAAACTTCTTTTATCACATCTTAGACACCATATAATTTTCATAAACGCGAACTATGAAATTTATATCTTATCCTTCTTCAGATGCCAAGAAAGTCATATATCGCGCAATTTGAAAAGGGGAACAAATTGAAAAAATTGTCTACTTCACCGAATCACGATAACGATAACTTCAACTACTAATCCCTAAATTGGCAAAATTCCCCCAATTAGTAACATTCCTAAATATTGGCATATCTCCATAACTACCAAAAAAATATTGAGTCTGAAACTCCTCAATCTACAAAACTTGTCCACAAGAACTGATCTTTATTGTGATATGTACATGTCCAGTCTTCGTAAGCTTGACAGAATCCCCACTTATGATTCTATTCTCTTTAGTCAACCTCCTATTTTTTTATTTTTGTTTTAAATTCTTTGGATATCTATCTCCAATGTTTGGATCTCCCCAAAATTTCTTCAATCTACATGTATCATCTCCTCTCTTCATTATTCCAATCTAGATCAATATTGCTCGAGTCAAATGGTAAACAAATTGTGTAATATATTCCTATAAGAGTTATTACGCTCACGCAATACGAAGATCGAAGAAACCATCAAAATTACCCACTGTAGCAAACAATTTAACTGTATCACTTAACTTGCCCTCTCCAAATCTATTAACGTTTTTTTTTTTTTGTTATTCTCCCGCATCCTTACTTCCTCAACCAACACCAAGAGGGATCTAACAGTCATCAATTCAGGACGATTGCACAGTAATAACATTTAACATACATCTCGTACATAAGAAGAGCTTCCACGCCCAAAAATGGTCCAAATCAATGCAATAAATGACCCTGTAAGAGCATCTCCCACAATGCACCAAATCCTATATTTGATAGTAAAATTTGGTGTTTTTTGCCTCCCACAACATATCACCAAATCACTAAATCACCAAAAAAAATGGTGATTTTTTTGTAGGCCTACCACAGTCGTTAACCAAAAAAACACCAAATCACCAAATCCTATATTTGGTGTAGCTTTTGTGAAATGGTGAAGTGCATCTCCCACAGTAGCCTCAAATCCTATCCTATATCACCAAATCCTATTTTTACCATCAAATTTGATGGCAACAATAGAATTTGGTGTAATATACACCAAATTTTTAATTCGTGTTTAAGGCATGTTTTCACATTACGTTCATGGTAATAATATGCTCTAATGTAATAGTGTAGCATTTCGTCTTTACAGTATATACGCCATCCGTTTTTCTTCTACCACTTTGTATAATAAGCCTTTGAGCCATATCATGTTACATAATATTTTCAGCATCATGCTGCGGGATGATAAAATGAAATAACTAATGTAGTTGCAACAGGTTTGGCCCAACATAATACACCGATGTTAAACTTCAAGAACTTCAGTAACCTTCTTGTACATATTTCTATTTAGTATGGCATGCAAATATATAAAATTAGAAAGAAAATATATTTAACGACTGTTGTTAGAGGAGCCGCTCGATTTTGGAAGAAAAATGACATTCACGATATCATGTTAGCCTGCATTATCATGCACAATATGATAGTCGAAGAGGAACGTAGCGAGTATCTCAACACCTACACTTTTGATGCTTCTCACATTCCCATAAATCTTGATTATGAAAGTTCACCATTTGTACCATATGCTGAGGTTGCAAGGGATATTACTAATTCAACATTTATCCAATTTCTAGGTCGACATCGATACTTAATTAACAAATGAGCTCATAACGAACTAAGAAGAAGACTCATTGCACAATTATGGGATAATCATGCTGAAATAGATTAGACTGGTTAATTTTAGTTTTTTTGAAGTGTTGTTTAATCATTTTATAATTTCGTGTAATATTGTTTTGGTAATAAAATATTTTTTTATTTTGATAGTTATGAAATTCATGATTTGGTGATAAATTTGATGATTTGTTTTGGGAGACTAAAAATACCATTCTCTAAATTTGATGAAATGGTGAAATGGCTATTTGATGTAAAATTTGTTGAAAACTGTGGGAGACCAAAAGTGCTATTTTTCCACCAAAATGGTGAAATGGTGTTTTTGAGGGTTAACTGTGGAAGGTCAAACCATTTTTCACCACCAAATATAGGATTTGGTGTAAAATTTGATATCAACTGTGGGATATGCTCTAATATTCTTTTAATTAGTCAAAAACATTTAGCGGGAAAAAATATAGACTCATAGAGCAAAAACAAATTGAAGTAACCAACCAGAGAATGATAGCGATAGCGAAGGCCCTAAAAAAGGGAAAAACATAGACCTACAGACCCCTTGATGTAAAAGAAACAAGATAAATGAATCCATACTTACCTCTCAATTTTGAAACTTGATCGATGGATCTTCTTTGCTTTCAAGGAGGTTATTGCTGAAACTACGGTGTAGAATGATATGGGGCGATTCAATTTGTTTCATTGTGACAGTCAGAGAGAAGAGGCTCGTAGGAGTCCATTCGTGAAACTTCAAGCCGTTTCAGTAGCCAGGGTTTTCATGAATGGTTATTTCAAAGCAGCATCCAGTCGAATTCTATCGTAAGTCAACATCATGAGTGTAACGTCGTTTGGCCGAAAAATCTTAAGGTAAATGATACCGTTTGACTGAAGTGTGAGACCTTTGACTGTTCTTTTTCTCGTACGTGGGATTTTTTTTATAGGGTAAAAGACATTTTCCACCCTCCATTTATGGGCAAAAGACATTTTGCCCCCTGATTTGTAGAAAAAAACATTTTGCACCCCTCAGTGTTAAAAATTAACACCACACTAACGGAGACGTGAAAAGACAAAACTACCCCTAAAATTTGACGAATTACCTACTATAAATGTTCCACTTCACTTCCTAACCATAACAACAATCTATCTTATCTATCCCCCCCCCCTCTCTCTCTCTCTCTCTCTCTCTCCTTTCTCCCCCTCACGACACATCAACAGCAACAACAACCGCCTCCACCTCCTCTGTTTGGCTAGAGAACCACCAACAACGCCATCGCAAACCTCTCACGAAGAACCACAGCATCAACCCACCTACCGCCTCTACGAGACTCGAAGTCCTACGAGAGCAGATCGAAGCCCTTTATACAATTCAAACACCGATCGAAACTCTCCGACGAGCAAAATACAAATCAATCCCAAATTCATCCAATTTTCGTAGTTTTAAGAGGTTCGTCTAAGGTAGACGAGAGAGAGATGTGGGACATATCCAGATTTGCTTTCGATTTGAGTTCCAGATTTGCTCCTCTGGTAGGCCCAACTCTCGGTCAGTTCAGGCTGAATCTAATGGCCTGAAGTGCTTGGTGGTCCTGAGTTGCGGTGGCAATTGGACTGAGGCGTAGATGAAGGCGGCGAAATTGGTATAATCTTGAAGAGGAGAGAGAGAGAGAGAGAGAGTTATCTGGTCTTCCTCGTTGCATTTATCTCTCTCTCTCTCGTCCTCCTTCTTCTCCATCCCTCACCCTCCTCTGTTCCAGATCGAGCTCTCTTCTTTTCCGACGGCGATGGGATTCTTCGGTGTTGAAGGAGGATAAAAGAGAGGTATAAGAGGGCGGCTAGGTTAGAAGACATGTTAAGGAGAGAGAATGAGGGCTTTATAACTGTGTAATCTCAAATCTGGGTATTCACAAATCTGGGTATTAATGTTTGTGGGTACATGTTTCCTTCTTGTTTCTTCTTCTTCTTCATTTGTTAAAGTTAAATTTTGTGTAATCTTCTATAATACAATTTGTTTGGTGTTGGTGGTACTGATGGTGGTGGTGGTGGTTAGTTGTTGTTGTTGTTGTTGTTGTTGTTGTTGTTGTTGTTGTTGTGTTGGTGGAGATTTGGTGGTAGTAGAGGTGGTACTCAATAACACCAAGAGAACATGATGAATTCAATAGTAAATAATAAAGGTGGTAGTTGTCCACAATTTGTAAGGGTAAAATGGTCACAAAAAGTCAGTTTGCACCCCTCCACTAACGGATTGTAACAGAAGGGTGGTATTTGTCCACCCTCCATCCGTTAACAAAGGTGCAAAATGTCTTTTTCCGTAAATCAGGGAAAAAAATGTCTTTTACCAATAATGGAGGGTGGAAAATTTCTTTTATCCTTTTTTATAACACAACTTATTTGGGGTTTTTTATAATTACATAACTTATATGGCTTTTTTTTATTATTAAACATCTTAGAAACATTGTTTTTGAATAAATGACAATAAACCTATATGCAATTTGGCACTGTGACATAAAACCTGATTTTTGACCAAAAAAAAAGAGTAAAGATGATAAATATAGGGTGCTAATAATTACAGCACAACAATCTATAGTTACAGCACAAATTTCTGTCGCGTGACTTTTTTACCCCTATTTCATACTTTTAAGAATACTTATCCCTCTTTTTCAAAAAAAAAGAAAAAAGAAAAAAGAATACTTATCCCTAAATCACTGTAAACACGATGTTGTAGTTCTAAAACATGGCGCCTCTTTTTTTAGAGCAGTACCTTCATATCGTGGGGAACTCCTTGCAGTCTCTAATATTTCAAATCGCCATTGTCGCGATTAAGTGTAAGGTACTTGTTTCTTACCTGATTCTTTGTGTGAAATAGTTTTCTCAATTATTTCTTTCTAAAGTCAGTTTATCACGTTGGACTGGTATGTTAGGGTTTCTGATTTTATCATCTGGGGAGCAGGGGAGTTGGAATTGACAAAGCTTCGTGAAAATTCATGGGACGAGTACATATTTTAACGTTTTTTTCCTCTTACTTGGCACCAACATACCTTAAACTGGAAATAATTAGATTGGCATACTCCATGATTGAGGATCTCTGCTAGTAGGCCTTTAATCAATTGTTTTGGATACTATACTATAGCCAAGGTAAAACTTTCAAACAACAATGAGTTCTAACTAACACATGTATCTCAAAACAAATCACGTGGATAAAACAATTTTCATTAAGAGACCACTTTCTTTTACTAGATGTATCCATGCATGTTTTCATGATCAGATCCAAGACATAGTAATGGAGAAGGTTTTGACAATAAAGCTTTATGTTCTCCAAGGCCTAATACATTGATATGGAACTACTAAGATTCAGGATAGTACTTGATGGTGTTTTACAGTACAACGACTTACAGTTGCATAATTATGATGTAGGTTTATATATCAGAAGATGAGCAATGAAGAGTGTGTTGAATGTGTTACTGGTGTTGTTAATGCCCCAGTACAAGCCGAAGTGATTGTTGGATGCAAAGAGAATGTGACAGTTGAGCAGCTCAATTGGAAATTTCCATCTCGTGTCGAGCTTGTGGATACACTCCGGGAATTTTACATGATGCAATGATATGCCATATCAATCGCCAATTCCAGAAAAGATAAGCATGTGACCATCAAATGTGACCGAGGGGATTGTCATCGCAACAATTGGAACGTACCTTTGGACAAACGTCAAAGGAAAGCAACCACTCGTCTCATAAATTGTCCATTTGTTATTAGAGGGAAAAAAATGGTCGACGGTTCATGGATTGTTGAAGTGAAGAATGGCTCTCATAATCACGATCCTTCAAGCGATATGTCGGGACATCCTTCTTGTCGTCGTTTGTCAAGAGAAGAGATGTTGAGGATTGAAGAAATGACTAAGTCGGGTATTCCGCCACGTCAAATTCTTTCTTCGCTTAGAAAAAAGAACCCAAAGCTTCAAGCAGTGTCAAGGACTATTTATAATGCCAAGGCAAAACTACAAAGAGACAACTTGGCAGGACGTACCATGCTTCAAGCACTATTTGAGGAACTCCATCAAGGTGACTTCTTTTTTAATGTTGTGCAGAATCATGTTGGTCAAATTACACATTCATTCTTTGCCCACCCATCTTCAATCAAATTGACCAAAAGTTACTCAAACGTGTTTGTCATGGACTGCACTTATTAAACCAACAAATACAAGATGCCGCTTCTGAACATAGTTGGAGCATCGAGTTTCAACACTTCGTTTTACTCTTGTTTCGCTTTCTTGGAGAAAGAGAAAGAACAAGATTACACTTGGGCTTTGCAAATGTTCAACAAGATGTTGGGTTCTAGTTGTCATCCCTCTGTTATTGTGTCTGATAAAGAATTGGCTTTGATGAATGCTATAAAAGTTTTTTTTCCTACAACGGCGAATCTTTTGTGCGTGTGGCACATTGAGAAAAATATTCTATCCCACTGCAAGTCTTTATTTGATAAAGAAGATGAATGGAGTGCATTCTTGTCACTGTGGAATGAGGTAATATCATCTCCAGACGAAACAATATATGAAGAACATTGGAAGGACTTTGAGGTTTTGTACAAAGAGAAAGAGAAGATTTTGGGCTATATAAAGAACACATGGCTTCCATTCAAAGACCGCTTTGTAAGAGCATGGACGGATAAGTTTGCTCATTTTCGCAATCGCGCCTCATCTAGAGCGGAGGGTGCACATGCGAAACTTAAGAGAAATCTACAAGTGTCAACTGGTGATCTACATCAACTGAAGATTAGCATATGTCTTGCGATTGAAAATGAATTAATTAAAGACACGACTCGCAAGTGAAAAGATTCGAGTACCTCATAAATGTAATATTCCTTTCTTTAAGGAAATTGTTACTAATGTATCAATGTTTGCTATGGGAGAGCTAATTAAGCAATATGATTTGGTGAAAAATGGTACATTGAAAGCAAGATGTACCTGAAACTTCAAAGCAAGCATGGGCCTTCCTTGTGCACACATGATGATGGTCCAAAGAGATACGGTACTACCTCTTGATGTCATCCATTCACAATGGAGGATTGATATTAGACCTAGTAGTTCATTTGAAAGAGCACGAAACAGTGATGAAGATAACTTCAAAAGTTTGTTGTGTGAGCTAGACGTTGGGTATGAAGAATGGTCAGATGTCCACAAAGAAAAAGCGTGGGAGAAAGTTTCTCAACTTGTTAGTCCATCTGTTCCAATACTTTTTGAGCCAAACGTCGAAATTCATAAAGGTCGTCCATTGGGCTCAAAGAGAAGAAAAGGATCGACTTCTCCGAGGCGAAATCCTTCCCAATTTGAAATTGCTCAAGCAACTCAAAAATGCAGTTTCTGCAACGGTGTTGGGCATAATATTCGTACATGTCCTACAAAGTTTGATTCAAATGAGCTTATTTCGAGTCAGATGACAGGTGGTGTGGATGTGTTTGATCTCAACATGATTCCAACAAAGTCTGATTTCTTACCATTTGATTGGAAACTCAAGGTACACAATTTTTTTTCTTCATTTTACTTCGACTACAAGTGATCTATATAAATTCAGTAACTAACTTTTATTTTCTCACAGGTGTTCCAGATGAATATTCTACATGCTTTGATTTAAAACGGTGGTGGAACACTATTTTATAGTTTTGGGAACTTCCTCCTATGAACAATTAATAAATAGACGCATTTTAATTTCTTGGAACTATTTTGTTTAGCTTTTGATGAGCTAGTTTACGTATTTGCTGACAATCTTGTTTCAATTTTGAATGAACTTCCTTGGTGTAATGCTGCTGCTATAATTTTTTTTTAAGTGAATGTTAGAGTGCCACATCTTATGTAATTGAGTTTCTAAACCTTGATCTTTAGTGATGGAAGTTTGCGCAAGTGTAAATTTAATCACTGAACTATTGCTATCTTCCTCTATTGTTTCTTTAGTCTCGACACTGATTAAGTCATTGGCATGAGCTTCACGAACATTTTGGGGTCTGCTTTGGCAGTGAAACTTGTTCGTAGCAGCTCAAATCCGTGTGCCAATGCGCAAATTGCTGACCTTGATTGGGTACTCCATAATCAAACACAAAAACAAACTTGAAACTAAGGTATTTGCATGTATACTAAGGTTCACATTCAGCTTGCCAACGCTCAATTCAAAGCAAATAATTACATAAAACAGGAAGAAACTAAGGTATTTGCAGAAGCATTAACATTAATAATGTTTGTTTCACCACAAAAAATGAGGGTAGTAATAAGTGTAGATTATGATACGACTCTTCTAGACTTACTATATGATACAAACATTTGGTTTTCGTGTTACAAATCCAACTTACAGAATAACCTAGCCAAGTTTCTCATCCGGGATCAACCACGCAGTTTGGCTCTTGTAAACATCTTCAAAAGTAATGTAAAATGTCTAAAGCCTCTACTTGAGAAGAGACTTGGAGATGGAACTAGAAAATTTATTTTGAAGCCCTTCGTACTTGAGCAGAGAGAGGATCGAACTCCAAGTAGCTTGTTCGTAACTCATGGTATGGTGCTGGAATGGCTGGTTGTGGCTGCGAATCCAATCGTCCCCCACAATGGTTATTACATCAAAACATTTTACTTTTTCAGTCATGTCGTGGATGTTATTCATCATGAAAAGGTGCAGAAGAGACTCCTCCCTGTATAATTTGGATTTGTCTTCAAGGTTGCATTCTGAGTATAGACATGAGCGATTGGAAACGGAGATATACCAGCTGCAGTCAAGCGAAAATAAAGTTTTGTTTCTCTTTCAGGAGCCTTCAGGAGTAGGTTTAGAGTCTTAGTGTAATTTGTGAGAATCTTGATGTAATTCATAACCCACCTGTTACACAAGTAAGAGGAAATCAAAACCCTGATTTCCTTGCATCTAAAAAATTAGATTTTCAAGTTTTTGCAAGCAACAGTATAAAAAAACACTTCTACAGAGAAAAAGATTGTAACCTTTCACCTCAAATTTCATACAAACAGGTTCCAGCCAAATGTTAATTGTAACTAATGGTTATCTACCATAACTAAGCAATGAACATTAGAGAATTTACCTAGTAAGGTGATGGACACCACCACTAGCAAAAGAAATTGTCGATATGTTAGAAGCAACGACATTCTCGAATTCAATAAAGGTTGCCTTGACACAATCCCCAAGTCCCCGTGAGACATACTTGTACTCGCCTCTGATAGCAACAACCTATCACAATGGCAGTAAAACCTTACTCAAATCAGAACTTTTCAGCTATCAAGAGACTCAGTTAATTATCCAGAAAACACATTCAGTAGTGCACTTGGCAAGAGAAAATAGAGACCACCAAGAAGTGCTTAAAGTTGTAGCAGTAGTTGTATGTTGCATTACCTAGTTTAATGTCGAACTACATCATGTAAGGTTCTGATTCTTTGGTTATATGGAGATACATCCATTTTTTTGTCTACTATAGCAGTGCTGCAATTATTAGTGCCAATGTCATGGGACAGGTTCTCTGTAACTTCAAGGTCACATGGTAGTTGACTATGTTAATGCTACCTGAATAGTATGTTTGATTTCAGTTAACTCAATAACTGCTAGGCCGTGTATTGGTATAGTTTGCTGCTACAACCCGAAGCAAATAACGGCGCAAATACAAATAGAATGTATAATGTCCTTCACACTCTTGACCAAAAACTCAGTTATCCAGATTTTTTTAACACGGTAAATCGATCGAGAAGCGAACTGAAATCAAGAAAAGCCGAACAAGAAAACTTACAACCCATTCACAAACCCTGAAAATTCAACCTAAAATAACTTGCAATTGAGAAAGCTGGCCCCAAAAAAATTAAAATTGAGAACAAAGGATGACGAGGACAACGGTGGATTTCAGAGAAAGGGGGAAAAAGAGACAGAGGAAGATGCGAATTGCGAGAGTCAAGGAGAAGGGAATACCTGGTTAAAGAGAATCCATACAGCGACAGAAAGAAGAATATGAAGAACGAAGCTTTGATTCTGGGCAAGCGTTAGATCCAGCAGCGATGGTGGTGGATTTCCGTCGGAGTGAGAACAGTCACGCCAACTGCGGTGGTTGTTGGCCAGTGATAGCGACCATTAGCTGTACCAGATCCAGAAGAGAGAGGAGAGAGAGAGAGACGATCCTTTCAATTCCACAATCTATGTACAATCTATTTAATAAGGGGTAGGGTGGTCTTTTAGAGACCTAATTGTGCTGTAACTATAGATTTTTGTGCTGTAATTATCAGCACCCTAAATATATTGGTTTGTAAAAAATAAAAAATAAAAAAAAATCTGATAAATAGTCTCGATCTCCACTAATTCCTCGTTCTCACACAAAAAATTTACTCAGATACATCAAAATCAAAAAGCTCGTATAGACGAACGAAGGTGTGTTTTTACATTCATCGTTTCACCAGCGAAATGCGTAATCCGATTGCAATGTTTACGTATTCCGTGGTTTAACAGTTATGCCTTTTCTCGTATAGGCGAGCGATCATGGACCACGAAAGTAACGTTGAACACGGGCCTCTGTACTTCGATCTTAATACCGGAGCGAAGATGCCCTCAGTTGGATTAGGCACATGGAAGGCTCCTCCGGGCGTCGTCGGCGACGCTGTCATTACCGCCGTCAAGGTTCCTCTCTATCAACTTCTCCGATCAATTTTGTTGTATCTTTACTGAACCTTTTTGTTTAGCACGTTCTATTTAATTTCTCTCCCGAATGCTGATTTGTTGAATCGATGGAAAATTGGGGTTGAAATGATTAATTTTTGCGGTTCTGCATTCGGTTAGTAAAATTTTATATGTATATTTTTTTCTATAAGAAATTATAAGTTGTGTTGAGTCCAATAGTAAATTTTTTTATGTATATTTCGACGATTGTTGATTGTCTTGCTGTTCTTGATAAGAGGATTAGTAACTGAGAAATGTCTTTCTTGTCACGATTGTCCGCTGGTTGAGACAGGGGTGGTTTTGCATGCTATGTCTCATTGGCAAAAGCGGGAAGGAAACAGTACACCAGTGAAAAGAACATAATTTTACCATTGAAGCTGGCTAAAAAGCTGTATACATTTAAGAAAAAGAAATGGTCTTGTAGTTTAAAAGCTAAAATATTGGGGAAATCTTGACATAAAATTACTAAACAGTGAACCAAATCTGTTTGCCAGACGTATCCATAGGTCACGTCTCTGTCTATTATCTTACCTCTGAAGATATTTTGCCCGTTGATTTTTTTTTTTAAAGATGTATTGGAGGTGCCTCAGCTTACTTCATATGGATTTCTTACTGTGCTGTTCAAAATTTTTATAATTTTTTTTCAATTGATACCGTATTTAATTTTTTTCAATAATGGCAGGCTGGTTATCGGCATATTGATTGTGCACGAGTATATGAAAATGAAAAGGAGGTATGTCTCTGCAGCTATGTCAAGCTCCATAAAATTTCTTTCTTCCGATGTTGATGAATGGAATCTGCAGATAGGGGTGGCACTCAAGGAACTGATTTCTACTGGAGTAGTGAAGCGCACTGACCTTTGGATAACTTCAAAGTTGTGGTATGCCTCAAATTTGTCCTGTTTAAGAAATTGTTCGAAATTAATTATTAGTTTGCTTAAATTGTTTGTACTGACTCTCTTTTTGATGCAAATTATTCGCATTATACATAACAGGTGCAGTGACCAAGCACCAGAAGACGTATCTAAGGCATTGAAGAAGAGCTTAGACGATTTGCAACTCGATTACGTGGATCTATATCTAGTATGTATCTCTCTTTGCTTCATTTCCTTCATATGTACGGTTCTGAAGCCAGAGTTACCCAAATTCTCTCATATCTTAGCAATTTGCGAATCAGATTCCAGAGTATGGTTCACATAATCACATGGGGACAGTGATTTTGGGAAGCCTGGAATCTTTTGAATATGTAACCAAAAAGTAGGGGTAAATTTTCAGATGAGAAAAGTTAGTGATATAAGTAGAGTGTCGATTTGACTTGAGAGGATAAAGAAAAAAGGGACCTATGATGGTGAAAATCAAAGAAAACACAATTTATTCCTCCGAGTAACCCGAAGAAGTCTAATTATATTGTAGATTTTCGATAAGGTATAGCGTCCCTGCTCCGGTTCCATCAGAGAGAATTATCCGTGCCCACAATTTGATTGGTAGCAAGTTCATCTGGGTACAAAGTTAAAGTTGTCTTGACTTTATTTTGATAACTAGGGAAAAGGCCTCCTTTTCATTGATGTTGTGTGAGAACAATCTATATTTCGGCATTATGTATGAGTTGCTAACTTGCTCGTATTTAGCTTAGAACCTATAAAATAGCAGGACGAGCTTAAAAATTTTATGCAGCTATATTTGAGGTGAAATGCAGTGCAATGTATCTGGAGAAGTTGATCTGACATGAGCTTGTTCTACAGATACATTGGCCATTCCGGACCAAACCTGGCAGTTGTGGGTGGGATCCGGAAGTAATGGCTCCCCTGTGTCTTCCAGAAACATGGGCTGCAATGGAGGGTTTGTTTGCTTCTGGTCAGGCACGAGCAATTGGGGTGAGCAACTTCTCTACCAAGAAGCTGCAGGACCTCCTCTCTTATGCTAAAGTTCCACCAGCAGTCAATCAGGTGGAATGCCACCCAGTCTGGCAGCAACCTGCTCTTCACAACTTGTGCAAGTCTACTGGCGTCCATCTCACGGTAATTTTGTTAGCAATCTACTTAAGCACTTGTTCTACTTTCAACAATAATGTCGAGTTTCTCTTTTCATATGTATATATATGTGTGTGTGTGTATATATAGGTAAAAGACAATAACTACCCCTATCTTTTGAGAAAAATACACTTTGCTCCCCTGACATTCGAATAATTCCTTTAGCAATCTATTTGGACACTTGTTCTTTTTTCAACAATAATGTCGAGTTCCTCTTTTCATGACTACGGACCTTTGACGGGAGTTCTCTTGTGATTCACATTCACTAGGAAGTTTGTTAAGAAGGAAAAATATCAGATAGAAAGCTAACTTCTTTTGAGAAAACCTTTTTATTATTGCAGGAAAAAAAGTAACTTTTGGTATTGGAATACAATATATATATATATGTATATATATATATATATCTCCTTGAGCTATTTTGTCGTGAAAATCCCACAAAAAAACTCTATAATCATTTTATGGTATTCGACATGCAGGCATACTCTCCACTGGGATCTCCAGGTTCATGGGTGAAAGGCGATATCTTGAAAGAACCAGTTCTGGCTGAGATTGCCGAAAAGCTCAACAAGTCACCTGCTCAAGTAGCTCTCAGGTGGGGCATTCAAAGTGGTCACTCTGTTCTTCCGAAAAGTGTGAACGAGTCTCGGATCAAGGAAAACATAGATTTGTTTAGCTGGATCATCCCTCCAGAGCTCTTCTTAAAGTTCTCCACCATCCAACAGGTAACAAAAACTACTGTACAACTAAGACTAAACACGAGCTTGTTCAGCCGTAGAGTTACACAACTATACATAATGCATAAATATTCTTATTAACACTTCATTATGTCTATTGCAGAAAAGGCTTCTTCGAGGAGATTTTGCAGTCCACGAGAGTCTTAGTCCCTACCGAAGCCTAGAAGAGTTGTGGGATGGTGAAATTTAAGATAAGTGGAACCTTTTTGCAGTTCTTTTTTCGGTCTACAAAGGATATTGTTGATCCTTATAGTTTCAACTCTCAAGAGACGTGTTCAGTTTGATACTTTTTTACAGTTTAAAGTAGATAGACTATTCAAGAAAATGACTTGATTATTACATGTGTTGGGATCTAAATTTAGGATATTGATGTTTTGGTGCAAGGTGATCAGTTAACATTTTGGCTTTTGAGTATTAGCAAACATTATGCAAGACAACCAGGAATGTTATGAAAAAGCTGGGATTATAGATCATCTACTTTCACATACTACGAAAGAATGTCTAAGAGTTTATCGTAGCTAAAAACAAATCAAAGTTAACTGAAATTGACCCAGTACGAGTTGAAAACTCTTGAAAATACTTTTCAATAACCCGAAGTATGTGAAGGAAGAACTTCTTTTGAATGAGAAACTTGGTGGAAACTAGTTCAGTCCTAGAGGTGTAAGCATAACATGAGCACTTTACATCTGTCTCTTGAGACATACGCTTCTTCGACGGGGTTTCGCAGTCCATCAGTGACGAGTGAGACTTTTTGTTGCTTTCTTGAGTGTTGATAGTATAGGGAATTGGTGCTTCTAGTCAGGTAGAAGTAGGACTAAAGTTCATGACGGGTAAATAATGCTTGGTCTGTTTCAGACTCCGCAGCTGAGTAGAGATAGTATTGAGGTCTATGGCTTTCGTAATTGTGGCGCCTTCTTAAAATTCTGTATTTGTTTACCGGACTTCTAGTCAGAGTGTATCAGTAGGGCAACTACCAGTTAATGAGCCCCACAAGTGTTGCGAGGTTCTATTATGAAAATCCTTGAGACAATCTTGAGGTGTTTTATAAGATCGCATTGAAAAAAACCTCAAGTTGGTCATTAGGTTTCATCGGGCAGATCTCAAGCTCATCTGGTGTTTTCAGGCTGTGGCTAAAGGGGGGGGGGGGGGGGGGGGGGGGGGGGGGGCACAAAAAAAAAAAGGGGGGGGGGGGGGGGGCACAAAAAAAAAAATACGTAAAAAGTCAAAAATTTATTATATATCACCATAGAATTTTTTTTACCAAAAAAAACTTTTATTTTTGTACAAACAAAGGTTTTATAAGCTTAGTCCATCGAATTCGTATATTTTTTCATAAATTTCAACAGTTTATTAATCAATTTCACAACATACGATTAATTTTTGAGAAGAATAACCAACAATTTTTTCAAAAACTTGTATTTTTATATCATCAACACTCTTCAGTATCTTTTGGAAAGAACAAAAATTCAATTTCAATTGTCAAAACATTCAATCAATCAAAAAAAAAAAAAAGTCAATCAATATTAATGAACAGCATTAATTTTTATAATTAAGAACCATTGATTGAAGATTAAGGAGGATGAATGAAGGATTGGAGAGCTTAAAAGTTATAAGCTAAACTATATTAACATAATTTATTTAATATCAGGTCGTTTGTGTAGTTTCTTAAAAATTATAAGGGCTTTCATGCAAATTACTTTGGGGCACTTTTTTTTCAAAAAGAAGGTAAAAAAACCGCTGGTGCCGAGAGTCAAACTCAGCTCAACAGAGTCTAACAAAACACTCTTAACCACTGAGCCAGGGACGCTTTTGTTCCTGTTTAGGGGGCACCAGTATATATTCAAAGGGGGCACACTTCAAAAAAAATCAAAACAGTAGGAATCCCGTGGGGGCTCTGGGAAAGTTAGGGGGGGCACGTGCCCCCCCCCCCCCCCCCCCGTGCCCCTACATCGCTCCGCCCCTGATTTTGTCAAAGAACTTTTGCAGATTCGTAGTTTTCACTTTTCACCATACTAGCAGATCTGCCATAACCACTTGCTCGCCAAGACTACTTGAGCAACTACATGTTCCATTGCAGCTTGCTATTCCTAAAACTATGATATAAGGTCTTGCACAGTATGAAAGTATTTAGCGCACATCTGGAATACTATCAAATATTAGGCAAGAGAATGAGATAAGCAATGAAAACTATGAGAAAGCCTTGAATATTAACCATAGTAATATTTGTACGTGCACTATGAAAGTTCTAGGTAAAAGCTTTCAAGGAAAGTGATGTTAAGAGTTGACCTAGGTCAAAGACGTTTGTTTTGGAAACTCCCTTCCAATATGGTCAGATGCCCTTAGGAAGAGGATGCGTGAGACTTCACAACTCACAAGGAAACGAATTTGAAATCTAAGTAAAACCTAGAAGAAAGTGTTGTGAAACCTGATTACCACGCGGTTCCATATATAAGAGCGTCCATAAAATATCTGTCTTAAAACAATTTCATTAAACCAAATACTCTGCGCCACGTATCCTATTAGTTTCCTTAAGAATGGTGTATGATGAGATTGGGGGGGGCACAAAAAAAAATACGTAAAAAGTCAAAAATTTATTATATATCACCATAGAATTTTTTTTACCAAAAAAAACTTTTATTTTTGTACAAACAAAGGTTTTATAAGCTTAGTCCATCGAATTCGTATATTTTTTCATAAATTTCAACAGTTTATTAATCAATTTCACAACATACGATTAATTTTTGAGAAGAATAACCAACAATTTTTTCAAAAACTTGTATTTTTATATCATCAACACTCTTCGGTATCTTTTGGAAAGAACAAAAATTCAATTTCAATTGTCAAAACATTCAATCAATCAAAAAAAAAGTCAATCATATTAATGAACAGCATTAATTTTTATAATTAAGAACCATTGATTGAAGATTAAGGAGGAGGAATGAAGGATTGGAGGGCTTAAAAGTTATAAGCTAAACTATATTAACATAATTTATTTAATATCAGGTCGTTTGTGTAGTTTCTTAAAAAATATAAGGGCTTTCATGCAAATTACTTTGGGGCACTTTTTTTTCAAAAAGAAGGTAAAAAAATCGCTGGTGCCGAGAGTCAAACTCAGCTCAACAGAGTCTAACAAAACACTCTTAACCACTGAGCCAGGGACGCTTTTGTTCCTGTTTAGGGGGCACCAGTATATATTCAAAGGGGGCACACTTCAAAAAAAATCAAAACAGTAGGAATCCCGTGGGGGCTCTGGGAAAGTTAGGGGGGGCACGTGCCCCCCCGTGCCCCTACATGGCTCCGCCCCTGATTTTGTCAAAGAACTGTTGCAGATTCGTAGTTTTCACTTTTCACCATACTAGCAGATCTGCCATAACCACTTGCTCGCCAAGACTACTTGAGCAACTACATGTTCCATTGCACCTTGCTATTCCTAAAACTATGATATAAGGTCTTGCACAGTATGAAAGTATTTAGCGCACATCTGGAATACTATCAAATATTAGGCAAGAGAATGAGATAAGCAATGAAAACTATGAGAAAGCCTTGAATATTAACCATAGTAATATTTGTACGTGCACTATGAAAGTTCTAGGTAAAAGCTTTCAAGGAAAGTGATGTTAAGAGTTGACCTAGGTCAAAGACGTTTGTTTTGGAAACTCCCTTCCAATATGGTCAGATGCCCTTAGGAAGAGGATGCGTGAGACTTCACAACTCACAAGGAAACGAATTTGAAATCTAAGTAAAACCTAGAAGAAAGTGTTGTGAAACCTGATTACAACGCGGTTCCATATATAAGAGCGTCCATAAAATATCTGTCTCAAAACAATTTCATTAAACCAAATACTCTGCGCCACGTATCCTATTAGTTTCCTTAAGAATGGTGTATGATGAGATTGGGGGGGGAAGGGGGGGGCACAAAGAAAAATACGTAAAAAGTCAAAAATTTATTATATATCACCATAGAATTTTTTTATCAAAAAAAATTTTTATTTTTGTACAAACAAAGGTTTTATAATCTTAGTCCATCGAATTCGTATATTTTTTCATAAATTTCAACAGTTTATTAATCAATTTCACAACATACGATTAATTTTTGAGAAGAATAACCAACAATTTTTTCGAAAACTTGTATTTTTATATCATCAACACTCTTCGGTATCTTTTGGAAAGAACAAAAATTCAATTTCAATTGTCAAAACATTCAATCAATCAAAAAAAAAAAGTCAATCAATATTAATGAACAGCATTAATTTTTATAATTAAGAACCATTGATTGAAGATTAAGGAGGAGGAATGAAGGATTGGAGGGCTTAAAAGTTATAAGCTAAACTGTATTAACATAATTTATTTAATATCAGGTCGTTTGTGTAGTTTCTTAAAAATTATAAGGGCTTTCATGCAAATTACTTTGGGGCACTTTTTTTTCAAAAAGAAGGTAAAAAAATCGCTGGTGCCGAGAGTCAAACTCAGCTCAACAGAGTCTAACAAAACACTCTTAACCACTGAGCCAGGGACGCTTTTGTTCCTGTTTAGGGGGCACCAGTATATATTCAAAGGGGGCACACTTCAAAAAAAAGCAAAACAGTAGGAATCCCGTGGGGGCTCTGGGAAAGTTAGGGGGGGCACGTGCCCCCCCGTGCCCCTACATGGCTCCGCCCCTGATTTTGTCAAAGAACTTTTGCAGATTCGTAGTTTTCACTTTTCACCATACTAACAGATCTGCCATAACCACTTGCTCGCCAAGACTACTTGAGCAACTACATGTTCCATTGCAGCTTGCTATTCCTAAAACTATGATATAAGGTCTTGCACAGTATGAAAGTATTTAGCGCACATCTGGAATACTATCAAATATTAGACAAGAGAATGAGATAAGCAATGAAAACTATGAGAAAGCCTTGAATATTAACCATAGTAATATTTGTACGTGCACTATGAAAGTTCTAGGTAAAAGCTTTCAAGGAAAGTGATGTTAAGAGTTGACCTAGGTCAAAGACGTTTGTTTTGGAAACTCCCTTCCAATATGGTCAGATGCCCTTAGGAAGAGGATGCGTGAGACTTCACAACTCACAAGGAAACGAATTTGAAATCTAAGTAAAACCTAGAAGAAAGTGTTGTGAAACCTGATTACAACGCGGTTCCATATATAAGAGCGTCCATAAAATATCTGTCTCAAAACAATTTCATTAAACCAAATACTCTGCGCCACGTATCCTATTAGTTTCCTTAAGAATGGTGTATGATGAGATTGGGGGGGGGGGCACAAAAAAAAAAATACGTAAAAAGTCAAAAATTTATTATATATCACCATAGAATTTTTTTTATCAAAAAAAACTTTTATTTTTGTACCAACAAAGGTTTTATAATCTTAGTCCATCGAATTCGTATATTTTTTCATAAATTTCAACAGTTTATTAATCAATTTCACAACATACGATTAATTTTTGAGAAGAATAACCAACAATTTTTTCAAAAACTTGTATTTTTATATCATCAACACTCTTCGGTATCTTTTGGAAAGAACAAAAATTCAATTTCAATTGTCAAAACATTCAATCAATCAAAAAAAAAAAGTCAATCAATATTAATGAACAGCATTAATTTTTATAATTAAGAACCATTGATTGAAGATTAAGGAGGAGGAATGAAGGATTGGAGGGCTTAAAAGTTATAAGCTAAACTGTATTAACATAATTTATTTAATATCAGGTCGTTTGTGTAGTTTCTTAAAAATTATAAGGGCTTTCATGCAAATTACTTTGGGGCACTTTTTTTTCAAAAAGAAGGTAAAAAAAACCGCTGGTGCCGAGAGTCAAACTCAGCTCAACAGAGTCTAACAAAACACTCTTAACCACTGAGCCAGGGACGCTTTTGTTCCTGTTTAGGGGGCACCAGTATATATTCAAAGGGGGCACACTTCAAAAAAAATCAAAACAGTAGGAATCCCGTGGGGGCTCTGGGAAAGTTAGGGGGGGCACGTGCCCCCCCGTGCCCCTACATCGCTCCGCCCCTGATTTTGTCAAAGAACTGTTGCAGATTCGTAGTTTTCACTTTTCACCATACTAGCAGATCTGCCATAACCACTTGCTCGCCAAGACTACTTGAGCAACTACATGTTCCATTGCAGCTTGCTATTCCTAAAACTATGATATAAGGTCTTGCACAGTATGAAAGTATTTAGCGCACATCTGGAATACTATCAAATATTAGGCAAGAGAATGAGATAAGCAATGAAAACTATGAGAAAGCCTTGAATATTAACCATAGTAATATTTGTACGTGCACTATGAAAGTTCTAGGTAAAAGCTTTCAAGGAAAGTGATGTTAAGAGTTGACCTAGGTCAAAGACGTTTGTTTTGGAAACTCCCTTCCAATATGGTCAGATGCCCTTAGGAAGAGGATGCGTGAGAATTCACAACTCACAAGGAAACGAATTTGAAATCTAAGTAAAACCTAGAAGAAAGTGTTGTGAAACCTGATTACAACGCGGTTCCATATATAAGAGCGTCCATAAAATATCTGTCTCAAAACAATTTCATTAAACCAAATAGTCTGCGCCACGTATCCTATTAGTTTCCTTAAGAATGGTGTATGATGAGATTGGGGGGGGGGGGGGGGGGGCACAAAAAAAAAAATACGTAAAAAGTCAAAAATTTATTATATATCACCATAGAATTTTTTTTATCAAAAAAAACTTTTATTTTTGTACAAACAAAGGTTTTATAATCTTAGTCCATCGAATTCGTATATTTTTTCATAAATTTCAACAGTTTATTAATCAATTTCACAACATACGATTAATTTTTGAGAAGAATAACCAACAATTTTTTCAAAAACTTGTATTTTTATATCATCAACACTCTTCGGTATCTTTTGGAAAGAACAAAAATTCAATTTCAATTGTCAAAACATTCAATCAATCAAAAAAAAAAAGTCAATCAATATTAATGAACAGCATTAATTTTTATAATTAAGAACCATTGATTGAAGATTAAGGAGGAGGAATGAAGGATTGGAGGGCTTAAAAGTTATAAGCTAAACTGTATTAACATAATTTATTTAATATCAGGTCGTTTGTGTAGTTTCTTAAAAATTATAAGGGCTTTCATGCAAATTACTTTGGGGCATTTTTTTTCAAAAAGAAGGTAAAAAAATCGCTGGTGCCGAGAGTCAAACTCAGCTCAACAGAGTCTAACAAAACACTCTTAACCACTGAGCCAGGGACGCTTTTGTTCCTGTTTAGGGGGCACCAGTATATATTCAAAGGGGGCACACTTCAAAAAAAATCAAAACAGTAGGAATCCCGTGGGGGCTCTGGGAAAGTTAGGGGGGGCACGTGCCCCCCCCGTGCCCCTACATGGCTCCGCCCCTGATTTTGTCAAAGAACTTTTGCAGATTCGTAGTTTTCACTTTTCACCATACTAACAGATCTGCCATAACCACTTGCTCGCCAAGACTACTTGAGCAACTACATGTTCCATTGCAGCTTGCTATTCCTAAAACTATGATATAAGGTCTTGCACAGTATGAAAGTATTTAGCGCACATCTGGAATACTATCAAATATTAGGCAAGAGAATGAGATAAGCAATGAAAACTATGAGAAAGCCTTGAATATTAACCATAGTAATATTTGTACGTGCACTATGAAAGTTCTAGGTAAAAGCTTTCAAGGAAAGTGATGTTAAGAGTTGACCTAGGTCAAAGACGTTTGTTTTGGAAACTCCCTTCCAATATGGTCAGATGCCCTTAGGAAGAGGATGCGTGAGACTTCACAACTCACAAGGAAACGAATTTGAAATCTAAGTAAAACCTAGAAGAAAGTGTTGTGAAACCTGATTACAACGCGGTTCCATATATAAGAGCGTCCATAAAATATCTGTCTCAAAACAATTTCATTAAACCAAATACTCTGCGCCACGTATCCTATTAGTTTCCTTAAGAATGGTGTATGATGAGATTGGGGGGGGGCACAAAAAAAAAAGTACGTAAAAAGTCAAAAATTTATTATATATCACCATAGAATTTTTTTTATCAAAAAAAACTTTTATTTTTGTACCAACAAAGGTTTTATAATCTTAGTCCATCGAATTCGTATATTTTTTCATAAATTTCAACAGTTTATTAATCAATTTCACAACATACGATTAATTTTTGAGAAGAATAACCAACAATTTTTTCAAAAACTTGTATTTTTATATCATCAACACTCTTCGGTATCTTTTGGAAAGAACAAAAATTCAATTTCAATTGTCAAAACATTCAATCAATCAAAAAAAAAAAGTCAATCAATATTAATGAACAGCATTAATTTTTATAATTAAGAACCATTGATTGAAGATTAAGGAGGAGGAATGAAGGATTGGAGGGCTTAAAAGTTATAAGCTAAACTGTATTAACATAATTTATTTAATATCAGGTCGTTTGTGTAGTTTCTTAAAAATTATAAGGGCTTTCATGCAAATTACTTTGGGGCACTTTTTTTTCAAAAAGAAGGTAAAAAAACCGCTGGTGCCGAGAGTCAAACTCAGCTCAACAGAGTCTAACAAAACACTCTTAACCACTGAGCCAGGGACGCTTTTGTTCCTGTTTAGGGGGCACCAGTATATATTCAAAGGGGGCACACTTCAAAAAAAATCAAAACAGTAGGAATCCCGTGGGGGCTCTGGGAAAGTTAGGGGGGGCACGTGCCCCCCCGTGCCCCTACATGGCTCCGCCCCTGATTTTGTCAAAGAACTGTTGCAGATTCGTAGTTTTCACTTTTCACCATACTAGCAGATCTGCCATAACCACTTGCTCGCCAAGACTACTTGAGCAACTACATGTTCCATTGCAGCTTGCTATTCCTAAAACTATGATATAAGGTCTTGCACAGTATGAAAGTATTTAGCGCACATCTGGAATACTATCAAATATTAGGCAAGAGAATGAGATAAGCAATGAAAACTATGAGAAAGCCTTGAATATTAACCATAGTAATATTTGTACGTGCACTATGAAAGTTCTAGGTAAAAGCTTTCAAGGAAAGTGATGTTAAGAGTTGACCTAGGTCAAAGACGTTTGTTTTGGAAACTCCCTTCCAATATGGTCAGATGCCCTTAGGAAGAGGATGCGTGAGACTTCACAACTCACAAGGAAACGAATTTGAAATCTAAGTAAAACCTAGAAGAAAGTGTTGTGAAACCTGATTACAACGCGGTTCCATATATAAGAGCGTCCATAAAATATCTGTCTCAAAACAATTTCATTAAACCAAATACTCTGCGCCACGTATCCTATTAGTTTCCTTAAGAATGGTGTATGATGAGATTGGGGGGGGGGCACAAAAAAAAATACGTAAAAAGTCAAAAATTTATTATATATCACCATAGAATTTTTTTTATCAAAAAAAACTTTTATTTTTGTACAAACAAAGGTTTTATAATCTTAGTCCATCGAATTCGTATATTTTTTCATAAATTTCAACAGTTTATTAATCAATTTCACAACATACGATTAATTTTTGAGAAGAATAACCAACAATTTTTTCAAAAACTTGTATTTTTATATCATCAACACTCTTCGGTATCTTTTGGAAAGAACAAAAATTCAATTTCAATTGTCAAAACATTCAATCAATCAAAAAAAAAAAAAGTCAATCAATATTAATGAACAGCATTAATTTTTATAATTAAGAACCATTGATTGAAGATTAAGGAGGAGGAATGAAGGATTGGAGGGCTTAAAAGTTATAAGCTAAACTGTATTAACATAATTTATTTAATATCAGGTCGTTTGTGTAGTTTCTTAAAAATTATAAGGGCTTTCATGCAAATTACTTTGGGGCACTTTTTTTTCAAAAAGAAGGTAAAAAAATCGCTGGTGCCGAGAGTCAAACTCAGCTCAACAGAGTCTAACAAAACACTCTTAACCACTGAGCCAGGGACGCTTTTGTTCCTGTTTAGGGGGCACCAGTATATATTCAAAGGGGGCACACTTCAAAAAAAATCAAAACAGTAGGAATCCCGTGGGGGCTCTGGGAAAGTTAGGGGGGGCACGTGCCCCCCCGTGCCCCTACATGGCTCCGCCCCTGATTTTGTCAAAGAACTGTTGCAGATTCGTAGTTTTCACTTTTCACCATACTAGCAGATCTGCCATAACCACTTGCTCGCCAAGACTACTTGAGCAACTACATGTTCCATTGCACCTTGCTATTCCTAAAACTATGATATAAGGTCTTGCACAGTATGAAAGTATTTAGCGCACATCTGGAATACTATCAAATATTAGGCAAGAGAATGAGATAAGCAATGAAAACTATGAGAAAGCCTTGAATATTAACCATAGTAATATTTGTACGTGCACTATGAAAGTTCTAGGTAAAAGCTTTCAAGGAAAGTGATGTTAAGAGTTGACCTAGGTCAAAGACGTTTGTTTTGGAAACTCCCTTCCAATATGGTCAGATGCCCTTAGGAAGAGGATGCGTGAGACTTCACAACTCACAAGGAAACGAATTTGAAATCTAAGTAAAACCTAGAAGAAAGTGTTGTGAAACCTGATTACAACGCGGTTCCATATATAAGAGCGTCCATAAAATATCTGTCTCAAAACAATTTCATTAAACCAAATACTCTGCGCCACGTATCCTATTAGTTTCCTTAAGAATGGTGTATGATGAGATTGGGGGGGGGGGGGGCACAAAGAAAAATACGTAAAAAGTCAAAAATTTATTATATATCACCATAGAATTTTTTTTATCAAAAAAACTTTTATTTTTGTACAAACAAAGGTTTTATAATCTTAGTCCATCGAATTCGTATATTTTTTCATAAATTTCAACAGTTTATTAATCAATTTCACAACATACGATTAATTTTTGAGAAGAATAACCAACAATTTTTTCGAAAACTTGTATTTTTATATCATCAACACTCTTCGGTATCTTTTGGAAAGAACAAAAATTCAATTTCAATTGTCAAAACATTCAATCAATCAAAAAAAAAAAGTCAATCAATATTAATGAACAGCATTAATTTTTATAATTAAGAACCATTGATTGAAGATTAAGGAGGAGGAATGAAGGATTGGAGGGCTTAAAAGTTATAAGCTAAACTGTATTAACATAATTTATTTAATATCAGGTCGTTTGTGTAGTTTCTTAAAAATTATAAGGGCTTTCATGCAAATTACTTTGGGGCACTTTTTTTTCAAAAAGAAGGTAAAAAAATCGCTGGTGCCGAGAGTCAAACTCAGCTCAACAGAGTCTAACAAAACACTCTTAACCACTGAGCCAGGGACGCTTTTGTTCCTGTTTAGGGGGCACCAGTATATATTCAAAGGGGGCACACTTCAAAAAAAAGCAAAACAGTAGGAATCCCGTGGGGGCTCTGGGAAAGTTAGGGGGGGCACGTGCCCCCCCGTGCCCCTACATGGCTCCGCCCCTGATTTTGTCAAAGAACTTTTGCAGATTCGTAGTTTTCACTTTTCACCATACTAACAGATCTGCCATAACCACTTGCTCGCCAAGACTACTTGAGCAACTACATGTTCCATTGCAGCTTGCTATTCCTAAAACTATGATATAAGGTCTTGCACAGTATGAAAGTATTTAGCGCACATCTGGAATACTATCAAATATTAGGCAAGAGAATGAGATAAGCAATGAAAACTATGAGAAAGCCTTGAATATTAACCATAGTAATATTTGTACGTGCACTATGAAAGTTCTAGGTAAAAGCTTTCAAGGAAAGTGATGTTAAGAGTTGACCTAGGTCAAAGACGTTTGTTTTGGAAACTCCCTTCCAATATGGTCAGATGCCCTTAGGAAGAGGATGCGTGAGACTTCACAACTCACAAGGAAACGAATTTGAAATCTAAGTAAAACCTAGAAGAAAGTGTTGTGAAACCTGATTACAACGCGGTTCCATATATAAGAGCGTCCATAAAATATCTGTCTCAAAACAATTTCATTAAACCAAATACTCTGCGCCACGTATCCTATTAGTTTCCTTAAGAATGGTGTATGATGAGATTGGGGGGGGGGGGCACAAAAAAAAATACGTAAAAAGTCAAAAATTTATTATATATCACCATAGAATTTTTTTTATCAAAAAAAAACTTTTATTTTTGTACAAACAAAGGTTTTATAATCTTAGTCCATCGAATTCGTATATTTTTTCATAAATTTCAACAGTTTATTAATCAATTTCACAACATACGATTAATTTTTGAGAAGAATAACCAACAATTTTTTCAAAAACTTGTATTTTTATATCATCAACACTCTTCGGTATCTTTTGGAAAGAACAAAAATTCAATTTCAATTGTCAAAACATTCAATCAATCAAAAAAAAAAAAGTCAATCAATATTAATGAACAGCATTAATTTTTATAATTAAGAACCATTGATTGAAGATTAAGGAGGAGGAATGAAGGATTGGAGGGCTTAAAAGTTATAAGCTAAACTGTATTAACATAATTTATTTAATATCAGGTCGTTTGTGTAGTTTCTTAAAAATTATAAGGGCTTTCATGCAAATTACTTTGGGGCACTTTTTTTTCAAAAAGAAGGTAAAAAAATCGCTGGTGCCGAGAGTCAAACTCAGCTCAACAGAGTCTAACAAAACACTCTTAACCACTGAGCCAGGGACGCTTTTGTTCCTGTTTAGGGGGCACCAGTATATATTCAAAGGGGGCACACTTCAAAAAAAATCAAAACAGTAGGAATCCCGTGGGGGCTCTGGGAAAGTTAGGGGGGGCACGTGCCCCCCCGTGCCCCTACATGGCTCCGCCCCTGATTTTGTCAAAGAACTTTTGCAGATTCGTAGTTTTCACTTTTCACCATACTAACAGATCTGCCATAACCACTTGCTCGCCAAGACTACTTGAGCAACTACATGTTCCATTGCAGCTTGCTATTCCTAAAACTATGATATAAGGTCTTGCACAGTATGGAAGTATTTAGCGCACATCTGGAATACTATCAAATATTAGGCAAGAGAATGAGATAAGCAATGAAAACTATGAGAAAGCCTTGAATATTAACCATAGTAATATTTGTACGTGCACTATGAAAGTTCTAGGTAAAAGCTTTCAAGGAAAGTGATGTTAAGAGTTGACCTAGGTCAAAGACGTTTGTTTTGGAAACTCCCTTCCAATATGGTCAGATGCCCTTAGGAAGAGGATGCGTGAGACTTCACAACTCACAAGGAAACGAATTTGAAATCTAAGTAAAACCTAGAAGAAAGTGTTGTGAAACCTGATTACAACGCGGTTCCATATATAAGAGCGTCCATAAAATATCTGTCTCAAAACAATTTCATTAAACCAAATACTCTGCGCCACGTATCCTATTAGTTTCCTTAAGAATGGTGTATGATGAGATTGGGGGGGGGGGGCACAAAAAAAAATACGTAAAAAGTCAAAAATTTATTATATATCACCATAGAATTTTTTTTATCAAAAAAAACTTTTATTTTTGTACAAACAAAGGTTTTATAATCTTAGTCCATCGAATTCGTATATTTTTTCATAAATTTCAACAGTTTATTAATCAATTTCACAACATACGATTAATTTTTGAGAAGAATAACCAACAATTTTTTCAAAAACTTGTATTTTTATATCATCAACACTCTTCGGTATCTTTTGGAAAGAACAAAAATTCAATTTCAATTGTCAAAACATTCAATCAATCAAAAAAAAAAAAAGTCAATCAATATTAATGAACAGCATTAATTTTTATAATTAAGAACCATTGATTGAAGATTAAGGAGGAGGAATGAAGGATTGGAGGGCTTAAAAGTTATAAGCTAAACTGTATTAACATAATTTATTTAATATCAGGTCGTTTGTGTAGTTTCTTAAAAATTATAAGGGCTTTCATGCAAATTACTTTGGGGCACTTTTTTTTCAAAAAGAAGGTAAAAAAATCGCTGGTGCCGAGAGTCAAACTCAGCTCAACAGAGTCTAACAAAACACTCTTAACCACTGAGCCAGGGACGCTTTTGTTCCTGTTTAGGGGGCACCAGTATATATTCAAAGGGGGCACACTTCAAAAAAAATCAAAACAGTAGGAATCCCGTGGGGGCTCTGGGAAAGTTAGGGGGGGCACGTGCCCCCCCGTGCCCCTACATGGCTCCGCCCCTGATTTTGTCAAAGAACTGTTGCAGATTCGTAGTTTTCACTTTTCACCATACTAGCAGATCTGCCATAACCACTTGCTCGCCAAGACTACTTGAGCAACTACATGTTCCATTGCAGCTTGCTATTCCTAAAACTATGATATAAGGTCTTGCACAGTATGAAAGTATTTAGCGCACATCTGGAATACTATCAAATATTAGGCAAGAGAATGAGATAAGCAATGAAAACTATGAGAAAGCCTTGAATATTAACCATAGTAATATTTGTACGTGCACTATGAAAGTTCTAGGTAAAAGCTTTCAAGGAAAGTGATGTTAAGAGTTGACCTAGGTCAAAGACGTTTGTTTTGGAAACTCCCTTCCAATATGGTCAGATGCCCTTAGGAAGAGGATGCGTGAGACTTCACAACTCACAAGGAAACAAATTTGAAATCTAAGTAAAACCTAGAAGAAAGTGTTGTGAAACCTGATTACCACGCGGTTCCATATATAAGAGCGTCCATAAAATATCTGTCTCAAAACAATTTCATTAAACCAAATACTCTGCGCCACGTATCCTATTAGTTTCCTTAAGAATGGTGTATGATGAGATTCCTGTGAAGTGTCATATGAGATTACTTCAGGAATCACAAATCAATTTCCCATGGTTAAATTAAAGTCGATGATAACAAATAGGAATCCTGATGGAACTTAGTTGGAAACCATGGGGAATCGTAAATGCAATGCTCACTCACAGGTAATTGCTTGTACCATCCAACCAAGGTACCGATTACATCCTTGATTGCCTTAAACAAGGTTGTCTTGTGTTTTTAGTCATCTCGAGCAATTTGATTTGATGTGATTAATTTTTTAATGAGATTCCCAAATATTTTCGTTATGGTCCTCCTGATGATTTTGTTTCACGTTATGTTTCTCCACTCACTTTCCATTTTCTTTACGTTGACAGCTCTGAGATATGGTAATGTCACATGAGCTAGCAATACCACATAAGAACCGAACAGTGCCCTTTGTAAATCCTAGTTTACTGATAGTTTGTGGTAACTTTACAAATTTCTTTCCAGGATTTCATACTGTCAGATGAACTCCCCGTGTCGAATTCAAAAACCAGCCTGTTATTCTGAAAACAACTGGAGAGAGCGTTGAAAATTCCACATATAGCATTAACCATCCTTGCATGCCTTAAAACAGTTTCTCATATTTTAAGCCCATCTGGAACAAGGACTTATCCTTTTTTAGCTGGCAACATGGCATACCCGATGTGTCTGCCATTATATTCTTACTTAATTAAAAAAAAAAAAAAGTTTCTGTTGAAAACATAAGATAACAAATTGAACATCGACAACAATGAAAACAAAACTTACCAGTTGCAAACTATGGATCATGGTTCACATTGTGCCGCTCCACTAGCTGTCCATTTTCTTTTTTATTGACTGCTCCAAGATATAGTAATGTTTAGATGAGCTCCCAGAGTCAAACACCTCTTTTCGTTGTATGTTCCAATGCCAGGGCTGTTGTTCTGAAAATGACTGGAGACAAGGCTGACAATTCCAACTTTAGCACGTTGTCATCATCTTCTTCACCTTAACAGCATTACACTTGCAGTGTTCTGATAAACACATCTAAATGAATACTGCTTGCTTGGAAAAGCCATTCCTTGAACTAAACCACAATCTTTATTCTTTACAGGTTTTGATAAGAGGAATTCGTAACAAAATCCCTTTAGAGATAATCCGATAAGAAAGAGTCTGAACCTATGCATTCTACATTCATTTTGAATGCCTCTGAAACAAATAAAGAAGTAAACAATAAAAGAAAAAAAAAAAAAAAAAAAAAAACAGAAACACAGTACCAAGGAAGGGAGAGTACATCAAACAGCTGAATTGATCAACCAAATAAGGGCGCACCAAAGACCGCACTAGAGATAACTCCCATAGTCAGCCTCCCTACAATTTTGAACATCTTTTTCCCCATATTACCATTAGACGAACCCCCCTCTTGAGCATGCGGGCTCGCATTGTTGTGACTAGGACTCGGGGGAGTATAAGGAACTCCGTATCCATGAGCTCCGTACATCCACGGCGGCGGCGGATGAAACTGATACTGCTGCTGAAAATGATACTGATATTGCCACGGATTCGGTGGATGAAAATGACCGGGAACTCCAAAACCATGATTATTCCCAAAAGGGGTATTCATCGGATGATGACGAGTCGGACTACTAGGAGGATGAGGAACCCCCCACTGATCAGTCCTTGGAATCCCACGATCTTTGGTCGCCGGAGCAGCCGGCATCAGAACACACTCGAGATGAATGTCGAAGTAACAAGCCGCACATCTGTATCGCCAGGAATTACACGCCTTGCCACAAAGAGCGCACGGGCTAGCCAGCGTTGACTCAAGCTTCAACTTATGGACTTGGTGCATCGCGTGATCGAGCATTTCAGGAAGCTGAGTGCAAAGAGGGTGCAAATCAAAGTCACACTCCTTGCACCGGTAAAAGAGGCCGTTCACCGGATCGCTGCATACGTCGCAGGTGCGCTCGTTTTGGCGCGTGCTTTGCGACTTCCGCTGTACGAGGGTGAGAGAATGAGGGTGCATGAAGGATGTGAGGGTTCTGGGACAGGTGGCGCAGTAGTCGTGGAGATCGAATTCACAGGGACTGCATCGGTACCTGGTGCCTTGTCCGGGCGTCTTGCAACCATCGCAGGCGAATTCTGTATCGGCGGAGTGCTCCACCAGCTTGTGCTGTGGGTGGGTAAAATGCTCTATTGTTTTCTTTGATACAGGAGCCATTTTCTTTCTTTGGATAGGACTTTTTTGAGGTAATGAGATAATGACTTACACGAAGTTGATGGAGATGATGACTAAAGGTTCTGAAGTGATTGCTTTTTTGAAGTTGACTTTAGAAGAAGTCTACTAAAGTAGCAAGTGGTGTATTATTATCAACTTGAGTATTTTCTTTTGGGACAACTTGAGATTCCAAATGTACGAAATTACACGAGTCTTCAAACGCGTGAAATGTCGCAACCATGTTCAATGAGTAAAAGGTTCAATAGAAAGTAAAAAGGTGGTCCTGTTGCGACGAACGGGGACGATATTTGTCAATCTCCAGGTTTTAATAAGAACTCTGAGTGTAGAGAAACAAAAAATGTTTAATAGAAAGTAAAGATGGTCCTGTCCCGACCAAAATAGTTAAAAATAAATACTGCTAAAGCTCATACCACTAATAAATGAAGGAGAAAATTCTAAAACATTCCCAATTTTGGGAATCACATATTGAATTACCAAACCCGAATTATTAAGCGTCAAATTGTTACAAAAAGATAGTAAAGAAATTACTGGTCGAAACGAGGAAAACTGACTGTGCTCCTTGCCATGGGTAGCCGAAGATGGCAATGAGCCGTGTTCGTCTTGCGATTATGCCCATGATTGGTCTAGGCCCAAAGTAAAGGGGCCAACTTGATAATTTAGTGCAATCCAGTCTTGGGGTCATGGGATTGGGTAGGACGAACCGGTAACAAAAGCCTTTTAAGGATGATCTGATGAAAAAGATGCATTCTACATTCATTGGAATGCCTCTGAAACAAAGCAGAAAAAAATAAAAAAAAAAACCCAGGGTAAATGTAGCAAGGAAAGAGTACATCAAACAGGTGAATTGATTTTGACCAAAAAAAAAAAAAAAAAAAACACAACTGAATTGATCAACCAAACAAGGGTGCACCAAAAACCACACTAGAGAGAACTCCCATAGTCAGGTTCCCTACAATTTGAAACATCCGTTTCCCCATATTACCATTTGACGAACCCCCCTCTTGAGCATGAGGGCTCGCATTGTTGTGACTAGGACTCGGGGGCGTATAAGGAACTCCGTATCCATGAGCTCCGTACATCCACGGCGGCGGCGGATGAAACTGATAGTGCTGCTGAAAATGATACTGATATTGCCACGGATTCGGTGGATGAAAATGACCGGGAACTCCAAAACCGTGATTATTCCCAAAAGGGGTATTCATCGGATGATGATGAGTCGGACTAGTAGGAGGATGAGGAATCCCCCACTGATCAGTCCTTGGAATTCCACGCTCTTTGGTCGTCGGAGCAGCCGGCATCAGAACACACTCGAGATGAATGTCGAAGTAACAAGCCGCACATCTGTATCGCCAGGAATTACATGCTTTCCCACAAAGAGCGCACGGGCTAGCCAGCGTTGACTCAAGCTTCAAAGGATGGACTTGGTGCATCGCGTGCTTGAGTTCTTGAGGCAATTGGGTGCAAAGAGGGTGCAAATCAAAGTCACACTCCTTGCAACGGTAAAAGAGGCCGTCCACCGGATCTTTGCATACGTCGCAGGTGCGCTCGTTTTGGCGGGTCCCTTGCGACTTCCGCTGTACGAGGCTGAGAGAATGAGGGTGCATGAAGGATGTGAGGGTTCTGGGACAGGTGGCGCAGTAGTCGTGGAGATCGAATTCACAGGGACTGCATCGGTACCGGGTGCCTTGTCCGGGCGTCTTGCAACCATCGCAGGCGAACTCGGTATCCGCCGAGAGCTCCACCAGCTTGTGCTGTGGATGGGTGAAATGTTCTATTGTTTTCTTCGATACAGAAGCCATTTCGTTCTCTCTGGATAGGACTTCGATGTAATGAGATAATGACTTACACGAAGTGGATGGAGATGCCTAAGGCTTCTGGGAGTGATTGTTTTTTGCAGTTGACTTCAGATCAAGTCTACTCTAATAGCAAGTGGTGTATTATTATCAACTTGATTGATTGATATTTCTTTTGGGACAATCTTCAGAATACAAATGCACCAACCATTACACGAGTCGTCAAACGCGTGAAATCTCGCAACCCTGTTCAATGAGTAAAAGGCTCAGCGTTGAGATTTTAACGTGATTTGCGATTTTAATCTATTAACCACTACACTTGTCGGATACTACTTATGTTAATTCTATTTCAGTTTATTTCACTTTTTGTGACTAATCACTGGATCATTTTGACCCGGTAATTTGATTATCAAAACGATACAAGAATTTGGTAATCTTTGTATGATCTTTACTCTACAAGACCATAGAAAAATTTCCCGAAATTATGTCGTTTTGCCACATAGATCACCGAGTCAAAGTGACACAGTTACGGATTGAAAAGTCAAACCAGGAAGTTCGAGAAGAAACGGAGGAAGTACTTCTTAGCCTACACTTGTCCCCTTCAATACTACGCCAATTATTAGTCCCTGTTAGCAAACTGTTAGCGAATATATAATTATATCGTTTTTGGTTATGTGAAACACATCCGTTTCACGTCTGGAGAGAAGCATCGGTTCTGATTCACGTTGCTATGTTGATTTGAGTTATGGTGGAGATTTGTAGGAAATAATTCAAAACGACTAGCAAATCGGGCAACACAAATGAAGGAAGACAAAGGAAAGAAGAGCAGGGCTTCTACTGGTTGTATGACTAGAGGGCATGGTTGTACGACCTAGAATGGGGGCTGGGCAGTTTAGTTGTTTCCTTGTCCGTTTTAAAAGGTTTTTGGGTTGCTTACACTACAAGTTAGTGTCATAGGCCTATATAAAGGCTATAGGTCGTGGCATAACTTTTGTGGTGTACCGTGTGGTGTATTCGGGTTGTAATTTTGGGTTTCTCTCATTAAAATATCAGGTAGTAGCCGTGGAGGCAGCTAACAGATTTGTTAGTGAATCCGTTAGTGAACCACGCTAAACTGTATTTCGTTCTTGATTATTTGTTCATCGTTATTGCTCGATACTCAGATTATAACAAACTGGTTTCAGAGCTTGGTCTAACGATCTAGGTGGAAACAAGAGCTAAGGTTTCACAATTTGGTGGAACTTTAGAGCTAGGGTTTTGCAATTCAGGTGGAGCATTCATACAGGCTTCCCGAAGTTAGGGTTTCGATATCCCGCCTAGAACAATATTAGATTCAGCAATCACAATCATTCTTCTCAGGAGGCGAAACAGGTTCAGTTTGTCGGCCTCTGAAATGGGGGGTGCATGTAGACCCACATCTGAGCCCCTTGGGGGTTATCTGGGCTCCTGTTATGGAGCATTCGCCGCACATGTAATTCGGGCGTGAAAATCTAGCGTGTAGGTGCATCTGGCACGCATTCATTTTCGGCGAGCATCTAGCGTTCACGTGCATATGGAGTTCTAGCAATTGGAGTTCATGCGTAGTCGGTCTCTGGAGTGAATCTGGCTCCTAGAATGCAGCATCTGGCGCGTGAGTCTTTTTCTGACACACGATTTGGTTGTGGCGTGCATTCTGCACGAGTCTGTTCCTGGCGTGCATATGTTTCAACCTGTATGCGGCTCGCTTCTGGATCGCGCATGTCGTAAAATATGGCGAGCATCGATTTCTGGTGCTGGCACGAAACCTGTCATAACACTGGTTATGGTGCATTTGGTTTGGCATAATCCCTGGCACTTCTCGTGGTGCATATGTCTGGATCTTGTTTGGAGCGCATCAGGAACATGTTCGGTCATGTCTCAAAGAATGTATTCGAGTCTAGTTCTTAGTGGAGCACCCTTTTCTTGTTTCTAGAGGTGTATCCGTTTCTGGGGAGGCGCATCTGGCGCATCCACGCATTCATGGCAGGGACACGTGGGAGCTGGAGCAGCGTTTGACGCATCTGAGGAGGTGTGCTCATTTCTTGTTCTTGGAGACACATCTGTTTTAGGTTCTGGAGAGAGGCATTGATTATGATTCAGGTTGCTAGGTCGATTAAGGCGGAGACTTGTTGGGAATAACTCAAAACGACTAGCAAATCGGGCAACACAAAACAAGGAAGACAAAGGAAAGGAGTGCAGGGCCTCTGCTTTTCGTACGACTAGAGGGGTTGGTCATATGACCAACGGTTTAGTTGTTTCCTTGTCCGTTTTGGAAGGTTTCCAGTTTTGGAAGGTGCCCGTTTTGGAAGGTTTATGGTTTAGTTGTTTTCGTGTCATACCTTGTGTGGTGTATTATGTGGTGTATTCGGGTTATAATTCTGGGTTTCTCTCAATAAAATATCAAGTCATGGCCGTGGAGGTAGCTAATGGATTCACGTGAACCACGTTATATTCTATTTCGTACTTGATTATTTGCTCATCGTTCTTGCTCGATACATCTTTTTGGAGAGATTCCTGCTCGATACTTCTTTTTGGAAAGATTCTTGCTCGATACTCAGGTTATAACATTATTAAGAAACACCCCCCATCCGAGAAGGAAAAAAAACCAAAATCTCCCAAAAAATATGGCATTCAACGAAAAAGAATTGAAATTACCCCCAAAAAACCCCCCAAAATCCGTAATACTTTCCGGATTTTGGGGGTTAATTGGAGAATTTCGACCACATACTCAAATAATTGACTTTCATCTACCTCTTGATTCTCTCAATAAATTATCAGGTACTGACTGTGGAGGTAGCCAATGATTCACGTGAATATCGTTAGACTCTCTTTCGTACTTGATTATTTGTTCATTGTTCTTGCGAAACTTTTTTGAGAAATTCTTGCTCGATACTTAGGTTATAACATTATTAAAAAAAAATTTGTAAAATTCCGGAGTTCCACCTAATAATCCAGAAACACACCCCCACCCGAAAAGGAAAAAAAATCCGAAATCTCCCAAATAATATGGAATTCACCGAAAAAGAATTAATAATACCCCACAAAATCTGTAATACTCAGATTCCGGAATTTGGGGGTTAATTGGAGAAGCTCGACTATATACTCAAATTATTGACTTTCATCTACCTCTTGATTCTCTCAATAAGATACAATGTACTGGCCGTGGAGGTAGCTAATTGATTCTCGTGAACCACGTTAGATTCTATATCGTACTTGATTATTTGTTCATCATTCTTGCTCGATACTCACGTTATAATATTATTAATAAAACGTTTGTTAAGTTCCAGAATTCTCCTCTAATAATCGAGAAACAGTTTCCCCCACCCGAAAAGGAAAAAACAATCCAAAATCTCCCAAATAATATGGAATTCCCCGAAAAAGAATTGAAATTACCCCAAAAAAATCTGTAATACTCAGATTTCAGATTTGGGGGGGGGGGGGGGGGGGGGGGGGTTAATTGGAGATTTTTGACCACATACTCAAATTATTGACTATCATCTACCTCTTGATTCTCTCAATAACATACCAGGTACTGTCTGTGCAGATAGCTAATGATTCACGTGAACCACATTAGATTCTATTTCGTACTTGATTATTTATTCATTGTTCTTGCTCGATAAATTTTTTGAGAGATTCTTGCTCGATATTCAGGTTATAACATTATTAATACATTTTTTGTTAAATTCAGAATTCGCACCTAATAATCCAGCAACAACCCCCCCCCCCCCCCCCCCCCCCCCCCCCACAAGGAAAAAAAATCAAAATCTCCCAAATAATATGGAATTCACCGAAAAAAAATTGAATGTACCTCAAAAACCTTTAATACTCAGATTCTGGATTTTCGGGGTTTAATTGGAGAATTTTGACAACATACTCAAATTATTGACTTTCATCTACCTCTTAATTCTCTCAATAAAATATCATCTACTGGCCATGGAGGTAGCTAATGTGTTCACGTGAACCACGTTAGATTTTATTTCGTATTTGATTATTTGTTCATCATTCTTGCTCGATATTTTTTGAGAGATTCTTGCTCGATACTCAGGTTATAAAATTATTATTTAAACTTTTGTCAAATTCCAGAATTCCCCCCTAATAATCCAGAAACACGCCCCCCACACCCGAAAAGGAACAAAAAATCCAAAATCTTCCAAATAATATGGAATTCACCGAAAAAGAATTGAAATTACCCCAAAAAATTTGTAATACTCAGATTCGGGATTTTTGGGGGTTAATTGGAGAATTTTGACCACATACCCAAATTATTGACTTTCATCTACCTCTTGATTCTCTCAATAAGATATTAGGTACTGACCGCAGAGGTAGGTAATGGATTCACGTGAACCACGTTCGCTTGTATCTCGTACTTGATTATTTGTTCATCATTCTTACTCTAAACTTCTTTTTTGAGAGTTTCTTGCTCGATACTTTGGTTATAACATTTTTTTTAGGGAACCGGAACTTTTATATAAATCAATGAACAGCTATTACATCATTGGAATCCTTTCTAATGCAATCCTTGAGCCAAGGTGGGACATTCAAAGAAGAGAAACAGGTAGTAACATTGTCTTCTTTAGCTCGGTGGGCAAGGAGATGCGCTGCTTGATTAGAGGAACGGTGGCGAAAGACGGCTTGAAAATCCGAGAAAGTTCTGCTCAAAGTAGCGATATAATCAATACCAGTACCAACTTCAGAAAAATCATCATCTGTGTGACCTTCACGGGCTCTAGCAATATGGTCGATTACAACTTTTGCATCCCCTTCCTAGACTAGTGAGCTATAGTTGATCAGGAGCCCCCTCCGAACACCTTCTTGGGCAGCGAGGACTTCGACATGTTTTGCCAACATGCCACAATGAACTGGTAAGCCCACCCCCTGGATTATTTCACCATTAGAGTCTCTGAAGATAACTCCTATCCCAACTCTTCTTGTCGATGAACACCAAGCCCCGTCAAAGTTAACTTTTACCCAGCCCACAATCGGTTTTGTCCACTGTTTTGCCGGCAGAGGTGCATGACAGTGATCAGTCGGCTCTGCAGCGTGGTTATAACATTATTATTAATACTTTTGTTAAATTCAATAATTCCCCCCAAATAAACCAGAAACACCCACCGACCCAAGAAGGAAAAAAATCCAGAACCTCCCAAATAATATGGTATTGCCCGAAAAAGAATTCAAATTACCCAAAAAAATCTGTAATACTCGGATTTCGAATTTTTGGGGGTTAATTGGAGAATTTCGATCACATACTCAAATTATTGACTTTCATCTATCTCTTGATTCTCTCAATAAGATATCAGGTACTTGCCGTGGAGGTAGCTAATGGATTCACGTGAACCACGTTAGATTCTATATCGTACTTGATTATCTGTTCAAGGTTCTTTCTTGATACTTTTTTTGAGAGATTCTTGCTCGATACTCAGGTTATAAACTTTTGTTAAATTCCCGAATTCCCCCTAATAATCTAGAAACACTCCCCACCTGAAAAAGAAAAATAAAATCCAAAACCTCCCATATAATATGGAATTCACTGTAAAAGAATTGAAATTACCACAAAAAACCGTAATACTCAGATTATGGATTTTTATTGATGGAGAATTTTGACCACAATACTCAAATTCCTGACTTTCATCTACCTCCTGATTCTCTCAATAAAATATCAGATACTGGCGGTGGAGGTAGCTAATGATTCAAGTCAACCACGTTAGATTCTCTTACGTACATTTTTTCATCGTTCTTGCTCGATACTTTTTTTTGAGAGATTCTTGCTCGATACTCAGGTTATAACAGTATTAATAAAACTTTTGTTCAATTCCGGAATTGCCCCCTAATAATCCACAAACACCCCTCCCCCCTCAAATGAAAAATCCAAAATATCCCAAATAATATGGAATTCATCGAAAAAGAATTGAAATTACCCCCAAAAAATCTGTAATACTAAGTTTTCGAATTTTTTGGGTGTTAATTGGAGAATTTTGACCGCATACTCAAATTATTGACTTTCATCTACCCTCGATTCTCTCAATAAAATATCAGGTACTTGCCGTGGAGGTAGCTAATGTTTTCACGTGAACCACGTTAGATTCTATTTCGTACTTGATTATTTATTCATCGTTCTTGCTCGATACTTTTTTTTGAGAGATTCTTGCTCGATACTCATGTTATAATATTATTAATAATACTTTTGTTAAATTTATGAATGACCCCTAATAATCCATAAACCCCCCCCCCCCACCCCGAAATAGAAAAAAAAAAAATCCAAATCCTCCCAAATTATATGGAATTCACTGAAAAAGAATTGAAATTACCCAAAAAATCTGTAATACTCAGATTCCGGATTTTTTGGGGATTAATTGGAGAATTTTGACCAAATACTCAAATTATTGACTTTCATCTACCTCTTGATTTAAGCTTTTCCAAACATGATGATCACAGGGAAATCAATGAATGCTAGATCTTGAGGGTTGACAGCGAATGCGGTTAAGTAGCTGGATGGAGTGCAGTAATTTCCGCCCACTGCCCATAAATCTCAATTTTCAGCCAGAAATAGGTAGGGATTGCTTAGCTGTTGTGTGTTATTTATCCATTAAATTGAGAAAATAATAGAAGTAACATATAATTTTGGTTTAATTACTTAATGCATACCTCCAGTATAGCGAAAATAACACATTGCAACTCCCACTTCTACAATAAGCTTATTGCATCCCCCAATTTTAATAAATCATACTAATTGCAACGGGTAAAACAATTCATCTCAACACCTTCCATATGTTGAGGGTAAATGTGGCCATACACAAATATTTACTCATAGTGAATAATTCTAATCTGTTCCTTAGAGTACTTATTATAAAAGTATCTCCATAAAACTGTTATATTACAAAAATCCCTATGCTAAATTTTGGCTATTCACTTTTGGTCTTTCCTGCTAACCCTATAATACTTACATAACCAAACGGTTCCTGCGTAACTCTTCATGCAACCGATCCAACCCTAAACAATGCATATCTCCCGTCGTATGAAAGTCTCCACTTCAGGCTGTTCATGGCCACCGGTTCTAGCGCGAGGCCGATCGAGCACATGACCATGTTCCCCCACTTGACACCATTCAGACCTGTATGCAAGTTCTCGTCATCATTCCGATCAAATCCGTTTTCTTACGGCTAGCGCTGGGGTCTCTCTCTTGGATGGAATCGGAGCAACGGGGCTCACTTCTTGTCAGGGTTGTGGTGGCAAGGACTAAAGTGAATTCTCCCACAAACTGTTCTTGTGTAAGTAGGACTGAATTGTAATGTTTTACAAAATGTGGTCATGTAATTTTAGCTTTCAGAGCCGTTGGATCAGATCATTAGCAGATCTGATCCGTCCATTCCCTTAGCCGTTAGGTTCAAATAGTTATTGGGACGGCGTCGTATCATCCTTCCGCCACGCAACTTGGCCACGTCAGCCAGCTGCCTTGTTCTGATTGGTAGGATAGTCCAACGGTTTGCCTTGTCAGCGGGCCGTTGCTTAGTTTGGGAAATCACATTTATCTCCCCCTCTTTATATAAAATAGGGGTATTGTACTGAAATGCTTAGGAATATTACAATTGCTTCCCTCTTTCTCTATGAAAATTCTCTCTCTTCCTCCCTAGATCTCAGATCTCTTCTATCTCTTCTTTCTCCGATCGATTTCTGTGTTCCGAATCGCCGAAGATAGCTGTGAGTTCGGAGGACCTCACAAGTTTTGGTATCAGAGCCTGGTTAGATCTCTCCAGGAGGAAGAAATGGTGTCTAGGAAGAAAGATCAACAGATTGATTCAGTTGATCCTGATGTTAGGGTTGATGTGATGGATGAGAGGCTCAACGAGGCGGAAAACATCATCGATGATTTGCGAGTTCAGTTCGTGAGCTTCGGAGAAGGTATGAACCACAAATTCTCTGAGATTTCTATGAATTTGAGAAAGGAGTTAGATTCTGGAATTGATAGGCTTGAGCACAAGTTTGATGAACACTTTCGCAAGCTCATGAATGGAAACAAAGCTTTTAATAACAATAAAAACAAAGAGAAGATTGAGGTTAATTTTGAAGGAAGTGGAATTGGTGAAATGACTGGTGATGGCCTATTTAGGAGACCTGATGCTAAACCTAATTCATTTTTTAGGAATTTTGTGAAAGAGGAGGACAATGTTTGTGTTAAGAACTACTCTACTTCTTCCATTCCACTACCTAAATTGGAATGCCCCAAATTTAATGGAAGTGATCCATTGGGATGGCTACTTAAGGTGGAAAGATATTTCCAAATCTATAAGATGAATGACCAGCATAAACTAGTACTTGTGTCACTACATTTAGAAGGAGAAAGCTGGTTTAGAGCTGACATTGCAGAATTAGAAACACCAACTTGGTCTCAGTTTGGTGAATTTTTTGTGTGCTGAATTTGCTGAGCCCGGACATGAGAATCTCTTGGGAGAATTTAGCAAATTGATGCATCACACCACTGTGTTGGAGTATCAAACTAGGTTTGAAACACTAAGACCAAGAGTGAAGGCCATGTTTCCATGGATGGATGATAGATATTTCATCAAAATTTTCTTGAGTGGACTTAACCTGACATTCAGAGTGAAGTCCAGGTCCAATTTCCACAGACTCTATCACAAGCCAAGGCTATGGCTAGACTCCAAGAGGTGCATGTCAATTCCATGGAGCAAACCATACAGAACAATATGAAGGGGTGGATCAGGAAAACTAGCATAGTTAGCTTCAAAAAGAAGAATAATTCTCGGTGTCAAGGTAAAGAAGACAATGCAGGAGTTCATAATGAAATAAATATCAATCACAAGTATCTCCTACATTCAAAAGGCTCACAGCTGCAAAAATGAAGGAGAAGAGGGACAAGAAATTGTGTTTTTATTGTGATGAAGCATACACCCCTGAACACAAATGCACAAAAAAATCAGTGTTCCTTCTCATTGGAAATGAGGAGGAAGGTGAGCTAGAAGAACCAGACCCCATTGAGGACACCAGAGAAGAAGTGACTAATGAAGAAATCACTAATGAATGTGAGATGCTCCCAAGCATATCGGTACATGCCATGTCTGGTTTCACAGCAGCTGACACAATTAGAATATCTGGACATATTAATGGCAGAGAGGTGCATATTCTAATTGATACTGGGAGTACACATAATTTCATTGACCAAATGATAGCCAGAAGAGTGGGTTGTAAGGCTGCAGAGAGTAAGACTATGCAAGTGTCTGTGGCAGATGGTAGCATTATACATAGTCCTGGGGTTTGCCAACAAGTAAAGATCAATCTACAAAAATGTTCTATACAGACAGACCTCAGAGTGCTGCCTCTAGGAGTGTGACCTAGTGTTGGGAGGTCAATGGCTGAAAGAAGTAAGCCCCATTTCTCTAGACTTCAACACTAGAGCTTTTGGTTTTCATTATCAAGGTCAAGAAGTGGTCATAGAGGCTAGCAACAGGGAAAAAGAAATTTCTGAAGTTCAGCTGAATGCTATGCAGAAGTACTGCAATCAGCAGTTACCAGTACTAACTGCTCAATTGTATACCATAGATGAAGAGAAGACAGTCATACGTTCCCCTTTACAAGAATTGATACAGCAATACCATGACATTTTTGAAGAGCCAACACAATTGCCTCCCAAAAGGGCACAGAATCACCAAATACCACTGAAGGAGGGAGCAAACCCTGTTTGCTTAAGACCCTACAGGTACCCCTACTTGCATAAGAATGAAATGGAGAAAATGGTTAAAGAAATTTTACAGAATGGGACAATACAACCTAGTACCAGCCCTTTTGCACCTCCAGTGTTATTGGTTAAGAAGAAGGATGGTTCTTGGAGATTTTGTGTGGATTACAGGGGTTTCAATGAGATCACCATCACGAACAAATTCCATATACAAGTAATAGATGATATCATGGATGAACTGAGAAATGCTACCATCTTCACCAAATTAGATCTAAGAGATGGTTATCACCAGGTGAGAACGGCTGAGCAAGACATTTATAAGACTGCATTCAGAACTCACTAGGGGCTGTATGAGTTTAATGTTATGCCGTTTGGTCTCATTAATGCACCTGCTACATTTCAATGTCTGATGAATGAAGTGTTCAAAGACTTCCTTAGAAAGATGGTCCTAGTCTTTATTGATGACATACTCATCTACAGCTCTAATATGGATGATCACAAACATCACTTACAGTTAGTATTCACACCATGAGGAAGCATCAGCTCTTTGCTAAAATGAGTAAGTGTTCTTTTGGCATGAAGTATGTTGAGTACCTGGGTCATATCATAAGTACGGAGGGAGTACAAACTGATCCTAGGAAGCTGAGGGCAATGGCTGATTGGCCAACACAAAATAATGTCAAGGAATTAAGGGGATTTATGGGTCTTACTGGTTATTATAGAAGATTTGTGAGGGGTTATGGTGGTATAGCTAGACCCCGCACTGAGTTACACAAGAAGGGAAGTTTTGTGTGGAGTGTTGAAGCTCAAGAATCATTTGCAGCTTTTAAGAGGGCTATGATAACTGCACCTGTTCTGGCATTACCTAACCTCAATGAGGTATTTGTAGTAGAAACTGATGCTTGTTATGATGCTATTGGGGCTGTACTCATGCAGCAACACAAGCCCTTGGCTTATTTTAGCAAGGCATTGTCTGCCAAACACCTGGGAGTGTCTACTTATGAGAAAGAACTACTAGCCTTGGTACATGCCATTGCCAAGTGGAGGTCTTATTTGGAAGGTCCCAAGTTCATTATTAAAAATGACCACAATAGTTTGAATTTCCTGCTAGAACAAAATTTGACCACTATCCTTCAGCAGACATGGATATCTAAGCTACTGGGGTTGCATTATGACATTGAATACAAGAAGGGACAAGAGAACTTAGCTGCAGATGCCTTATCCAGAAGAGCAAACCTAGAAACTGAACCTGAAGGAGATTGTGCTCTCATTACCACTGTCACTCCAAAATGGCTACAAGATATCAAAGAGAGTTACAAAGAGGATGAATGGGTTCTAGAGAAAATGACAGCTCTAGCACTTGATCCAAATTAACTTCCTGGATTCAAATTACAGGATGGGGTGCTTAAGCAAGATAGCCTCCTTTGTGTTGAAAATACTAACAACCTCAGGGTTCAAATCATTAAGGAAATGCATGATACTGGAGTGGGAGGGCATTCTGGCATCCTAGGGACTTATAAAGGGTGAAATTGCTGTTCACTTGGCCAGGTCTTAAGAAGCAAGTGAAGGAATGGGTCAAGCTGTGTGATACATGTCAGAGAATGAAGGCTGAGCATTTGCCTTATCCAGGGTTGTTGCAGCCCCTTCCTATCCCAGACAAACCTTGGGAACACATTGCAATGGATTTTGTTGAGGGTTTGCCTGTCTCAGATGGTAAAACCACCATACTAGTTGTTATTGACTAACTCTCCAAGTATGGCCACTTTATTCCTTTATCACATCCTTATACAGCTGAGAGTGTGGCTGATGTTTTCTTCCAACATGTGTGCAAACTCCATGGTCTACCAAGCTCCATTGTTAGTAACAGAGACACTGTGTTCCTCAGCCATTTATGGAATTCCTTATTTAAACTCATGGGTACTCAGCTGAAGTATACTACAGCTTACCACCCTCAAACTGATGGGCAAAGTGAAAGACTTAATCAGTGTTTAGAAGTGTACATGAGGTGCTTGATTGGTGATAGGACTAAAAGATGGGCTAAGTGGTTGAGTCTAGCTGAATGGTGGTATAACACCAGTTACCATACAACATTGCAGCTCACTTCTTTTGAAGCTTTGTATGGCTTTCCACCTAGGCATTACAATTTCCATCAACTCAACAAGTGTGGACTGCCATAGGTGGATGCATTTGTTAGGGACAGAGCTACATTGTTGCAGCTACTCAAGGAGAACTTGGCTAAAGCTCAAGAGAGGATGGTTCACTATGCCAACAAACACATGACTGAAAGGGTGTTCCAAGAAGGAGACTGGGTCTTTCTCAAATTACAGCCTTATAGGCAAAGCTCAGTTCAGCTTAGGAGCAATTACAAGATGTTTGCTAGGTTCTATGGGCCTTTTCAGGTCTCGCTTAAGGTAGGTAAAGTTGCTTACAAGCTCAAACTACCTGACTCCTCCAAGGTTCACCCTGTGTTTCATGTATCCCAACTCAAGAAAGCTACTGGAAAGTACTCTGCTACACCTACTCTGACCAATGTAGGTCCTAAGGGTCAATTCTTGGTGGAACCAGTGGCTATTCTCGACAGAAGCTTAGCTAAACAGGGTAATTCCTCTACTGTTCAGGTTTTAGTTCAACGGTATAATTTGTCTCCTGCAGAGGCCACTTGGGAAGACTACTTTAAGCTGAAGGCTCAATTTCCTCAGTTCAAAGCTTGAGGTCAAGCTTGTTCTGAAGCAGGAGGGACTTGTCAGGGTTTGGTGGCAAGGACTAAAGTGAATTCTCCCACAAACTGTGGTTGTGTAATTAGGACTGAATTGTAATGTTTTACAAACTATGGTCGTGTAATTTTAGCTTTCAGTAGCCGTTGGATCAGATCATTAGCAGATCTGATCCGTCCATTCCCCTAGCCGTTAGGTTCAAATAGTTATTGGGACGGCGTCGTATCATCCTTCTGCAATGCAGCTTGGCCACGTCAGCCAGCTGCCGTGTTCTGATTGGTAGGATAGTCCAACAGTTTGCCTTGTCAGCGGGCTGCTGCTTAGTTTGGGAAATTACATTTACCTCCCCCTCTTTATATAAAAGAGGGGTATTGTACTGAAATTCTTAGGAATATTATTACTTGCTTCCCTCTTTCTCTCTGCAAATTCTCTCTCTTCCTCCCTAGATCTCAGATCGCTTCTATCTCTTCTTTCTCCGATCGATTTCTGTGTTCCGAATCGCCGAAGATAGCTGTGAGTTCGGAGGACCTCACACTTCTTGATCCACGAAATCAGTAAGAATTCGCTTTCGATTATTTTTAATCAATATTACTTCTGCCTCCTCTGTTTGCTCATGTATAGCTTCATATATGATCTATTTGATTATTTGCGTGTCATATTTTCATATATGAAAACATGAAAAGGGAGTGTCTGGATTACTTCTATGAAGTTTTAAGAATGATTCTTTCAAAATTTTAGAGGATCCAAGCAAGAACAAGCATTTAGATGATTATTGCGTGAAGCTATTATATTTATGTAGTTGGGCATATTGATGGGATAATCCTAATTAATCCATCATACCGTTAACTCAAAAAAAAAAAAAAAAACACACACTCTCTTTATGGAATTTGAACTGGTGGTGGTTGAAGGTAGTCTACACTATTGTGAGGAATTTTGAGTTCATCCCCGATCACATCAGGTTAACATGTAATTCATGAGCGTTAAGATACGCATGGAATGTATGTACTGGACTATTAGTTTATGCAATTGTCTAAAAAAGTTGCATAATGTGAATTCGAAGCACATAGTTCTATTATAATCTTTTTGCATACATATGGATGGTAAAATATAATTGAATTAGCCTTAGGGAAAATTTCTAAAATTCTTTAACTTCGACACAAACAAAAACGCAATCTATCAACCATGCCTGCATTGGACAAAAAAAAAAAAAAACATGCCTGAATGTTGATTTATATGTGAGTAGAGAAGGGAAATGATTCTTAGGAAGAAAAACAAAATGGTTCTTGAATGAATTTCACTGACAGATTTGGATGCAATTTAGCATGTTGGTACTCAGAACTAAAAACAAATGATGGCACCTCTGCTGTTGAGATTTGAAAAGATTGGTAAGACATTGTAACAATAGAAAAACTTTTGTACCATTGGGGCACTTGAGCCTTAATTTGTAGTTCATCTAATACTTTAAGAAATTCTTTAAAGGTGTTGTCGTAGGTTGGCGTAGACCAAGTCAAGAAGTCTGTAGCAGATGCTTAATTTCTTTGAATTCATAGGTTAAATTTAGATGCCTTGATGGTGAACTTATTTCTTGCCATTTGAATTTGAAAGTTAATCTAAGGTGCCTTAATATTCTTTTTAACTTTTACGAAATTTACTTTCAAAAAAAAAAAAAAAAAAAACTTTTTAGGTTTTTTCAGTGACTTGATAAGATATATTTCTCTCTTTTTTTCTATTGTTCTGTGTTGAAGGAAAGAAACTCAATTTAGTTTGCTTGTATTTCTCTCTTTTTTCTAAAGTGAAGAAACTGTAAGAATATAAGGATATTAAAGATTATTAGAATTGTTGATTAAACGATTACAAGCAAAGTCTATATATAAGCTAAGAATATTATAAGAATAACAAATAGATAAACTCAATCCTAACAATGAAATATAATCTCATCAACTACAATCCTATCCTAGCATATCTTTAATATCTTCACAATCCTCTATCATGCCTGAAGTGGTGTATAGTAGGTAGAAATACAAGATCAATACTCTAGAAGGGGGGGGGGGGTTGAATAGAGTATGCCAACTTTTGCTAAACTTGCAAGAAGAGTGGTTTCAAAAATGATTGTAATAAGTGAAGAGTGATTCAAGACCTTGAAAAAATGAGTTTCAAGCCCTTGGAATGAAAACAGTTGAAATGTAAAAAGATAGGTCTATTTCAAGGCCTTGAAATGAGTTTCAAACCTTTGAAATGAAATTGTTGGATGCTGCAAAAGTACTGAGTATGGAACTCAAAAGTAAATGCAAGAGACACAAGATATATAGAGTTCAGTCCACTTGGACCTACGTCTCTACCTCAGGGATCTTCTCCCTGCAGGATTTTCAACGCAATTCTTATTAATCAACAGCTAAGCCCTAGATCTCAAGCACAGAGAGATGCCTTACTCTATTACAGCTTGTGGTTCTCACTAACCTATATAGTGCCTGCTCTAGCTATCTGATTAACGAAGAATTATCTATTGTTCACCTTGAACAATGCTTGAGAATAAGAACTAGAAGTATTATAAAATGATATACAAATGAAGTTCAGAAACGAAGAACACTAGAACTGAATCTGCAGTGAGTATGGGGTGTTTTTCAGATGCTTGGATTGAGAGAAACGAATCAGATTCTTTGTTGCTTGTCAATCCCTGAATGTGTTTGAGTGTCTCTGTTAGTTGTCTCGTTGCATTGCTTCAGCTGTTCCCTCTTTTATAGAGCAGTTTGAATTGCAGATCTTCAAGATCTCATCTTAACAAACTTCCCTATTTTGTAGCTTCAGCTTTGACTTCTCTAACAACTTCTTTAACGGATAGTTGTGCAGTATCTTCAATGATACTGATTTGATATTGTGTAAACACATGTTGGGAAGCTTCTAAACACATCAAATTGATCACATAATCAAATCAACACAGAGTTTCCTTTCCTGCAAAACTCATGTTAGGAAATAGATCCTGTAAAATATGAAATAAAATTTCCCTGCAAAACTAGGTCAAATAGATGGATTAGATATAATTAAAAGTGCCAAAACTACTTTTTCTTTCATCATCAAGTTACAACTGATCAAGCAGGGGGGTTTAGGAGTTGAATCAAGATCAGAAACTCCTCCTAAGTTCATGCATATAAAGCATAGTCAGTTTCAAGGCCTTGAAACAAGCCTTTGAAACTGAGTTGAACTTACAGTCTCCCCCTTAATGAAAGACAAAACCACAATCTATTTGGTACTAAGTTTCTGCAAAAAATACTCATTAGCACATAGTACAGTCAATTATAACACATGATATCCAAAAGAAATCCAACTTATTAACTTACTGAAAATAGCACATAACATCAAATTTCAGATAATTTACTGACCAAAAACCCAAGATTTTAAGCATATAAAAACCTAAGATTTCTCCCCCTTTCGACTTTCATCAAAAAAGAATGATAAGATGTTGGATCAGAGTTTTTGAAAGTGTTTAAAAAACTGTTTGAAAAGATACAATTTTCAAGACTTTGAAAAGAATTTCAAGGCCTTGAAAAAGAGAAGAAAGAGTATGCAAGAGTTAGTGGGTTGGGTCTTCATCTCCTTGATGCTCTGCATCTTCTTCTTGACTATTTCCATCATCATCATGTTCTTCTTCCTGTTGAGCCACATCTACTTCCTCAATAATTGAGCTGATGGTCTTGATCACACTGTTGAATAGGAAGGTTAACCCTTCTAATGCCTTCCTTCCCTATTTCAGTTTCTTCTTTACAAAAGTCCTTTTCTTAATCAATGAAGAATTTTTCTTGTGATCTTTTCTTCCAGTTTCCATGCTAGATTGTGACTCATCTTCTTGAAGTTCTTTATCCTTTCTCCCCTTCCTTGATATAGGATATGTTTCATATGAACTTGAAGTTGCATCTGAATCCGAGTCTTTAATGAAGATCTTTTCTTTTCCTTTCCCTTTGTTTGCTTTGTCAGCCTTCTTCTATACCTTCTTAGGGCTACCATTATGAATCCCTTTATGTTTTTCTTGAGCAGACTCCACTGTCTTCTTCTTCTTCTTGCTGAGCACTGGTGTCTGTTCTTTCGTTACCTTCTTCTTGGGAGGAGGATGTGCAATGCCTTCTGCAGTAGGAGTCTTTGAATTTGAATCTCCACTGACGGTCTGAACCTCTTCCACGGTGGCTTTTCTTTTCTTCTCTGTGCCAGCCTTTGAACCACCAACCATCTTAATTTTTTCAGAAGCTCTTCTAATTCTCATTAGGGTTTTGAGGAGAAGCAGAGAGAGCTAGGATAGATACGAATGAGAGAAAGAAAGAAGAAGATAAATAGAAAAAAGTCTCAGTTTGAAAAGAAAACTAAATATTCTTCCTAATCTTTGAGGATATGCTAAATCAAAAAGATTCAAAATTGTGTGTGCCGTTGGAAATAAATGATATAATACTATTTTGGCTGAAAAGGGGTATTTGAAAATTGAGGGGCAATATTGAGCAAGTTCTACAAAGATAACATCCAACATTGAGAGATCCAAATTATTGACTAACTAGCATACAGTCTTATTTTCAAGGCTTTGGAATGGATTTCAAGGCCTTGAAAAGCTATATGGTTAAAGCACATATACTCAAAGCTTTGGAAGGATTTTCAAGTCTTTGAAAATCAGTTCAAACCTTTGAACACATAATACTTACCTGATTCTCCCCCTAAACCAATGCTTCTTTATTTAGCATGCCCAATTTTAATCTTAAGGCTGAGAATCTTTCATCTAGCAATGGCTTATTGAAGCTATCTGCAAATTGCAAGTTAGTAGAAACAAATTCAAGAAAAATATCATCCTTTTCTGCATGATCTTTGATGAAGTGATGCCTAACATCAATATGCTTTGTTATTGAATGCCGAACTGGATTCTTTGTAATTGATATTGCACTTGTGTTGTCACACTTGATAGGTATATCTCTGAAATCAAATCCAAGGTCTCTCATTGGTTGTGCTATCCATAACACTTGTGAACAGCAAGCTCCATCTGCTATGTATTCAGCTTCTGCTGTTGATAGTGCAACTGAGTTTTGCTTCTTTGAATGACAGCTGATTAAAGATGATCCAAGAAATTGACAGCATCCTGATGTACTTTTTCTTGCATCAAACTTACCAAGATTGTGTAAGGTTTTGATCATGGATGCGCAGCGGAAAAAGATAATTTATCCATTCAATACCCTCCAAGGATCACATGAAGAGAATCATAATGATGGTAAAGGAAGATTCATGACACCTTAAGGTTTTTCCTGTGATGACTTGTAACGTGAATTGTGTCACGTCTCTACGGTTGATCCACACCTATAGTTGAGATCTAGATCTTACTTCTCCTTTGTGCTAGCTTGGACCGGAGGAAGAGGAAGAAGAAATCACACAACACGAGGCAACAAGGAAGATTCGGCCTCCTTTGTTGGCCGACGGGTCAGGGGCGACGCAAGGGGGTCGGTTCGGCCCTCTTGTTGCTTGCTCTCTCTCCTTTGTTCTCTCCCACTCAAGTTATGAACAATGGTGTCATAAGTGTGGGAAGGAAGGAAGGAGCATCATTTATATAGTCCAACAAATCCTTGTCAACTACCTAAAGGCCCTATTTTAGTCCTACTAGAATTCGGTTTAGTCCCTTCCTTGCAAATTAATCCTACTAAGTTTGCAAGTTGTTGCAAAGTGATCATTCTAATTAATTAATCATATTAATTAATTCCCAAATCTAGTTAAACTCTATATAGCGTGTGACCCCATAGGTTCTATATAGTTGGTAGCAACAACATTCTAATATGGAGCGGTCTCTAGCAAGACATCCATTCTAGCCAACTAATAGAATAGTCATCCGACAAACCTTGTGAAAGTAATTGTCACATCCATTTGTCTCCATATCCGGATTGGACACGAGACATACAAGTCACACTCATATATCCAATCCATAGTTTCTCTATCCTGGGAATAGCCTTATTCGTGCAAATAACATCAATATCCTATATTGATTTATTTGAGTCTGGCCAGACATTCAATAAGCACTATCCTTCGAGTGGCCTCGGATATTTGCTCCCGTTATGTGGGAGGGAAAAATTCTATCTACGTCAACTACGATTTCTAATCTTGCTTCTTATTGTATCCGATACACGCCTTTTAGCTACCCAGTTACGGTGTAGCGTTTGACGCTACCAAAATCACAATAATCCACAACTAGACAATCTAGTGACTTCAAGTCTAAGGATGACTATACCGTTGTCACCACGAGAAGCACTTGTGACTTTACATAATATGTATGTAGCCTTCTTGGAGATGGGTCAATTTAGTGTGCCATTACCCTTAATGCACACCCATGTGTTGGATCATGATATCTCCATATCAATCCAACCCCATACTAGTCTATAGATTATTTTCCTACTAATCATTATAATGTACTAGGGATATTTAAGATAAACAACACAATTGTAAATCTAACGACTTCATTATATTAAATATCCAATAAATAATACAATGAATGTTCTAGCCAAAATAAATTCATACTAAACTAGATTGCCTCTAGGGCATCTATTCCAATAGTCTCCCACTTGCACTAGAGCCAATCTGATGCATCCCTTATGCCAATGCTCCTAGTGTGCCCTTCATGCTTCCACTGAACAAGCGGCTTTGTAAGTAGATCTGACAGATTCTCATCTGTAGGAATCTTGCATATCCGAACGTCTCCTCTATCGATAATATCTCGAATAAGATGAAACTTCCTGAGCACGTGCTTGGATTTCTGGTGTGATCGTGGCTCCTTTGATTGCGCGATCGCCCCGGTGTTGTCACAGTACAACTCTACTGGATCCGCAATGCTAGGAACCACACCAAGTTCAGAAACAAATTTTTTGATCCAAACAACTTCCTTTGCTGCGCCATTTGCAAAAATGTACTCAACCTCTGTTGTAGAGTCAGCCACCGTCTCTTGCTTGGAACTCTTCCATCTCACCGCTGCTCCATTCAGGCAAAACACATATCCCGATTGTGATATGAAATAATCTCTGTCGGTTTGGAAGCTTGCATCCGTTTAACCCCTTACACGCAACTCTTCCTCACTGCCATATATCAAGAAGACATCCTTAGTTCTTATCAAGTACTTCAGGATGTTCTTGACTGCAATCCAGTGACTCTCACCCGGATTGGATTGGTATCTGCTTGTCATACTCAAGGCATATGAAACATCTGGTCTAGTACATAACATGACGTACATGATAGATCCTATGGCCGAGGCCTAGGGAATTCTACTCATGCGTTCCTTCATAATCTCATTGGAAGGACACTCACTCTTCGAAAGAGTAATTCCATGTGACATGGGCAAGAATCCCTTCTTGGAATCTTGCATGTTGAACCGTTTCAACACCTTGTCAATATACGTACTTTGACTTAGGCCTAGCAGGCTTTTAGATCTATCTCTATAGATCTTTATACCAAGTATATAGGCTGCTTCCCCTAAGTATTTCATTGAAAAACACTTTCCTAGCCAATCTTTAACATATTGCAGCATGGGAACGTAGTTTCCAATGAGTAGTATGTCATCTACATACAAGACTAGAAATGCTACAAAGCTCCCACTAACCTTCTTGTAGACACAAGACTCATATTCGTTTAAGATGAGGCCAAACTCTTTGACTACTTCATCAAAACCTCGACTCCAACTCCTAGAAGCTTGCTTCAATCCATAAATGGATCGTTGCAGTTTACAGACTTTGTTGGCTTGCTTTGGATCTTCAAAACCCTCCGGCTGTATCGTATACACGTCCTCGAGTAGATTCCCATAGAGGAATGCTGTTTTGACATCCATCTGCCAAATCTCATAGTCGTAGTATGCTGCAACGGCAAGTATGATCAGGGCTGGCCCTAGTTCTTTAGGTTTCCTAAGCAGACAAAATTTGGGTGCCCTATAGTAAGAGAATAATTTTTTTTAGACTTACCTGTTTTTTGTCGACCGAGTTCGAACCCAGGACTCTGTGCAGGGGCTTTTTAACGTCCTACCACTTGAACTAACACCCATTTGCTAGTACGAGCATAGCCTAGCAAAACACGTGTATTATATATTTTTAAAAGTGTCTTGCATTTCATTAAATTATTGTCAGTTTACAACTGTCAAGATACTCATCTGCTGCTCATACACAGTTCTCTTTTGCATTATTTGTCAATTTACAACTCTGGTCTACTCTTGCAAATTAAATAGATCAAACTCATAAGATCTCACACACCTAGACTCCTTAATTGTCGATCTTATGTATGCATTCAATTAATGAAAATTGAAGACATAGAAATTCGATTTTCAATTAATAATTATGAAAACAAAAATTAGCACATATACGTAAATTACAATTTTTCATACACCTGAGAAAACATTGAACACTCATTGTCAATTTGAATCGGTAAACTCAATTCGTGAAGGTCATGTATCAAACAAAATGCCCAGATATGCAACAACGATTTCCATTTATAAGGGAGCAATTACTCTGTACTTTCAATGGAATTTATCTGGAAAATTGATACATAATTTGAAGAACAGAACTGTGAGCTCCTTGTTCATCAAAAAAAAAAAAAAAAGAATTGTGAGCTCCTAAACTATCCGAAGAGGGATTTATCCATCATAGTCATTATAAAGTTGAACGTTGTTAGGGAAGTGCGATCGTCAGTGTGTGAGATTTGAGGAGAATGGGAGAAAATCTCTAAGAGAGAGAGACAGAGAGATAAGAATGGAGTCACGGAGTAATTCACTCCTCATCCACTGAATTAGAGAAGAATTGGCAGTATATTAATTCATCATTAAGTATTAATTTAATAAATTACAAAACTACCCCTGAATTTCGAAAGAAAATGGTGCCCTCCCCTTACTTGGGGCCCTAAGCAAGCAAATGACTTGCCTAACGCTCGAGCCGGCCCTGAGTAGGATTCAGATGGATTTGGTCATAGCGTTTGGTGTAATGGTTTCATCATAGTCAGTACCATGAATCTGTCTAAATCCTTTAGCCACCAATTGGCCCTTGTAGGTAATCACATTACCATCCATGTCGATCTTCTTCTTGAAGACCCACTTGCACCCTATGGCCCGCGCCCCTTTGGGTGGTTCCACCAAAGTCCATACTTTGTTGTTATACATGGATTCCATCTCGGATCTCATGGCTTCAAGCCACTTCTGAGAGTCTGGCCCTTTCATGGCCTCTTCATAGGTAATAGGCTCATCATCTATGAGCATCGTGTCACCAGAGTCTGCCACGAGAAGTACATACCTCTCGGGCTCTTGGCGCACTCTACTAGATCTACGAAGCTCTTGTGTTACTTGAACAGGTTGTTCCACAACTGCTTTTGGATCCTATTCATGTTCCATAGTAGGATCAGTGTTTTGTGGTTCTTGAATTTCTTCAAGTTCTACAGTCCTCCCACTTGCTTCTTTAGAGACGAACTCACTTTCTAGAAACATGCCGGACCGAGCAACAAACACTTTGTTCTCGGTTGGATTTTAGAAGTAGTAACCCTTAGTTTCCTTAGAGTGCCCCACAAATTACACTTATCCGACTTCGGGACCTAGCTTGTGTGATTGTAAACGCTTTACATAGACATCGCAGCCCCAAATCTTCATGAACGACAGTGTGGGACGCCTCCCACTCCACATCTCATGTGGTGTCTTCATGACTGATTTAGATGGAACACGGTTAATGGTGAAAGCTGCAGTTAATAGAGCATAGCCCCAAAATGATAATGGAAGATCGGTTTGACACATTATAGATTGAACCATATCCAATAGTGTTCGATTCCTCCTCTCGGACTCGCCATTCCATTGTGGCGTTCCCGGTGGAGTGAGTTGGGACACGATCCCACACTCTCTAAGATAGTCGTCAAACTCTTGGCTCAAGTACTCTCCTCCACGATCCGATCGTAGAGCCTTGATAGTTTTGCCAAGTTGCTTCTCTACTTCACTCTTGGATTTGAACCTTTCAAAGGATTCAGATTTGGCCCTCATAAAGTACACAAATCTATATCTACTCAAAACATCAGTAAACGTGATGAAGTAGACGTAACCACCCCTGGCAAGCGTGGAAAATGGCCCACACACATCGGTATGTATGAGCGCCAATTGCTCACTAGTCCTCTCACCTTTCTTATTGAAAGGGGACTTTGTCATTTTTCCCAATAAACAAGCCTCACATGTCTCATATGATTCCAAATCAAACGAGTCTAGAAATTCATCCTAATGGAGTCTAGTTACACGTTTCTCGTTTATGTGTCCTAAACGATAGTGCCATAAGTAAGCAAGATTTAAATCATTTATTTTGATCCTCTTAGTATTAATGTTGTAGACAGGATTGCTTAGATCAGGACATATAGTCCATTAAATAATTGCGCACTACAATAGTCAATATTATTAAAATAAAAGGAACAATAATTGTTCTTTATTGAAATAATAAAACCTTCCTTGCCCAAACTAGAAATAGAAATAATTTTTCTGCTCATAGCAGGCACAAAATAGCAATTATATAATTCTAAAACTAAGCCTGAAGGTAGAGACAGCTCGCACACGCCTACGGCCAATGCAGCAACCTTTGCTCCATTCCCAACGCGCAGATCTATCTCCCCTTTAGCCAATCTTCTACTTCTCTTTAGATCCTGCATATTTCAAAAAATGTGAGATCCACATCCAGTATCCAATACCCATGATGTAGAGATAGTTAAATTGACATCTACTACTAAAATACCTGGTGGTGGTGGAATCACTATGCCAAGCCTCTTGTCCTCCAGATATTTTGGGCAGTTCCTCCTCCAGTGTCCAAACTGACTGCAGTAGTGACACTCACCTTTAATCACACCTTCGGCAATGCCACCAACAGACTTAAGGAGAGGTTCCGTGGACTTGGAAACTTACTTGCCTTTGCCCTTGGAGGATGAGGCAAACCTTTTGCCCTTTCATTTCTGTACCATCATAATAGCGTTGCCCTTACCCTTGTTGATGCTTTGTTCAGCTGTCCTCAACATATTGAGTAAATATGGCAGTGGTTTCACGATCTCGTTCATGATGAATTGTCCATAACTCTCAGGGAACGATTGCAACACGAGATCGGTGCCAACTCTTGGCCGACCGAAACCCCAGTCGCGCGAGATTATCCTAGTACCCGATCATATGGAGTACGTGAGGTCCCACAGGGTTTCCTTCAGCTAGATGACATTTGAAGAATGCCTTAGAAACCTCATACCTCTCAACCCTCGCCTGCTCTAGGAAGAGCTGCTTCAAGTGTTCGATCATATCGACAACATTCATGTTCTCATGTTTCTTCTGAAGCTCAGAGGTCATGGTTCATAGCATAAGGCAGGCCGTGTCATTAGCTTCATCAACACGCTTTTGATACGCCTTTAGGGCTGCAGGGTTGTTGTTCTCTGGACCTGCTGGAACTTGCTCCTCTATTGCGTACAGTTTCTTTTCTTTCTTGAGAACGATTCTCAAGTTTCTGTACCAATCAAGGAAGTTCCATAGAGCTTGTCCTTCTCAAAGACTGATCGTAGGGAATGTTGTGAACTCGATGAGTTGTTTGCCATTTGGAATTCTACAAAAGGAAAATACGCAAGTTTTAGTATTTGTGAATTTTTGACTATATCCAATAGTGGCTAGTTTATCAAATATAGCTCCCACTATTTTTTACGGATTAATAACCTCAAGATATTAATGAGTAAAATATCCTTATATTTTCTAGTGGGCCAGTATCCATTTTTCATCTCCTATTGAGCTTGCTTTGGCAAGTCATCCAAAATTTGACTACTTTAGGTAGGAACAATTCCAATTGCTTCCCATGCAACTCTCGGTTCAATTGGGCAAATAAATCCTTATTTATCCAGCCGTATGGATAATCCCAATTGATTGCCTCTAGGTTTTAATCATATTAATAGCTTAGTTGTGCCCAACCTCTTATTTAAACAATTTCACATTACTTGTTTGTGCCATCGCATTCCATCATTATGAACCAAGTCGCCTTGCTTTTGCATGCACGAACTTGATAAATCATGATGACAATGATTGTTTAAATAACGAGAAGGCAAAACACAATATTTGAATTTTGAGGGATTTTTAAAATTCAATTTTAATTGTTTTGTTGACCCATATCAACTTCATCTATCTATTTGAGTTTGAGCACAACTCCAAATAATAGATAAGGGTTGTCTAATTATCTTATTATCCTAATTGCATGCATCATCCATACACCAATCCACAAAATAATAAGACAATAAAATAAACAACCAAAAAATAAATAAAACGTGATATGTATATGGCCTTTTCTAGACTAAGATATTTCCAAGCCAATGGAATTATCTATGAACCCTAAATGCAAACACATCTCCATGCGTCTTCATCTTTTGGTCCATCCTTGATAGTCATGTGGAATGCTCCATGCTCCATCCTTTGTGGCTTCCTTTGGATTCGGGCTTCTTTCTTCAATCTTGGCTAACAATCTATTCTATCTAGCACTAGCTAACAACTATACTAAATAAAATAAATCTCACAAGTTGAGAAAAAAATGGCTCGCAGGTTATAAAACCCTAATTAATTATTACATTAAATCGCTCAGCTCGCAGGCCGTAAACCAAACCACAAAATTAAACAATCACATCAAACCACATCCTAAGGCCATATCCAACCACCATGCGATTTGAACATAAACAAATAAAATTAAATTTTAATGCGCTTGGTCAATTTATAATTGATTTTAGGATTTATAGGGTTAAAAGGGTCCAAGGGGCCCACCATACCATGGCCGAATCCTATTGGAGCCGTCCTGGGTCGAGCCTAGGCCGATTGGCCCAACCCGTGGGGTCGACCGACCGCCTAGGCCTTCGTCCTAGGTGGCTTGGGTGGCAAGGGAGGAGGAGGGGCGGTCCCTAGGGGGCGAACCTCCTTAACTGTTTCCAAAACAACTCCTTCCTTGTTGCCCAAGTCCAAAAATTTTATAATTTAAATCTAGTTTCCAAATTGGTGCCCAAACCCTAGATCTAAGATCCTAAAATTTCTCAAACTCACTAATTCATGCGTCCAATGAAAAAACTAGGTCTTGTTATGTTTTATTATTGACAAGTTGCATCATATGCTTGATTTGTCCGTTTTACGCGATAAACAATGAATTTAAAGCGTAAAACTATCAAAACGTAACACATAAACCACGTCTATGTTCTACGACATGTGGCTCTAATATCAATGTAGGGTTTTGATCATGGATAGGCAGCGGAAAAAGATAATTTATCCATTCAATACCCTCCAAGGATCACATGAAGAGAATTATAATGATGGTAAAGTAAGAATCATGTTACACACCTTAGGGTTTTTCCTGTGATGACTTGTAACGTGAATTGTGTCACGTATCTACGGTTGATCCACGCCTAGAGTTGAGATCTAGATCTTCCTTCTCCTTTGTGCTAGCTTGGACCGGAGGAAGAGGAAGAAGAAATCACACAACACGAGGCAACAAGGAGGATTCGGCCTCTTTTGTTGGCCGACGGGTAGGGGGAGGCGCAAGGGGGTCGGTTCGGCCTTTCTGTTGCTTGCTCTCTCTCCTTTGTCCTCTCATACTCAAGTTATGAACCATAGTTTCATAAGTGTGAGAAGGAAGGAAGGAGCATCCTTTATATAGTCCAACTAATCCTTGTCAACTACCTAAAGGCCCTATTCTAGTAGTCCTACTAGAATTCGATTTAGTCTCTTCCTTGCAAATTAGTCCTACTAAGTTTTCAAGGTGTTGCAAATTGATCATTCTAATTAATTAATCATATTAATTAATTCCCAAATCTATTTCAACTCTATATAGCGTGTGACCCCATAGGTTCTATCTAGTTGGTAGCAACAACTTGCTAATATGGAGAGGTCTCTAGCAAGACATCCATTCTAGCCAACTAATAGAATAGTCATCCGACAAAAATTGTGAAAGTAATTGTTACATCCCTTCGTCTCCATATCCGGATTAGACACGGGACATACAAGTCACACTTGTATATCCAATCCATAGTTTCTCGATCCTGGGAATAGCCTTATTCGTGTAAATAACATCAATATCCTATAATGATTTATTTGAGTCTGGCCAGACATTCCATAAGCACTATCCCTCGAGTGGCCTCGAATATTTGCGCCTGTTATGTGGGAGGGACAAATTCTATCTACGTCCACTACGATTTCTAAGCTTTCTTCTTATTGTTTCCGGTACAGGCCTTTATAGCTACCCAGTTATGGTGTAACGTTTGACGCTACCAAAATCACAATAATCACAACTAGAAAATCTAGTGACTTCAAGTCTAAGGATGACAATACCGTTGCCACCACGAGAAGAACTTGTCACTTTACATAACATGTATGTAGCCTTCTCGTAGATGGTTCAATCTAGTGCGCCATTACCCTTAATGCACACCCATGTGTTGGATCATGATATCTCCATATCAATCAAACCCCATACTAGTCTATAGATGATTGTCCTATTAATCATTATTATGGAATAGGGATATTTAAGATAAACAACACAATTGTAAATCTAAGGACTTCATTATATTAAATATCCAATAAATAATAAAATGAATGTTCTAGCCAAAATTAATTTATACTAAACTAAATTGCCTCTAGGGCATTTATTCCAACAGATTGTCCTCACCATTATTGTGGACAAAGCAAGTACAACCAAAAGGTTTGAAGTAAGAAATGTTTGGCTTTCTTCCTTTGAACAGCTCATAAGGGGTCTTCTTCAGAATAGGTCTGATCAAGCACCTGTTGAGAATGTAGTTTGTTGTATTCACGTCTTCTTCCCAATAGTAATTTGGCAATTCATTTTTCAGAAGCATTTTTCTTGGCATGTTTTCAGGAGTCCTGTTCTTTCTTTCTTTCAACAACTCCATTCCGTTGAGGAGTTCTAGGTGCAGAAAAGTTGTGAGAGATACCATGCTTAGTACAGAATACATGAAACTCAAGTTGATCAAACCCTCTACCATGATCACTTCTGACTGAAGCAATATGTGGGTTTTTCAAGGTTTGGAGTTCTCTACAAAGCTTTGAAAATTCAGTGATAGCTTCAGTTTTTTCTCTAAGAAACATAACCCAAGTATATCTAGAAAAATCATCTACAATAACAAGCATGTACATCTTACCCTTTGGAGTTGGAGTTCTCATAGGACCACAGAGATCCACATGCAGTAGTTCAATGGGTCTTCCAGTAGTTACAAAGTTCTTTGGTTTCAATGAGCTTCTAGTTTGCTTGCCTTGAGCACATGCCTTGCATACTTCTTCACCTTTGAAATTGATAGAGGGTAGACCTCTTACTATAAGTTCTTTGAAACTAGCTTGTTGAAGGTATGCAAGATAATGTGTCCAAATTTCTGTGCCAAAGCTTTGATTCTTCTTTTCAAGGCCTTGAGACACTTCAAGTTTTCTCCTACAACTTTGTTAGTTTGAAAAGTATAGACGTTGTTTGACCTAGAGGCAGTGAGGACGCAATTGTCATATTTCTCATCTTGCACCACACATTTCACTTTGTCAAATATAACCTTGTTACCATTATCACAAATCTGAGATACACTAAGCAAATTAAATTTTAAACCATCAACTAGATATACATCATAAATAAAATTTAGAATCTGTACCAACTTTACCAATACCAGGAATGCTGCATTTTCCTTCGTCACCAAGTGTAATTGAAGCTTCAGATTGCTCCTTCAATTATGAGAACAAAGATCTCTTTCCACTCATATGTTTTGAGCAACCACTGTACATAAACCATTTATGTTCTTTGATCTTGGTGACAACCTGCAAACACCATTCACTGCCTTTGAGTTGAAATATTCAGGGTCAACCATGTTGGGTGGTCTAACCCCTTTTGGAACCCAAATCTATCTAACATGTCCTTTGAGTTAAAAAATAAAAAAGTATTCCTCATTATGTGAGGTTCTCTTCTTCTAAAAGGATAAGACATCATAACATGACCAATCTTATTGCAGTAATGATATTTAGGAGAAGTTCTGCTTCCAGCTTTCACAAATCTGGTATTGTTTTTTCTGGGAAATTTTGGATTGCATCCAATTCCAGTTTTGTGAACAGGCTTTAAGCTACCTCCAAGAATTAAGTTCAGGTAGTGTCTGAGCCTGCAAGTTTTGTTTTGAGTGATTCAGATTCTTGAAGTTTCTCAGTTAGAGTAGTCTTTTGTTTATTCAATTCATCAACTTGATGTCTTAGATTAACAATACTATCACTCAGAAGAGAGTTCTCAGTTACTACTTCCTTGACTTGTGTTTTCAAGGCTTTGAAACTGGTTTTCAAGGCCTTGAAATCACTGCCAGTTTTTTTTTGAGAGATTTCAAGGTTCTGATTTAGATAAACAAGATGCAAGTTTTCTTTTTCTTGCTCATGAAATTTTTCTTTCAAAATTCTAAGCTATTTCAAATAGTCCTCTTCATTTAAAAGCATTGTTCTAAGATAATCAGAGATGGCTTCTGTTGGTTTTGAAATCAAGCTGTTTACCATTACCTCAATGTTATTTTTAGAACTTTCATCATGCTTGGCCATAAAGCATAGGTTGGCATGTTCTTCTTAAGATTCGTAATCACTTGAGGTTTCTGAATCACTCCAGGAAGCTATCATAACTTTCTTTCTTCTATCATGATCTTTATTCTGAAATTTTTTACTCGTTTTGTGTGGACAGTCTCTGATCAAGTGTCCTCCATCACCACACTCAAATTAATTCATGACTTTAGGCTTGTTACCATGTGAATAAGATTTACCTTTCTAGTCTTTGCTACTGGAGGATCTGTGTCTATCTCTGCTTATGTCCTTGTTTCCAAAGTTCTTCTTCAATTTGAGAATTCTTGTCAAGGATTTGGAAATCAAAGCAAAAGGATCTTCATCATCCTCTTCAGTTTTAAGGCTTTCAGATGTCTCATTCTCCTTTGCCTTGAGAGCTAGGTTCTTGACACCATCTGGCAATTCTCCACTTCATTCATGGATATTTCATGTGTAAGAAGTTTTCCTTGTAGGTCATCAAGTTGAAGTGATGACAGATCTTGAGCTTCCTCAATAGCATTAGTCTTTGGTTCCCATTTTGCTCTAGGAAGACTTCTCAAAATCTTTTTAACTCTTTCTTCATTGGAGTTTTCTCAATGAGTCAAGATTTTTAACAATGTCAGCGAATCTTTTGAACATGTCTCTGATTAACTCATCTCCATTCATCTTGAATAGCTCATATGTTGATCTTGGTTTTCTTGACTTGGTTGGTTCCTTCAAAGGTCATCATAAGCTTATCCCAAATCTCCTTGGCAGTCTTGCAACCTGAGATCCTGTTGAATTCATCTGCACTCAAAGCACAATATAAGAGATTCATAGCTTTATAATTTTTGGAAAATTGTTCTAACTCAGAAGTAGAGAGTGAATCTTCAGATTTGGGAGTTTTAATCCCATCATTTTCTGTAGAGAAAGTGTGTGGACCATTCTGAATGATAGTCCAAAGCTCAATATCTTGATCAATGATGAACATTTTCATCAAGCCTTTTCAGTGAACAAGATTGTCTCCACAGAATAGAGGAGGTCTGTTAGCAGCTCTTCCCTGAGAGAAACCACCATCACCTATAGTACTCATAATCACAAGATGGTTAAATATATACAGTGATACAAGCTCTAATACCCATTGAAGGGTGTACTGTTGGAATAGGTGCCCTAGAGGCAATCTATATTTAGTATGAACAATGTTTGTCTAGAATATTCATTTATTATTTATTGTGATATTTAATATAATGAAGTCCTTAGATACAATGTGTTGTTTATCTTAAATATCCCTAGTCCATTATATTGGTTAACAAGACAATCAACTATAGACTAGTATGTGCGTAGATTGATATGGAGATATCAAGTCTAACACATGGGTATGCATTAGGAGTAATGTCATACTGGATTGACCCACAACGAGAAGGATGCATTAGATTATGTCAAAGTCACAATCGCTTCTCGTAGTGCTAATGATATTGTAATCCTTAAGACTTTAAGTCACTAGATACTCTAGTTATGGAATATCATGCTTTGATATTATCAAACGTTGCGCCTTAACCGGCTAACTATAAAAGATAGTTATCAAGCATGGTTGGAAGCAAGCTTAGAGATTGTACTGACGTAGAGAGGTTGTCCCTCCCACATAATGGGAGCAAATATCCATGGGCCACTCGAGAGATGGTGCTTATAGAATGTCTGGCAAGACTCAGATAAATCAATGTGGAGATATTGATGTTATCTGCTCACATAAGCATATTCCCAGGATCGAGAAACAAAGGATTGGATAGACGAGTGTGACTAATATGTCTCGTGTCCAATCTGGATATGGAGACAAAGGGATAACACAATACATGAACATTGGGCACAAGGTTTGTCGGGATCACTGACTATTTCTATTAGTTGGGTGACTTGGATGTGTTGCTAGACACCGCTCCATGTTAGAAAATAGTTACTACCAACTAAGTAGAAACCTATGGGGTCACACACCGGATGGATTAAATTGGATATAGGTATTAATTAGTTGGACTAATTAATAAGAGGATCATAACGCAACACAAGCAAACTTAGTAGGACTAATTTGTAAGTGGACTAATCCATGTAAGGACATGATTAGTATTGGAGCCTTTATATTGTTAATAAAGAGTTCTTAATATATAAAATAACTATACCTTGTTAATGCTCAACACAAGTCATTATTGAGAGAACATAACAAAGCGAGAGAGAGAGAGACAAAGAAAACAAGGCCGAAGCCCTCTAACTCGTCCGCCCCCTTGCCGTCGGCCTCCTTGAGGCATTGGGTTGGTGCCTCGCTTTGCGTGATCCGTGTTCCCTTCTTTCGTTGCTAGCACATCGCGGTGAGAAGGACTCCAATCAAGAATCCAATGTGTGGATATTCATAGAGACGAAGAAACTATTCTTGGTGTGATCTCCCAAACTAAGGTACACATCTTTTATGCCCTTATCATGTTATGATGGCTTGCCTGTGATCCTTGGTGGGATTGGAGCAGGATTAATTTTGTTATTCCGCTGCGTAACCTGCATCAAAACCCAACAGTGGTATCAGAGCCACATGTCGTAGCGCATAACATGACTTTATGTGTTACGATTTCAGTTTATACACCGTATTATTTTTTTATTACGCGAAAACTAAAATTAATTGCATATTAGATGCAAATTGAATTTGATTCAAGACAAACAAGACCTAATAAAACATTGGATGTGAAGATTAGTGAGTTTGATCACAAAGAATGTGAATAATTTTGGATCTAGGAACTAGGGTTTGGGCACAAGCTTGGAAAAGGGGTTTTCAAAATTGGAAACAACTAAGCTTGAGCAACAAGACAAGGAATTGTTTTTTAAACAATTCCATAGGAGGTTCGGCCCTCTATGGGGACCTCCCCCTTGCCATCACAAAGAATGTGAATAATTTTGGATCTAGGAACTAGGGTTTGGGCACAAGCTTGGAAAAGGGGTTTTTCAAACTTGGAAACAACTAAGATTGGGAAACAAGGCAAGGAATTGTTTTGATAGGAGGTTCGGCCCCCTATGGGGACCGCCCCCTTGCCTTGCTGCCCAAGCTAGGGATCGGCCATGGGGTTGGGCCGGCCTAGTGTGCGGCCTAGCCGCGCGTGAGGCTCGATCGACCGCCCCAAAGTCTGCCTTGGTCCTTGGGTGGTTCGGCCATGGTGCATAGTGGATTCCTTGGACTATTTTGACCCTAGTTGCCTAATTTCAAACTAAAATTGAACAAGCGAATTAAAAATTGGTTTTAACTGTATTATGTGCTTTGTTGCATGGTGGATGGATATGGCCTAGGTTGTGGATGTTTATTTTTGTGGTTTGGTTTACGGCCTGCGAGCTGATCAAATTAATGTGATAGTTAGTTAATTTTACGTCCTGCGAGGTGATCATCTTCTCAGCATGTGAGGTTTTATGTATTTATTTATTCCAGATGTGAGGCTAGAATTAGAATATTTAAATGATATCCAAGAGCATGGAAAAGAAGACCGGAGGACCAAGAAGCCACACAGACGATGAGGACTCCCACCCTAGACGAGTGACTATGGTGGAGCACATGGAGATGAGCTTGTCACTTTAGGGCATATAGATATTATCATTGTCTTGGTAGTATCTTATTCTAGGGGCCATATCCATGCCACGTTAATTTTTTTATTTTGTGAATGTTTATTACTTATGTATTGTTATTTATTTTGGTGTGTATGAGTGATACAAGCAAAATGTTAACAAGATAATAATAAACAAGTTTGATATTTTATTGTGGATTGCCCAATCCAAATAAGTAGATCATGTTGATGAGATCAACCAAACAATTTGATAATGACTATTAATTCCCTCAATGGAAATATTGCGTTTTTCCTTCTCTTGCCTAAACACCCTTCATGATCAAGGTCTATTAAATTTGGGTTTGCCAAAGCAAGGTGGTTTTAGTTCACCTTGGTGTTTTGCGGGCGACACAAGCAAGTAATATGTGATTGTTGAAGCAAGAGGTTGGACGCAACTAGGAAAAGTCAATTGGATTGATGAGCCTAAAGGCACGACAATTAGGTGTTATCTAAAGGATAATGAATAAAATATTTATTCGCCTAATTGGACCAAGAGTTGAATGGGATACAATTGGAAGGTTTCTTACCTAAATAACCAATTCTTGGGCGACTTGTCAAAGCAAGCTCAAGAAGAAGTGAAATATGGATCTTGGACTCACTAGAAAATATATATGACATTTTCCGCATTAATTGTGAGGGCTATTAATCCGAGAAAAATAGTGGGAGCTATATTTAAATGATCAAGCTATTTTTAAATATCGTTAAATTTTTCAAAACACTAAAAAATGCTCATTTCTCGTTTTTGTAGAATTACAATGGCAAACAATCACACATCGACTTCTCCCCGCGATCTGTCCTTGAGAAGGACAAGTTGTCTGGAACAAATTTCCTTGAATGGTACAGAAACTTAAGGATCGTCCTTAAGCAAGAAAAGAAATTGTACGTCTTAGACAATCCTATTCCAGAACCACCCCAAGATGAGTTTGTTCTAGCTGCCGTGAGAACACATCAAAAACATGTGGATGACTCTAATGATGTGACTTGTCTCATGCTTTGCACCATGAACTCTGAGATTCAGAAGCAACACGAGAACATGGAAGCCTACGATATGATCGAACACTTAAAACAGTTATTTCAAGAACAGACAAGGAATGAGCGGTATTAGGTGTCCAAAGCACTGTTCAAGAGCAATCTCGCAGAAGGGAACCCAGTTGGGTCTCATGTACTCCGAATGATCGGATACATAGAGTACTTCACGAGGCTGGGGTTCCCACTCGGCCAAGAGTTTGCAACTGATCTTGTATTGCAATCGTTGCCTGATAGTTATAACCATCATGAACTATAAAATGAATGAGATTAGTAAACCTCTACCGGACTTGATGAACATGCTAAGTACAGCTGAACAAAGCATCAATAAATGCAAGGGAAAAGCCATAATGATGGTGAACATGAAGAAGGACAGGGGAGTTTCCTCTACTTCTAAAGGAAAGTGCAAGAAAGTTGCAAAGTCCAAGGAATCCCTAAAGCCTAGAGGGGGCGTAGCTAAAGGTGATTGTCACTATTGTAGCCACCCGGGTCACTGGAGAAGGAATTTCCCCAAGTATCTGGAGGATAGGAAGCTTGGAATAGTGATTCCACTACCACCAGGTATTTTTGTTATATACGTCAATATATCTATTTCTTCATCTTGGTATTGGATACTGGATGTCGATCTCACATTTTTCGAAACGTGCAGGATTTGAAAAGAAGTAGAAGATTGGCTAAAGGGGAGATAGATTTGCGCGTCAGAAATGGAGCAAGAGTTGCTCCATTAGCTATACGCGTGTATGAGCTATGTTTTCCTTCTGGACTTACTTTAGAATAGGCAATTGCTATTATGTGCCTGCCATGAGCAGAAACATTATTTCCGTTTCTTGTTTGGACGAGAAGGATTTTTCTATTTCAATAAAGGACAAGTGTTGCTCCATTTATTTTGATATTATGCACTATTGTAGTGCGCATTTGTTAATGGACTGTATATCCTTGATCTAAATAAATCATCTATAACATAAATACTAAAAGGATTAAAATTATTGATTTAAATCCTACATATCTATGGCACCGTCGTTAACGCATATCTAGACTCCATAAGGATGGTTTTCTGGACGCATTTGATTTGGAATCATATGAGACATGCGAGTCTTGTTTATTAGGAAAAATGACAAAGTCCCCTTTCAATAAGAAATGTGAGAGGACTAGTGAGTTACTGGCACTCATACATACTTATGTATGTGGGCCGTTTCTTACTCCTACCAGCGCTGGTTACACCTACTTCATTACGTTTACTGATGATTTCAGTAGATATGGATTTGTATACCTTATGAAGGCCATATTCGAATCCTTTAGATTGTTCAAGGAATTCAAGAATGAAGTAGAGAAGCAACTTGGCAAAAGTATTAAGGCTTTGCGATTGGATTGTGGAGGAGAATACTTGAGCCAAGAGTTTGACAAGTATCTTAGAGAGTGTGGGATAGTATTACAATATCATTTTGGGGACATGCTCTCTTGATTGCAGCTTTCACCATTAACCGTGTTCCATCCAAATCAGTCATGAAGACACCATATGAGATATGGACTGGGAAGCGTCCCTGTAACACCCCTAATTCCCGAGAGAATTCTTAGTGTAATATCAAGACTTTGGGGGCAAATCTGTAAATAGTTTGTCACGACTTTAAAGTTGGAATTTTGGAGTATTAGCAATATTTGGAAGTTGTTAGAATGATTTTGAGGAACTAGAAATATTTGGGGTGGTTGTGCAACTCTCTGAATTAAGTAGAATCTCTAATTCTAGTTTATACCCCAAGTTTAAAAACTGCACTTTCACCCTCCCCCATGTGTTACCCATGCATGATTGAGTTATGACAAGTGTAAAACCCACGAAAAGTTGTTGTTGTTGCATCTAGCTTAGCCATGCAAGCAGATATCAATCAATCAAGAGAGAGAGAGAGAGAGAGAGAGAGAGAGAGAGAGAGAGAGAGAGAGAGAGAGAGAGAGGAGGCTATGTTCTTCATCTTCTTCAAGAACAACCAACACCATCTTCAAAGAACTCCCCCAAAACTCCCCCATTCTCAGAGCTGCTGTAGCCAAAGATTGCCCTTTCTACAAGGAGAAAAACGCCCCAAACAAATCCAAAATCGGGTAGGTATCTTGAGATAATTTTGATTTTGAACTCAAGAACCCTAGTTTCATTTTTCTTCGATTTCTCCCTCCTCGTTGCAACCCAACACAATTGACCCACATATTCTTGTTCCTAATGTCGAGGCGAACCTGGGAAGCACAAGCATGCCCTGCAAATCACCGGATTTTGCTCCAGCCACCGCGCCTCCGCCGCCTAACCTCCATGGCCGATCGGAAATGGTAACTCCCTCATTTCTCTACCAAATTCGATGTTCCTTACATCAATGTGATCCCATGACCTTAGGAATGCATTAGAATCATCGAAATCTGTCAAAATTTTGGTTAGAATCGAGTTTGATTTCATGTTTCCCACTTAGTTCGTTTTTCCGACATGCATAAACTGCCTCTGTTCAAGTACTTGTATCTCACTCGTGTTTTTATCCGTTTTAGGTGATTCTTGACTTTCTGGAATCCTTGAACGATTGGCTACAACTTTCATGTTTTAACTTTTGTCAAATTTGGTCTCTAACACACCCAAATATCGAGTTGAAGTCGCTGCGATTCGTGTTGTGCAATCTGTCGGGAGCAGTTTTTTTCGAAGTGTTGGAGTTTAGATTGAAACACTAATTTTCAAACGATCATAACTCCTTCAATTTTTGATGAAATCTTGTGTTTCTTTCTCCTATGCGTAGCTTGTATATAATACTTCAAATCATCGTCTCTGGGTCATCTTCAAATTTATGACGGAGTTCTCACAAATCAAGCCTAAAGTTGTTGCTTTGAACTCGTGTAACGCTCCTGTATATTTCTAAGTGTTAAATAGAAATTTTCATCCAACTTTGACTAGCGATATCTCTTTGAATGCTTGGAGTTTTAGGGCTTCAAATATGTTCTGAAATTGTTGAACCATCATCTTCGAAAACTATTCCTAGTTTCTCAAAACTCCTTCCCAACGGATTAGAAATCAGTCGCGAAGTTGACTGCTTGAAACGACTTTTCGCTATCTTTGATATTCGGTTTTGACCATTTGAATGACATTTCTGGCCTTAGCGTTCTTCACGAAACTTGTTTGTATTCATATTATGAGTCTAAATACCAAATTTGACGAAGTTTGACTTTTCAAAAACCCTAGTTTGACTAAACTGTATAGGAGCAGTAAAATAGTCATTTCACTTAAACTTTGAATAGAGGTTAGTTTAGTAACTTGGAGTTTTTCAGCATGTCTTCTATGCGTATTTGGTGTACTTCTATGTCATTCTCGGCTAGGGTTGACCAAGTGAACAGTTGGGGCCTTTTTGAAATTTTACTAAACTTCAGGGGCCTAAGTGCAATTTATTTAAAGTTGTAGATTTTGATGCTAAGTACGCATGCGAGAGTTTAGAGTAATTCTTACATGTTTTTTGGGCCAATATGAGTATAATTTGGGGACCGGGCAACTAGACAGTTTTGGAGTATCACGGGCGTTTTAGTCATTTATCTTGCACGACTTGCATTCTATTTCATTCTTGCATACAACATCATATAGAGGGTAAATGCAACTAGACTATATACTTGACTTGTTTATATCTAGCCATTGTTAAGGATCGTTCGAAGTAGACGTATGTATTGTGTTGCTACATTTACCGTGAGACCCGGATCCAATATTAGACGAGAGTTGTAGGAGTGCTAGATTTGCCTTGCGCCTTTCATGGATTAGAGGTAAGTACATATGTGCGAATTTTAATTATCAAAATGTGAGTATTTGTGTGATGTCTCGAATCAATATTTGTTGATTGAAAAAGTATGCAAAGCATGATTTATACTAGAATTTGTTTGGATATAAACTAAATCCTGTTTATAACTCTTGGAACTTTACTTGTGATAAGTTGCTAATATGATTCGGTTATGGTAAATAGAATAATTAAAACACTTATAATAGTTTTAGGACGATGTACAAAGTTGTGTTAGTAATGGGAGGCGCCAAGCGATCATCCATTTTCTTATGGCTAAGACCATTGAAGCAGTGCTTCTCATCATTGGATAGAACTTTAATGTTCAAAAATCCGCCCCCGATGAGCCAAAATGTACTAAAGTATTGAGTCCAAGGGGTTTGTTAGAGCTATAGAGTGCTACTTATACTCGTAAGGGTCACTACAGTATAGGGGTGTCGACACTTAAGGCCTTTTAGCTAACGTTGTGAGCGGGGTTGATGAATGTGCTCCCTTAACGCTTAAGTGAAATAGGGTTTGATAGAACCTAGAAGGAACCCTTTGTGATTATTTCGTGATCCATCTGTTTACATCGATCCTGCTGGTAGCTCTGGACATGCCTCAGCTAAACTTAACGGTTAATTGAACTTGGAATAAAATTGACTACTCTGTTGATGTTGCTTGTGGCTCTTGATATGCCCTAATCATTGAAATGATTTTAAAAAGCTTTGGCTACTCGTGAACTAATATCGTTATCAACTCCTAATGGACTTTTTTACTATGGAGATTTCACTGAATACTTATGGTTTCATAAAGTTCTTAACCTGAGAGGTTTTGTTATTCGGTTACTTTCAGTTGTTCCAAAATCACCAACATGTTACTGTTATTGTTTTAAATCTTTTGTTTTGTTTCAACTCATGATTCTGTGCCACTCATGCTTTACATGTTGTAGTATTGTATTTACTCAGTTTTTACTAATCATTTTCTTCAAAACCGCGTCGGCTTTTGCCATTTTAAAACCGCAGGTCATCAATCAAGGTGGGGGATGGGAACGCGGATCGAGACGAAATGTTTAGTTTAAATTATATCACTTAGTAGATCATATAGATTATTTCAAAGACATTATATTTGTAATCTTATATTCTCAAGATTGTTGTATTTAGTAAATAAAGTGTAATATTCGTAACTATATTTATACTTTTGGCTATCAATTGTCTCTTTAGCCCTGAACAGTGATCACGGGTTGTTTCAGCTGCTATCAGAGCATCGGTTTTCCGGTTTAAAGTGACTTTCGATTTCCATTAGTTGTGAATAAAAAAAAACGTTTTTGAAATTTTAAAATTAATTAGGATAACCCAACTTGGTAATAACAAAGTAAACAAGCCGACGGGAGTTGGGGTACTTACATATCATTAATCATGATTTGTACCGTACATGTTGATTCAATACTAGCGGCTAATTGCGATGTGATTCATGCAAAATTTACTTGCCTATTTCCATGCGTAGTACGTACGTGACATATTTATTTATATCGAAATGCTTCCTATAGTTGTGTAATCCATATCTATGATCATTTATGTTTCTATGTTAGTTTTTCAGCGAGAGAGTAACGGTGTTTTGACTTAGAAGACCATGAGACCATTCATTTTATACCTATGAGTGTGACTTTTAAGATAATACTTTGTTTTGTTTCATTTTGAGTAAATTTGACTTCCAAAATTAGAAAGTTTTTGACAATAAAGCATAAAAAAAAATGGTTTCAGAAAATTATTGGCTTTTCGAGCTACCAAATGCCAAGTGATATGGACCGCTTTGTTTACCAGTCTGCTGGCATGACTCTTAGTACGACGGTACAATAAGTTGTACCTGCTGCGTATACTAAGTTTGGAACATTAGAAATGTAGGGTTTTGATCATGGATGCGCAGCGGAAAAACAAATATAATCCATGCAGTACCCTCCTAGGATCACAGGACAAGAGACATAACGATGGTGAGGGAAGAAATCAAGTTACACACCTTAGGGTTTCTCCTGTGATGACTTGTAACGTGAATTGTGTCACGTTCTCTATAGTTGATCCACGCCTAGAGTTGAGATATAGATCTTCCTACTCCTTTGTGCTAGCCCGGAATGGAGGAAGGGAAGAATAAATCACACAACGCGAGGAAACAAGGAGGGGCGGCCTCCTTGTTTGGGCCGACGGGAAGGGGCGGCGGCAAGGGGGCGGACGGGTCCCTCTTGCTTGCTTGCTCTCTCTCCTTTTGTTCTCTCCCACTCAAGCTATGAACTAAAGGCTCATAAGTGTGGGAAGGAAGGAAGGAGCATCCTTTATAAAGTCCAACAAATCCTTTCCAACTACCTAAAGGACCCATTCTAGTCCTACTAGAATTCGGTTTAGTCCCTTCCTTGCAAATTAGTCCTACTAAGTTTGCAAGCTGTTTCAAAGCGATCCTTCTAATTAATTAATTCTATTAATTAATTCCAAAATCTAGTTCAACTATATATAGCGTGTGACCCCATAGGTTCTATCTAGTTGGTAGCAACAATTTTCTAATATGGAGCGGTTTCTAGCAAAACATCCATTCTAGCCAACTAATAGAATAGTCATCTGACAAACCTTGTACAAGTAATTGTCTCATCCCTTTTTCTCTATATCCTGATTGGACACGAGACATACAAGTCACACTCGTATATCCAATCCATAGTTTCTCGATCCATGGGAATATCCTTATTCGTGCAAATAACATCAATATCCTATATTGATTTATTTGAGTCTGGCCTGACATTCTATAAGCACTATCCCTCGAGTGGCCTAGGATATTTGCTCCTGTTATGTAGGATGGAAAAATTCTATCTACGTCCACTACGATCTCTAAGCTTGCTTCTTATTGTATCCGGTACACGCCTTTATAACTACCCAGTTACGGTTTAGCGTTTAACGCTACAAAAATCACAATAATCCACAACTAGAATATCTAGCGACTTCAAGTCTGAGGATGACAATACCATTGCACCACGAGAAGAACTTGTGACTTAACATAACGTGTATGTAGACTTCTCGGATATGGGTCAATCCAGTGCGCCATTACCCTTAATGCACACCCATGTGTTGGATCATGATATCTCCATATAAAACCAACCCCATACTAGTCTATAGATGATTGTCCTATTAATCATTATACTGGACTAGGGATATTTAAGATAAACAACACAAGTAAATCTAAGGACTTCATTATATTAAATATACAATAAATAATACAATGAATGTTCTAGCCAAAATAAATTCATACTAAACTAGATTGCCTCTAGGGCATCTATTCCAACAAGAAACACATGCGGGTTGTGATGGAGAGGCACGTTGTGTGACGACACATAGTTTTCTCTCCCCTCGTATGCATAGAACACTTGAGTTGATTAGGTTATCTAGCCCTACACAGGTAAGACAACATTTTTAAAACGGATGAGTCAAGATAAATGACATGGTAGTTTTGATCAAAGTAGTTTTCTAAAAATTTTCGAGATTTGTTTAAGAACTATAAAATTTTCAGAGCGCTTCTAAAATTAAGAACTTGTAAATTGGTCTTGAACTTTCAAAACTTGTTTCGAACTTTTTCTTGTACTGACCGTATATGAAACCCTAATGTGATGCGAATTTAGGCCTGTATGTAGTATAGACCTCGCCGTGTGGAGTGAGAATGGGAACTTCTTTCAGTTAGGGTGTTTCTAGTGAACAAACTATGTAAGCCATATATTTATAGCAGAACATTCGACGAGGGCGGTTTATCTGCTTGTCAGATTAAGTCAAATAGACTGAGTCACTGTGCTGCATTTCATCTGCAATTCGTGTATGTGGGTAAGTATATGATGAGATCTTCGAGGACGAAGATTCTTTTAAAGTGGGTAGATTGCAACACCCCCTAATTCCCGAGATAATTCTTAGTGTAATATCAAGACCTTGGGGGCGAATTTGTAAATAGTTTTTCACGAATTTAAAGTTGGAATTTTTGAGTGCTAGCAATATTTGGAAGTTTTTAGAATGATTTTGAGGCACTAGAAATATTTGGAGTGGTTGTGCAATTCTCTGAATTTAATTCTAGTTTATACCCCAAGTTTGAAAAACTGCACTTTCACCCTCCCTTATGTGTTACCCATGCAAGATTGAGTTATGATAAGTGTCAAACCCACTAAAAGTTGTTGTTGCTGCATCTAGCTTAGCTATGCAAGGAGAAATCAAGAGAGAGAGAGAGAGAGAGAGAGAGAGAGAGAGAGAGAGAGGCTATGTTTTGCATCTTCTTCAAGACAACCAACGCCATCTTCAAAGAACTCCCCCAAAAATCCCCCATTCTCAGAGCTAATATAGCCAAAGATTGCCCTTTCTACCTGGAGAAAAACGCCCCAAACAAATCCAGAATTAGGTAAGTATCTTGAGAGAATTTTGATTTTGAACTCAAGAACCCTAGTTTCGTTTTCTTTGATTTCTCCCTCCTCGTTGCAACCCAACACAATTGAACCACATAATCTTGTTCTTGATGTCGAGGCGAACCTGGGAAGAACAAGCATACCCAGCAAATCTCCGAATTTTACTCCAGCACCGCGCCGCCGCCGCCAAACCTCCATGGCCGACCGAAAATGGTACCTCCCTCATTACATCAATTTGATCCCCATGACCTTAGGAATGCATTAGAATCATCGAAACATGTCCATATTTTGGTTAGAATCGAGTTTTATTTCATGTTTCCCACTTAGTTCGTTTTTTTGACATGCATAAACTGCCTCTGATCAAGTACTCGTATCTCACTCCTTTTTTTATCCGTTTTGGGTGATTCTAGACTCTCTAGAATACTCGGACGATTGGCTACAACATTTGTGTTTTAAATTTTGTCAATTTTGGTCTCTAACACACCCAAAAGTCGAGTTGAAGTCGCTGCGATTCGTGTTGGGCAATCTGTCTGGAGCAGTTTTTTTTCTAAGTGTTGGAGTTTAGATTGCAACACTCATTTTCAAACGATGATAACTCATTCAATTTTTGATGAAATCTTGTGTTTCTTTCTCCTATGTGTTGCTAGTATATAATACTTCAAATCAGTGTATCTGGGTCATCTTCAAATTTATGACAGATTTCTCACAAATCAAGCCTAAAGTTGTTGCTTTGAACTCGTGTAACGCTCTTGTATTTTTTTTAAAGTGTTAAATTTTCATCCAACTTTGACTAGCGAGGAGTTTTTAGGAGTTCAAATATGTTCTGAAATCGTTGAACTATCATCTTCGAAACCCTATTCCTAGTTTCTTAAAACTCCTTCCCAACGGATCGGAAATCAGTCGCGAAGTTGACTACTTGAAACGACTTTTCGCTATCTTTGATATTCGGTTTTGACCATTTGAATGACATCTCTGGCCTTAGCGTTCTTCATGAAACTTTTTCGTATTCATATTCAGAGTCAAAATACCAAATTTGACCAAGTTTGAATTTTCAAAAACCCTAGTTTGACTAAACTGTATAGGAGGGGTAAAATAGTCATTTCACTTAAACTTTGAATTGAGGTTAGTTTAGTAACTTGGAGTTTGTCAGCATGTCTTTAATGCGTATATGGAGTACTTTTATGTCATTCTCGGCTAGGGTTGCAGTTGAGGTCTTTTTGCAATTTTACCAAACTTTAGGGGCCTAAGTGTAATTTATCGAAAGTTGTAGATTTCGATGCTAAGTACATATGGGAGAGGTTAGAGTAATTCTTACATATTTTTGGGCCAATATGAGTATAATTTGGGGACCAGGCATCTAGTAAAATTCTTCTTTATCTCTGGATGAAGAACAAGCATGATAACTCACTGGCATTGCCCTCATTCCACCTAAATCAGACCCATAAACATCATCCCTGTTACCTCCTCTCCCCATCTTCTTAGTCGCCACCAATTCACCACCACCACCACCACCACCACCAATACCTCCGCCACCATACCCCTCTTCACCGTATTCACTACTACCCGAAATCCTGTCTATAGAAGCCATTGAGAAGTCAAAGCACAAAGAGCACAAAGTACACATAACCCTTCTTCATCTCTAGCAAAATTTTAATTCAACAGACATAAATAACAAGTGCAATACCAACAGAAACAACTAACGAAACAAACAATTCATTTATGGTAGAGTAACATCAATCAAATGAAATTTAAACCAAATTCACGATTTAGAAAGCAAGTGTTTCCTAGATTAGCAAGCCCTACGCCCTACAAATCACGATTTCGAATTCAATCAATTTCATGTAAACATAACAAGGGGACAAATTTTGGAGAGAACATTTGGACAGAGATAAAAAAAAAATAATACCACCATAGCCGGCTTCCTCTCATTGAACCAGGGAGACGAAAATTGACGACAAAGGCCTGGCTTCAGTTAGGTCATCCTAAGGGTCTATGTCACACACTTCGCTGGTCATCGGCTTGGAGCCACTGGAAGAAGGCCAACTGGGCCAATCGGATGCCGAGGATCTCAGGACTCTTCACGGGCAAATCTGAACAGAGGTGAATCGGACCAGTCATCAAAATTCTTCGGAGGACAAGGCGAGTGATACTCAGAATTCGACGAGGTGGAGGAACTGCTCATCTAGGGTTTGAACAGGAGGTTGAGAAACGGAGTTGAAATCAAATGAATCGGAAGCCGGTTGTGGTGCTAGTTTGGTTCAGATCTGAGACAGAGAGAGGGAGACATAGAGAAGGACGAAGAGAGAGGGGAGCATGTTTTCTAGGTTCCTCACCGGAGTCGTCCCTTCCCTTAGGGAAGCACTGATTGTCCAAGCTCAAGAGTCCCACAGCAGAATTAGATTCAAGTAGAAGGAGTGGGTAGAGAGAGAGAGAGAAAAGAGGGGTCGCCGTTAGCTGACAGGGGTGGTTTTTGTATATCCCCGAACACGAGGGTTGTTTTTGTATATAACCCATACTCGAGGGGTGGTTTTTGTCTTTTAACCAATGCTAATAGACTATATACTTGACTTGTTTATATCCAACCGTTGTTAAGGATAGTTCGAAGTAGACGTATGTATCGTGGTGCTGCATTTACCGTGAGACCCGGATCCAATATGAGACGAGAGTTGTAGGAGTGCTAGCTTTGCGTTTCGCCTTTCATGGATCAGAGGTAAGTACATATGTGCGAATTTTAATTATCAAAATGTGAATATTTGTGTGATGTCTCGAATCAATATTTGTTGATTGAAAAAGTATGCAATGCATGATTTATACTCGAATTTGTTTGGATATAAACTAAATCCTCTTTATAACTCTTGGAACTTTACTTGTGATAAGTTGATAATATGGTTTGGTTATGGTAAATAGAAGAATTCAAACACTTATAATAGTTTAGGACGATGTACAGAGTTGTGTTAGTAATGGGTGGCGCCAAGCGATCATCCATTTTCTTATGGCTAAGACCATTGAAGCAGTGCTTCTCATTATTGGATAGAACTTTAATGTTCACAAATCCGCCCCCGATGAGACAAAATGTACCAAAGTATTGAGGCCAAGGGGTTTGTTAGAGATATAGAGTGCTAATTATACTTGTAAGGGTCAGTACGGTATAGGCGTGTCGACACTTAAGGCCTTTTAGCTAATGTTGTTAGTGGGGTTGACGAATGGGCTCCCTTAACGCTTGGGTGAAATAGGGTTTGATCGAACCTAGAAGGAACCCTTTGGGATTATTTCGTGATCCCTCTGCTTACATCGATCCTGCAGGTGGATCTGGACATGCCTCAGCTAAACTTAACGGTTAATTGAACTTGAAACAAAATTGACTACTCCTTTGATGTTGCTTGTGGCTCTTGATATGCCCTAATCGATTTAAATGATTTGAAAAAGCTTTGGCTACTCGTAAACTAATATCGTTATCAACTCCAAATGGACTCGTTTACTCTGAAGATTTCACTGAATACTTATGGTTTCTTAAAGTTCTTTACCTGAGAGGTTTGTTTATTTGGTTACTTTCAGTTGTTCCAAAATCCCAACATGTTACTGTTATTGTTTTAAATCTTTTGTTTTGTTTCAACTCATGCTTCTCTGCCACTCATGATTTACATGTCGTAGTATATATTTACTCAGTTTTTACAGATCATTTTCTTCAAAATTGCGTCGGCTTTTGCCATTTTCAAACCGCAAGTTATCAATCAAGGTGGGGGATGGGAATGCGGATCGAGATGAAACGTTTAGTTTAAATTATATCACTTAGTAGATCACATAGATTATTTCAAAAAACATTATATTTGTAATCTTATCTTCTCAAGATTGTTGTATTTATTAAATAAAGTGTAATATTCGTAACTATATTTCTACTTTTGGATTATCGATTGTCTCTTTAGACCTGAACCGTGATCCCTGGTTGTTTCAGTCCCATAGTGTCATTTATGAAGATTTGGGGTTGCGATGTCTATGTAAAGCGTTTACAAATAGACAAGCTCGGACCAAAAGCAGATAAGTGTAAATTTGTGGGATATCCTAAAGAAACGAAAGGATATTATTTCTACAATCCAACCGAGAACAAAGTGTTTGTAGCTCGGAACGGCGTGTTTCTAGAAGAGAGTTTTTCTCTAAAGAAGGAAGTGGGAGGACTGTAGAACTTAAAGAAATTAAGAACCTGAAACCACTGAACCGATGATGGAGCATTAATAGGAACTGCAAGTTGTTGTGGAAGAACCTGTTCAGGTAACACAGGAACTCTGTAGGTCAGGTAGGTACGTCATGAGCCAAAGAGGTACGGACTTCTCGTGACTGAGCCCAATGACATACCGCTCATAGATGATGAGCCTGCGACCTACAGAGAGGCCATGAAAGGCCAGAATCCAAGAAGTGGCTAGAAGACATGAGATCCGAAATGGAATCCATGTATACCAACAAAGTATGGACTTTGGTGGAAACACCTGAAGGGGCTCGGCCCATAGGGTGCAAGTGGGTCTTCAAGAAGAAGACTGACATGGATGGAAAGGTATTTGCCTACAAGGGGCGATTGGTGGCTAAAGGTTATAGGCAGATTCATGGTATTGACCATTGATAGACCTTTTTACCAGTGGCCATGACTAAATCCATTCGAATCCTACTTGCTATTGTAGCTTACTATGCTTATGAGATTTGGCAAATGGATGTCAAAACAATGTTCCTTTATGGGAACCTCCTTCAACTGAAGCTGTGTTATGCCTCAATGGAGGAGCTGTGAGCTGGAAGTTCCAAGCAAGAGACAGTTGCTGATTCTACAACTCAAGTTGAGTACATTGCAGCTGCGGAAGCAACGAAAGAGGCAGTTTGGATAAAGACATTTATCACGATATCGGTGTGGTCCCTACATTGTGGATCCTATGACGCTGTACTGTGACAACTCTGGAGTGATCGCACAAGACAAGGAACCAAGATCACACCAGAAATCAATGCATCTACCGAGGAGATTCCACCGTACTCGTGATACGATCGATAGAGTAGATGTGAAGATGTGCAAGATTCCAACGGATGACAATCTTTCAGATCCGTTCACAAAGCCACTTGCGCAGCGAAAGCATGAAAGGCACACTAGATCTATAGGCATACGAGATGCGCCGGATTGGCTCTAGTGCAAGTGGGATACTGTTGGAATAGGTGCCCTAGGGGCAATCTATATTTCGTATGAACAATGTTTGGCTAGAACATTCATTTATTATTTATTGTGATATTTAATATAATGAAGTCCTTAGATACAATGTGTTGTTTATCTTAAATATCCCTAGTCCATTATATTGGTTAACATGACAATAGACTATAGACTAGTATGTGGGTATATTGATATGGAGATATCAAGTATAACACATGGGTATGCATTAGGAGTAATGGCATACTGGATTGACCCACAACGAGAAGGATGCATTAGATTATGTCAAAGTCACAATAGCTTCTCGTAGTGCTGATGATATTGTAATCCTTAGGCTTGAAGTCACTAGATACTCTTTTTGTGGAATATCATGCTTTGATATGATCCAACGTTGTGCCGTAGCCGGGTAACTATAAAGATAGTTATCAGGCATGGTAGGAAGCAAGCTTAGAGATTGTGGTGACGTTGAGAGGATTTGTCCCTCCCACATAATTGGAGCAAATATCCATGGGCCACTCGAGGGATGGTGCTTATAGAATGTCTGGCCAGACTCAAATAAATCAATATGGAGATATTGATGTTATCTGCTCACATAAGCATACTCTCAGGATCGAGAAACTATGGACTGGATATTAGAGTGTGACTAATATGTCTCGTGTCCAATCCGGATATGGAGAAAAAGGATAACACAATACATGAACATTGGGAACAAGGTTTTTCGGGATCACTGACTATTTCTATTGGTTGGGTGACATGGAGACACCACTCCATGTTAGTAAATAGTTACTACCAACTAAGTAGAAACCTATAGGGTCACACATTGGATGAACTAAATTGGATATAGGTATTAATTAGTTGGACTAATTAATAAAAGGATCATAACGTAACCACAAGCAAACTTAGTAGGACTAATTTGCAAGTGGACTAATCCATGAAAGGACATGGTTAGTATTGGGGCATTTATGTAGTTAATAAAGAGTTATTACTATATAAAGAAACTCTAGCTTGTTAATTCTCAACACAAGTCATTATTGAGAGAACATAACAAATCAAGAGAGAGACAAAGCAAAGAAGGACGAAGACCTCTAACCCGTCCACCACCCCTTTCCGTCGGTCTCCTTGAGGCGTTGGCTTGGTGCTTCGTTTTGCGTGATTCGTCCCTCCTTCTTCCGTTTCTAGCACATCGCGGTGAGAAGGAATCCAATCAAGAATCCAAGGTGTGGATATTCATAGAGACGAAGACACTATTCTTCATGTGATCTCCCAAACTAAGGTACACATTTTTATGCCCTTATCATGTTATGATGGCTTGCCTGTGATCCTTGGTGGGATTTGAGCAGGATTAATTTTGTTATTCCGCTGTGTAACCTGCATCAAAACCCAACATGCACAGTAGGTATAAATGCATGATCAGTACTCTAGAAGGGGGGGGGGTGGTTGAATAGAGTATGCCAATTTTTTCTAAACTTGCAAGAAGAGTGGTCACTAAAAGGGTTGTAATGAGTGAAGAGTGATTCAAGGCCTTGAAATGAGTTTCAAACCCTCGGAATGAAAACAGTTGAAGTGTAAAAAGATAAGTCTATTTCAAGGCCTTAAAATGAAACTGTTTTGAATGCTTCAAAAGCTGTAAGTATGGAACTGAAAAGTAAATGCAAGAGACACAATATAGAGTTCAGTCCACTTGGACGTACGTCTTTACCTCAGGGATCTTCTTTTTGCAGGATTTAACTCAATTCTTATTAATCAACAGCTAAGCCCTAGATCTCAAGCACAAAAAGATGCCTAACTCTGTTACAGCTTGTGGTTCTCACTAACCTATATAGTACCTGCTCTAGCTATCTGATTAACTAAGAATTCTCTATTTTTCACCTTGAAAAATACTATCGAATAGAAAATAGAAGTATTATCAAAATGATATACAAATGAAGTTTAAAAAAGAAGAACACTAGAATTGAATCTGCAGTGAGTATGGAGTGTTCTTCAGATGCTTTGATTAAGAGAAATGAATCTGCTTCTTTGTTGCTTGTCAATCCTTGAATGTGTTTGAGTGTCTCTGTTAATTGTCTCGTTGCATTGCTTCAGCTTTTCCCTCTTTTATATAGCATTTTAAATTGTAGATCTTCAAGATCTCATCTTAACAAACTTCCCTATTTTGCAGCTTCAGCTTTGACTTCTCTAACAGCTTCTCCAACGGATTAGTTGTGCAGTATCTTCAATGATATTGGTTTGATATTGTGTAAACACATGTTGGGAAGCTTCCAAACACATCAAATTGATCACAGAATCAAATCAACATAGAGTTTCATTTGCTGCAAAACTAAGGTTAGGAAATAGATCCTGTAAAATAGGAAATAAAATTTCCCTACAAAACCAGGTCATTTAGATGGATTAGATATAGTTAAAAGTGTCAAAAATACTTTGTCTTTCGTCATCAAGTAACAACTGATCAAGAACAGGGTTTTAGGAGTTGAATCAAGATCTGAAAACCCCCCTAAGTTCATGCATATAAAGCATAGTCAATTTCAAGGCCGTGAAATAGACTAGCTATTTCAAGCCTTTGAAAATTATTTAAAAATACAATGCCCCCCAAGATGAATCTCGTCACGGAGGTTCAATCTTGGAATTCAGGAGTAAGGTCGAGCGAGAAGAGTTCCAGTGCATCATATCACCCAACATATGGAACAAATTACGAATTGTTAGGTCGAGAAATACTGAAAGTTTTTAATGACATATTAGGTCGAATGGTAGACATCTACGTAGGTGGCTGTAGAATAAAGGAAGAGATGGAGCGGGAGGGGAAGGGGGTGAGACAAAGGAGAGATGACGAATATACCAAGACCTAAAGGATCTATTTGAAAAGATGTAAAAAATCAGAGGGACCTAACAGAGAGAATATTTGTGGGAGAAGGATTTGGGATGATTTTTAATGATGCAGTTAAATAGATGGCAAAGCCGCAAAATAGAGAGAAATGTATCTCTCTGTTATCAAGGAACAGAGAGGGAGAGAGAGAAGGACGCCGCTGGTGATGAAGAGAACTCTCTGCTGATGGCGGAGAAGCATCGATAAAGAGCAAAGATAATGTGGCTGTGGACATCATGAAGAGACGATGTTATTAGATTTTGACTGGAGACGAAAGAAATCTCCAGGTTCTAAGTTTGATTTGCGACGAACAGCAGACGAGCGGAGATGGGCTTCTATCACCGCTTGGTGACTGAGTGGAGACCAGTGCGGAGTGCGAAGGATCGACAGAGGTCGCCGATTGGAGGGAACTAGAGATCGATCCTCTTGAGCTACAACAGTTAGGTTCCATCCGGTGTCCGACTGGTAAAAAAACGACGGAGAAGCGAAGAGAAGCCGTGTAGAAGCGGCGCTGAAGAACGGCTGGTTGGACTTTTCTCTGGCGGCAGCGCGGATTGGAGATTGCCCATGCTTAATCAACGACGATGGTGGGGTCGCAGCAACAACGTCACTCTTTAGCGACGACGAGGATGGGGGGAAGAAGCAACAGTGTAGAACAGCGTTGCTGGGTGATTTGCAGGTACACTTGTTTTTTTTATCGGCAAAAAAGTTGAAGAGGCTGAAGCTGTGCGACAAGCCAAAAGAAACGAGATGAACAAAAGAGCTAACAATTCCAGCGGGCAGCTTGTGGCGGTGTCGCCCGCCAGAGACGGAAGCAAGAATTAGGTCATCAAGAGCGAGCCCGCTTTGATACCTGACAGCGTAAATCTATATGCTTTTTCGAACGTGTACGATCAAGTAATATAGAGTATGTATTTATAACTCTGATTGTCGAACCCACGAGAACAGTCTAAGTTTTAATTATAAGAATTAGAAATAAATGCAAAGCTGTAAAAAGGAGGAAAGTTGAGGTGTGATTGTAGTAAACTAGTGTGCAGTAAATAAAGCAATACTTAGAAGATCTTATTTTATTTGGAGTAATTTTCTGGGAATTGTTGTAGTTGTAAAAGTTGATGAATTAACAATCTAGGTTCCAGGATCCCCCAGGGTTACTTTTCAGCTTGCCTGGTTAATTTGATTTCAGAAACACACAGTAGTCTTGTTTATGCCAGCATACCATTAATACAATCTCCTCTCGGTCTCATGTACCTGTCACTCTCCTACAGATTTTGGGTCCTCTCGGTCCACCTAAATCTCCAGGTTTGTTCTAAGTCTGGTAGGGTTACAGGTTCTCGTTTCGGTCTCCCCCTAAACATCTAGCAGTTAGTCCAATGCTTCTGGGCTAATATCCTGATTCCTTTCACCTCTCGGTCCATCAAGATAGGATATCAAATCTTGTCTTTTCTTCCTAACTCTCACTGGCCACTCTCATGCACCAGATCCTGTCTATAACACTCCTGGGTGATTCATGCATGTATATAAAATCAAAGACAAGATAATAAACAGTCCAATTCTTTATTAAGACGTCCAACTAGTCATGCATCTGAAAATCAAACAAACCATACTGCTGAATTCATAAACCCTAGGTAAAAGATTTAGCTAGCGTACATTATTGAAAAACAATGTTTCATAAAAGAAAGAAGGAAGATCAAATGGGTTTATGGCTGAATACTGAAAAACTGCTCCAATCCTGCTCTGCTCCAATCATGACGGCTCTGGCACTGGTTGTTATGATAATGATTGTGTATGTGTGTTACCCTAATTCTGTGCTGGAACACCTCCTTTTATACTGCCACAGTCTCTAAAACTGATTCCCGAAATTCCTGTTCTACCCTTGCAAAAACCCATCCCGGAAGCTTCTGGAAACCCATCATGCGTTCAAACGCAGCTTCCCTGCGTTTCAACGCAGTGCGTCTGAACGCATGTCTCCTGCGTTTAAACGCAGGCCTTAGCTGATTTTCTCCTTCTTCCTTCTGGCTTCTCGGACTTGTGCGTCTGAACGCACCCGGTGCGTCTGAACGCACCCCTTGGTCTTCACGGTTCTGGAGTCAAGTCCTGCGTTTGAATGCAGGTCTGTGCGTCTGAATGCACGGAGTTAACTTTTCTTCTGCCTTTCTTACTTGCTTCCTCTGCTGCCATGTTGTGCGTCTGAACGCACAGAGTTAAACTTTTTCGCATCTTTTCTGCTCAGCTTTCTTGATACGCTGCCTCCAAATCCAACTCAATTCCATGCATTTCTCGGCACCTGTTACCTGCACATAATAACATGTACCCGCGATCATATCCAACAAACACAATTATGCATGAAATTACACAAATCTCCCGATCATGTCCTAAAAGTGTCTGCCTCGTATCAAGTGGAAAATAGGATGAAAATGGGCAAACTCAACTCTCGCAGGGTTAGAACCAATGGTAAAAAGATGTCCCAAACTAATTCCATTTTCAAGCTATCAAAATACCCTAACATTAAACTCTGCTCGTTCCGAGCAGACCCTTGCATACTGCCTTGCAGACCCTTCTTTTGCATACTTTAATTGCATACTTCGCCCTTCCACAGATTCATGCTACAGACCAGAAGACTCGACAGCTAACTGACTCAGACAGAGAATATACACAAACTGACCCAAGACAAATTTTTTTTTAGTTAGTTGAGATTGGGCAATCTCTGGAATTCAAAACTGATGTGTCCTTCAATGTTCATTCCACCTCCAGAAAATACTGATAGTCAATCGATTGGTGAGACTGTTTATTTCTCATGGTGGAAAATAAGCACGGGCTCCCCTTACTGTTACTTTCGTCTGCATCCTGAGTAAATCCCTAGCTAACCTACCTTCCGAGCTGTTTTCCAGTAGGGATCCTAAGTCTAACAGGTAGGGTTTTATATGTAATGGGCAATGCCAATCCTACTTGTTATGACTCCTCACTGTCCCAAACTCACACCCCTCACCATGCTTCCCGAAAACTGTCCAGAACAACTAAGTCCCTGTTTCCCAATTTCCCGAAATCATGCTGCTGATTCGCTGTTCTCGCGGCCACAATTGTGAAGTAGCGTGTAGTCCGAACAGTGTTTCCTACTAAGCTTGATTTTATTAACTAAACTAAAAAACTTAAAACAACAAATATACTTTCTCTTCCTTGTTTTTTTTTTTCTTTTTTTTCTTTTTGTTTTTTTCTCTCTCTCTCTTTTTTTTTTAATAAACAAAATACACACGATTCCAGCTAACTAAGCTAAGTAGTGCAATCAAATCTGTGGGGTATGAATAGTATAAGCTTGCCAGAAGTACCCCCAAATTAGTCGTTAGATGCTCGATCCCTGTAGTCCAAAAGATAGTGTGCTGTCCTACCTAACCTCCTCATCACCAAAGATGTAGAAATAGGCACGACCTCCAATTAAAACCTGACAACCCCCCGAACCCCTGATCTATGTGAAATGGATATCACACACGCGACTACTCCTCCTGTGATCACTGTGTAATGTAATGATTCACCTCCTGCAATTTAATGTTGTCGCCTCTAACTCACCCTGTCACACCCTCATGCTGTCCAAAACTGATCTGTCTAAAAGTTCTCGTTCCTCTACAACCCTCCCAGACTCACTCCCTCTGTCATAACGCGTAGTACTGGCCAACTAAACAAGTGATGCAAGTCACAAGGAAGGCTTCCTAGGCTGCAGTGGCTGTGAATAAAGGGGTAAATGGCTGCAAATGGGCTAACTATTTGGACCTAAGGCTGAGAAACAGGACGTGAGGTCCGTTATAAGCCAAACACTCCACTGAAAAATGCAGTGACCATGCTGACGCCCGTAGGCAGGTTGTCGACTACCTATGTGACGGGGGTGTGGTAACTAGTCGGATTCCTACTCAGGCTACAACCTACCGGAGAATTCTGGGTTGCACTGGATCTATCCATCCAAAGAAAAATAAAACTCCTACACCTCGACGTCAGTTTTCTTCTGTGTTGGAGTTTTACTTACTGAATTATTTACAGTTTATAGTTCCATCAATTGCCCTTTCTCAAAAGAGTTTAAGATTTTTCTGATTTTTTTTTTAAATGCAAGGTCAGAACAATAGGTAGGTAGACTCAAAAGAATAAAACGTGCTGACTCAAAAAATTAAAACAAAACAAAAATAAAAAAATAAAAAAAAAATAAATTGAATAAAAATATGCTGACATGGCTATGTAGGAGGACACGATTCCCCACCCCCACACTAGAGGTGGCGCGTCCTCGCGACTCTACTGATCTGGTCGGTAACTCGAATCTGTGTTCTCCGGAGTAGACTGGTCAGTCGGCTCGGGAGATGGTTCAGGGGTTCGCCCTCTGGGTCGTTTCCTTGCAGCCTGTCGTGCTGCGGCAGCGGTACCAGCGTGGCTGGCACTGGGATGGGCACTGCTGGCCCCTGGGTCTACATGCTGCCTGGGTGGGTACTGGGTACCGGGTCTGCCAGGGTCACCAACACTGTCTGCGTGTTCCGAACTCGGGGTGGGGTCATGGCCAGAGAAGCTGTCACAGGGCCTACCATCCTCCATTGTCCAACTGGGACAGTTATCACTAGAATAGTGGTCCGGGAAGTTAAATTTCTTACCACGCATATTGCTCTGAATCTCAGCGAGGGCAGCCTCATGAGCGCGCAATGCAGCTGTGTTAGCGTGGTAAGTATGCTTCTGAATCTTGAACAATTTTCCAAGACCCCTGGCCATTTTCTTGACCGTCCTTACCAGGTAGTTCTGCATTTTTTCTTGGGCCTTAATTTTCTTTCGGACCCACTCCTCATGCTCAGTCCTCTCCAGGCGCCCAAAGGAACTGCGCCTGGCCCCTCTGCTGGACTGCCCTTGGTCGGGTTCGGTCTGTCTGGGTTCACTGGAACTAGCAAATCGGGGCAGTCGAATGGGACCTGGTAAGGCTGGAAAACCCCCATCACCGGGTGGAGGCGGTGGTGGCATGCCACCACCCCCACCATGAGGCAGAGCGTCACCCTCATCATCATCATCATCATCGTCCACTTGGACATATTCTGGAGGCCCATGCAGAGCCTCGTGCAAAGCACATCTCATCTTGCGGTACTTGCGTACCTGAACTGGTCGGATATCCCTCTGCTCACCAGGGATTGGCACCTTATATTCCTGTGCCATTTTAGTCAACATCCCCAAAAGACCCAAACCCTTCTTACTGTGGGACTCACGTCTCTCCCTGAAAAACTCGCAAATAATCTCCGGGAGGCTCACAGGCTCACGGGTCATCAAGTAGTACACCAGAAGTGCCACATTATAGTCTATCCGGGTCATGTGCTTAATGCCCACAACTCGGTTGTTGACCCACTCAGTCCACCATCTCGCCTCTCGAATCAGATATGTGGCAGGGAGTTTTCGGTAGGACGGGCTCCGGTGGGGGTAATACCAAGCAGCACCTGGTACACCCGCATACAGTGTGTAAAGGATCTGTTCACTAAGCTGTTCAGAGGGATGACGCCGCAGTTCCTGAAACTGACAATCGTCCAACACTAATTCCAGACCCAAACTCTCTCGAATACTCTCTGGGGTGATCCTAATCCAGGTCTTTCTGCTGTAAATCCAGTCAATTGACTGGGCTTCACTGTTCATGCACTGCTGGAGATTACTGAAAATCTCCTTAGCTAGCACAGAACTGACCTGCAGATTGGTAAAGCCGGTAAACAAGTCCCCAAAATGATCCCCCAGTATAGTTGAACAGGTCTTCTCCCATAGACACAGTATCACGAGGAAAAGTTCTCTCAGCGGGTATGTCATACCTAATCTTTTTGTCTTGCAGAAAGAAACGGTGAGCTTCCATATTGACAAACCTATGGTCACAGAAATGGTCGACCCTAAGCAGTCTGCAATCTATGATGTTCAAGGGTGCGATTGCCCTATCAGGCCTCATATATGGTCTGTCCTCATCCATCTCAAAAAAAATCAAGAAGAAAAATGGAAATCTAAAAAGAGAGAGAAAAAACAGAACCTGACTACCCGGAGTGAATCTTACGCGTACAGATCCGGAAACTGCTCTCTGAAGCGGATCTGGAAGCGTTTGGATCAGATGAGTATGATCACCCCCACACTGTTTCTGGCAGTCTGGTGTCCCTGTGGTGGTAGTCGGAGATTTCTGGCAGATGACTGCTGCTGGCGGCTGCTAGGGCAGAGAGAGTTTCTAGAGAGAGTGTTGAAAACCGGTTGACTGAAGTGAGAATGGGTCACTTTCACCCGTACAGTATATATAGGCAAACTTTTAGAAATTGCAGAATGGCCCCTGAAATTCAAAATTTTTCAAAATTTTTCAAAATTTTCTGATCCCGCTTGATTGTGCGTTTGAACGCAATGCTTTACTTTTCTGGAAAATTGTGAATTGTCTTGTACAGCGTTTGAACACATCATGTGCGTTTGAACGCATAACTTGTAATTTTTTGAATTCCTGGGTTTGATGATATGCGTTTGGACGCATATGCACTGCGTCTGAACGCACCCCTTGTTTCTGCAATCTTCGGATGAGTTGCGTTTGAACGCGCCCCGTGCGTTTTAACGCATGCCTTCTCTCTAGAAACTTCTGTTGATTGTTTTTCTGCGTTCAGACGCACCTTCTGCGTCTAAACGCGCTTCCTTGGAATTTTTTAGTTTTTTATCTGTTGCGTTTGAACGCATCCCGTGCGTTTGAACGCACATCAGTTAGCTGGAAATCTGCTTCTTTTAGTGTGCGTTGGAACGCACGTCGTCTGCGTTTGAACGCAGATATGTTATCCATTTTTCTGAATTTCTGCGGGGAGTGGCGCACCTGCCTTTGAACGCAGGTATGCGTTTAAACGCATATCACCTGCCTTTGAACGCATGCCTATGATTCCTGAAACACTGAATTCAATATTAAACCCCTCTTCCTCACTTTTCTCTCAGATTATGAAAATTTTATAATAAATAACTAAATATATAAAAAAACAACTAATCTATGTTGGGTTGCCTCCCAACCAGCGCTTGTGATTTACAGTCGACAGCCCGACTTTGTTACCTCTTTTATGGTCAAGGTAGGTCGAGGTAGATCGCCTCTACCTCTATGATCTCCTGAGGATCCGTGTATGGCTTGACTCTGTTTCCATTCACCTTGAAAACTGTATTATCCCTTGGGTTTTCCAGTCCACCACTCCCCATGATGTAATGTCTTTCACAATGAATGGTCCAGACCATCTTGAGCGCAGCTTCCCTGGATAGAATTTCATCCTTGAGTTGTAAAGGAGAACCTTCTGCCCAATTTGTATCTTCTTTGGTAGAATGCGATTGTCATGCCACTTCTTCGTTTTTTCTTTATAGATTTTGGCACTCTCATAAGCTGTTTTACGAAATTCCTCTAGTTCGAGGAGTGCCATCTTCCTTTTGTTTCCCGATAAGCCGTGATCCATATTAAGCTGCTTGATTGCCCAGTATGCTCTGTGCTCCAATTCTACTGGTAAGTGACATGCTTTACCAAAAACCAGCTGGTATGGGGACATTCCCAGCGGGGTTTTATAAGCAGTTCTGTATGCCCAGAGCGCATCATCCAACTTTAATGACCAGTCCTTCCGTCCAGGATTCACAGTTTTTTCCAGTATGCTCTTTATCTCCCTGTTTGACACCTCTGCTTGCCCGTTTGCCTGAGGGTGATAAGGCCGTGACACCTTATGGATAGATACCCCGTACTGCTTTAGAACCTTGGCAAAGACTTTATTGATAAAATGAGAGCCTTCATCACTGACCATGGCTCTTGGTGTTCCGAATCTGGTAAAAATATTGCGTTTGAGGAATCGTTCCACAACTGCTGCATCATTCTTCTGACATGCCATAGCTTCCACCCATTTTGATACCTAGTCTACTGCGAGTAAGATGTAGAGATTTCCCAGAGAAGAAGGAAATGGACCCATAAAATCAATACCCCAAACGTCAAAAGGCTCAACTTCCTGCGAAAGTGTCATGGGCATCTCATTTTGCTGGGAGATATTTCCTGTACGATGGCAGCGATCACAACTTTGTGCATAGTTATGGCAATCCTTGAAAACTTTTGGCCAGAAAAATCCTGACTGCAGTACTTTGTGAGCTGTTCTCGGACCGCTAAAGTGTCCCCCACACTGTGCTGAGTGGCAGTGCTGAATTACTTCTAAAATCTCATGGAATGCAACGTCAGAGAATATTATGTGCCCCTTGTTTAAACAGGTAAGGATCGTCCCAGAAATAGTGTCTGCATTCTGAAATAAACTTCTTTTTCTGCCAAGGGGTGATGTCTTCAGGGAGTGCTCCATTGACCAAATAATTGGCTATTGCGTAATACCCGGGTCGTCTGTTGGTCTTGATCTTCATGATATGCTCATCTGGGAAATTTTCTTGAATTGGCACCAATTCTTCTGTAGGGTTTTCCAGGCGAGAAAGATGATCAGCTACCACATTTTCTACTCCCTTTTTATACCTGATTTCGACATCGAATTCCTGCATCAGCAGAATCCAACGCAGCAGCCTTGGCTTTGCATCCTTTTTCTCCAGTAAATATTTCAACGCACTATGATCCGTGAATATAATGACTTTTGAACCTACCAGGTAGGATCTGAACTTATCCAGAGCAAAAACAACTGCCAGTAGCTCCTTTTCTGTAGTCCCATAATTAATCTGTGCTTCATTCAGGACCCTGCTGGCATAATAAATGACACTGCACACTTTATCCTTTCGCTGTCCTAACACTGCGGCCACTGCGTAATCACTGGCGTCGCACATCAGCTCGAATGGGAGGGTCCAATCTGGCGTTGTGATACTGGGTGCAGTTGTCACCCTGTCTTTGAGTACGTCAAAGGCTTCTTTGCAGGCTTCGTCAAATATGAAGGGCACATCTTTTCCCAACAAATTACATATTGGCTTTGTAATTTTGGAAAATCTTTGATAAATCTTCTGTAAAACCCTGCATGGCCCAAAGAACTCTTGATTGCCTTCACTGTGGTCGGATATGGTAGCTGCTTGATCACCTCTATTTTTGCTCTGTCTATTTCCAGGCCTTTGCTGGAAATCCTGTGTCCCAGCACTATTCCTTCAGTAACCATGAAGTGACATTTCTCCCAGTTGAGTACCAGGTTAGTCTTTCTGCATCGAATCAGAACTCTGGCCAGATGGTATAAGCAATCATCAAAACTGTCCCCAAATAACGAAAAATCGTCCATAAAAACTTCCAGATTTTTCTCTATCATGTCAGAGAATATGGGCATCATACATCTTTGGAATGTCGCTGGAGCGTTACATAATCCGAATGGCATTCGTCTAAAAGCAAATGTTCCGTATGGGCAGGTGAACGTCGTCTTTTCTTGATCTTCCGGATTTATATAGATCTGGTTGTATCTGGAGTACCCGTCAAGAAAGCAGTAATAAGCATGGTGAGCCAATCTGTCCAACATCTGGTCCGTGAATGGCAGCGGAAAGTGGTCTTTCAGTGTCGCGTCGTTCAGCTTCCGATAATCCATACAGATCCGCCAGCCAGTGACAGTGCGCTGGGCGATCTGTTCCTGATCAGCGTTTGTACTACCACCAATACCCCTATTCTTTGGCACACACTGGACATGACTAACCCAGGTGCTGTCTGATATGGGGTATATAATCCCTGCTTCTAACCACTTCATGACCTCCTTACGTACCACATCTTTCATGATTGGGTTTAATCTCCGTTGAGGTTGGATGACTGGCTTCTTTCCTTCTTCAATTCTTATTTTGTGCATGCAGTAATCAGGACTGATTCCCTTCAGGTCAGCAATTGTCCATCCGATAGCTTCTTTATGCTCTCGAAGTACATCCAGCAGCTTTTGTTCCTGTTCCTGAGATAGAAGAGATGAAACAATTACTGGCACAGTATTATTTTTACCAATAAATGCGTACCTGAGGTGGTCTGGCAACTGTTTCAACTCCAGGACTGGTGGTTCCTGAAGTGATGGGACTGTCATTTTCTGCTCACCTCCTTCATCCTTATATAGAGTGACCCAGCTTTCTGTTCTCATGATCTGCTCAGCTTGGTGCTCCTCTGTTTCCTCTGGGTACATGTCCTCAAATTCCCCCCATAAATTTTCCATCTCCTCACTTTCCAGATCATCAATTACTTCCACTGCAAAACAGTTTTCATGACCATAATGATCAGGGAGTTGGAGAGATTTGAAGACGTTGAATTTCACTTTTTCTTCGTTGATTTGCATGGACAGCTCTCCACTTTTGCAGTGGATAATGGCTTCACCAGTTGCTAGGAAAGGTCTGCCTAAAATTAGTGGGACCTCTCCTGCCTCCATATCCAGTATCACAAAATCTGCTGGAAAAATAAGCTCTCCAACTTTTACCAGGATATCTTCAATGACTCCATAGGCAGGTTTCACGGATCTGTCAGCCATTTGAAGCATAATTCTTGTTGGCCGCGGTTCTCCGACTCGCAGACTTTTGAAGATGGTTAGTGGCATCAGGTTAATGCTGGCACCCAAGTTGCATAAGGCTTTTCCTGTGTATGCACTGCCCAGAGTTACTGGAATAACAAAACTGCCAGGGTCTTTCTTCTTCAGTGGTAGACCGTTTTTCACACAGCTGCTCGCTTCTGCCGTCAGGTTTACTGTTTCGAAGTCGCTCATCCGCCTTCTTCCATACCATATGTCTTTGAGAAATTTCGCATAAGTAGGCATTTTGGCGAGTGCTTCGGCGAAAGTTATGTTTATCTGTAATTGCTTGAATACCTCCAGAAATCTGGCGTAGTCTTTGCTGTCATTTCTCTTACGTGTCTTCAGAGGGTAAGGCACCTCTTTAGAGCTTGGCACTGTTTCTGGGTTACCCTCATTAGTCTGCTCCCCTTCCTGCTCGACCGAACCCCTTTTTTGAGGGTTAGCGGTTGAGCTGTCTTCCCTGTCAAACACTTCGTGTTCAATGTTCTTTGACTTTTCTGCACGTGCATGACTGGGATACGGTTGATCCTGCAGTGCGATTCCACTCTGATTTGTGATAGCATTGATTTGAGCGCGTGGATTGTTCACTGTATTTGATGGTAAATTTCCAGGGACTCGTTCTGCCTGGTTCTGTGCAAGCTGACCATTCTGTACTTCCAGGTTGCGGATAGCAATTTTCATTTGGATTATATCGGCAGTTAATGATTCCATCTGCGAAAATCTAGCTTCCCACTGCTTATTAAATTTCTCCATATAGGAATCAAAGTGTTGTTGTGATAAATTTAGCTGTGGTTGTGCTGCTGGTGCTTGCTGTGCTGGTGCTGTCTGTTGTGCCTGTGGCCTGTGCTGTAACCCTGGTGCATAAACTGCTGCATTAGGGTTTCCGTAACGGAACCCTGGATGGTCACGTGTGCCAGGTCTATAGCGACTGGGATCCCACTGCTGCTGAACATAATTGGCATCTTCGGCCTGAAGCTCCTGAATTGCTGCATCGAGGTCAGGTTCATCCACTGCTGCAACGGTTTTCTTTTCTGTATACACCTTTTTGACTAAGTCTTGTACTACTTTCGTAAGATTATCAATCCTGTCATCAGCCACTGGTTGTGTTAGTGCTGTGAGCCTGCGGTCATCAAACAGACGAGTATCCTGTTTGGCTAATTGTTTCATCAGTTCGTAGGCTCCATCTTTATCCACATGGTACAGAAAATTACCCCCATCTTTATCCTGTCAGCATTCTCCCTGTCAAGAGCATGGTAGAATACTTGCAGAATTTTCGCGTCCTCGAAGCCGTGATTGGGGCATCTTTTAACGAGTCTCATCAGCCTGTCCCATGCGTCTACCACCGTCTCACCCATCTTCTGTTTGAAGGATAAGATCTCACTCTGCAGCTTGATAACACGAGATGCGGGGTAGAATTTCGCCAAAAAATCAGTAACACACCCGTCCCTGGTTGTGATAGTCCTTGGTGGTCTTGCTTCTAGCCAGTCTTTTGCTGTCCCGAGTAAGCAGTATGGGAATAGAATTAATTTCAGCGTATCCGCTTCAACTCCTTTATACTTAATCTTGTTGCAGTAGTCTTCGAACTTTCCGAGGAAGTCGTTTGGATCTTCATCTGCTTTCCCATTGAAAGGACAATGAGTCTGGGCGGTTTGGATAGTGGATGATTTCAGATCGAAGTGCTCTGCTGTAATTGGTGGCACTACGATAGCTGGTTGATGTCCTCCGGTAGGAACTTCGAAGTTCTCTACTATCGCCCTCCCAGATCTGTTGTAAGTCCTCTGATTGTTGCTAGCAGCAAAGCCTGCTGCTATCAGCTCCTCAATGTAAAGATCCATCTGTGCTGGAGTGCGTTGCTCCTGTCCTGTGGGTGTTCCTGCTTCTGTTGGCGCGTTTTCTTCGTGCTCAGACATCGTGACTAGGTGTCTGCGATTTTGCTCTCTGAAAATTTTTTCGGGGTCTTCAAGTTGTGACACCAGTTTGCGAGGCAATCTGGGCATATACAAGAATAGCCTGAAAATCAGAGTTCAAGAGCAATAAGTTAAGGGAAAATAAACGTAAAAATAAAAGAAAAAGCTTTGAAACTTATTCTAATTCCTTTTTAAGAAAAAACTGTAACCGTTCCCCGGCAACGGCGCCAAAAACTTGACAGCGTAAATCTATTTGCTTTTTCGCAAGTGTACGATCAAGTAATATAGAGTATGTATTTATGACTCTGATTGTCGAACCCACGAGAACAGTCTAAGTTTTACTTATAAGAATTAGAAATAAATGCAAAGCTGTAAAAAGGAGAAAGTTGAGGTGTGATTGTAGTAAACTAGTGTGCAGTAAATAAAGCAATACTTAGAAGATCTTATTTTATTTGGAGTAATTTTCTGGGAATTGTTGTAGTTGTAAAAGTTGATGAATTCACAATCTAGGTTCCAGGATCCCCCAGGGTTACTTTTCAGCTTGCCTGGTTCAATTAATTTCAGAAACACACAGCCGTCTTGTTTATGCCAGCATACCATTAATACAATCTCCTCTCGGTCTCATGTACCTGTCACTCTCCTACAGATTTTGGGTCCTCTCGGTCCACCTAAATCTGCAGGTTTGTTCTAAGTCTGCTAGGGTTATAGGTTCTCCTCTCGGTCTCCCCCTAAACATCTAGGAGTTAGTCTAATGCTTCTGGGCTAATATCCTGATTCCTTTCACCTCTCGGTCCATCAAGATAGGATATCAAATCTTGTCTTTTCTTCCTAACTCTCACTGGCCACTCTCGTGCACCAGATCCTGTCTATAACACTCCTGGGTGATCAAGCCATTCATGCATGTATATAAAATCAAAGACAAGATAATAAACAGTCCAATTCTGTATTAAGACGTCCAACTAGTCATGCATCTGAAAATCAAACAAACCATACTGCTGAATTCATAAACCCTAGGTTCACCGAGAACCTAGGTAAAAGGTTTAGCTAGCGTACATTATTGAAAAACAATGTCTCATAAAAGAAATAAGGAAGATCAAACGGGTTTATGGCTGAATACTGAAAAATTGCTCCAATCCTGCTCTGCTCGAATCCTGACGGCTCTGGCACTGGTTGCCGTGATAATGATTGTATATGTGTGTTACCCTAATTCTGTGCTGCAACACCTCCTTTTATACTGCCACAGTCTCTAAAACTGATGCCCGAAATTCCTGTTCTACCCTTGCAAAATCCCGTCCTGGAAGCTTCTGGAAACCCATCATGCGTTCGAGTGCAGCTTCCCTGCGTTTAAATGCAGTGCGTCTGAACGCATGTCTCTTGCGTTTAAACGCAGACCTTAGCTGATTTTCTCCTTCTTCCTTCTGGCTTCTCGGGTTTGTGCGTCTGAACGCACCCCTTGGTTTTCACTGTTCTGGAGTCATGTCCTGCGTTTGAACGCAGGTTGTGCGTCTGAACGCACGGAGTTAACTTTTCTTCTGCCTTTCTTCCTTGCTTCCTCTGCTGCCATGTTGTGCGTCTGAACGCAGGTCCTGCGTCTGAACGCACGGAGTTAAACTTTTTCGCATCTTTTCTACCCAGCTTTCTTGATACGCTGCCTCCAAATCCAAGTCAATTCCATGCATTTCTCGGCACCTGTTACCTGCAGATAATAACATGTACCCGCGATCATATCCAACAAACACAATTATGCATGAAATTACCCAAATCTCCCGATCATGTCCTAAAAGTCTCTGCCTTGTATCAAGTGGAAAATAGGCTGAAAATGGGCAAACTCAACTCTCGCAGGGTTAGAACCAATGGTAAAAAGATGTCCCAAACTAATTCCATTTTCAAGCTATCAATACCATGTGAGAATATAAGTATATCAAATACTATTAGAATTGATGATTAAACGATTGCAAGCAAAGTGTATATATAAGCTAAGAATATCCTGAATATTAAATAGATAAACTCAATCCTAACAACGAAATATAATCTCATCAACTACAATCTTATCCTAGCATATCTTGAATATCTTCACAATCCTCTATTAGAAATAATGAAGATAAATTTTGATACAGATTGACGACAAAGGAACAGAAACTGAAGCTTCGTAGTTGTAGTTGTATTTGATGTAAAGTCTACAAAATATAGAGGTCATGTTAATTGCCGAATTTGTTTGGTGAGAAGCTGAAACTCTGTTTTGCCCAACATGGTAAGAATGCCTGAATTAGTTGTTCTTTTGTGCGCATATACGTGTGTTTAAATGAACCCACATTTTAAATAACTAATAGTAGCCTATTTATTTTGATTGAATTAGACAAAATTTCTGGCAGATGTATCAATGGCATGATTTGAATTTCAATTTTAATGTCTTGTGTTTCACTTTTGCAGGGAAGGTTTGAGGGAAGGTTTTCTTTTCTTTTTTTTTTTTATTTTTTTTTTCTTTTTTTTGAGATACGTAAGGAAAGGTTTTTAAAATACCAAACTTAGGCTCCGCTTTCGGTATTTAATTTAGGGGATCTTTAAGTCTCTTTAAAAAAAGAAAAAAAAAATTACTTACTTTAAAATTTTTAAATCTTCTAAATAGCTTTAGTTATTTGTTTATGAAAACATACTTTTTATTCTTTAAGTAAGATAATTAACTAAAAAAAAAGTTATAAGAAAAGTGAGCAAAAAACATTTTTTTTTTATGATTTGAGAAAAGGTAAAAAGCCATTCTAAATTAGGTAAGGAAATTGGAGCGTTAAAACTCCCACTAGGTGGTGCCTTGCTCTATAAATACCGTTGCGTGCTTGTAACGGCATCTCCAACCCATTCCATTTTCCCCCTCCCCTCACCTCCCTCTCCCCCTCCCCCCACGGGCCCACCATTTTCCCCCTCCCCCTCCCCCAAACTACTACTCGTCTCCAACCATGTGAGGGGATGTGTATGGGGAGGGGTGCTATGGGGAGAAATTTTACCTTGAGTGTGGGCATGTCCATAGAGATTTAACATATCAGCATAAGTAATCATAGCTCGAAGCAAGGCATATCTCCTTAAATTAGTCTTTTTCGCTACATCGTGCAACAACACGTGGAAAGATGTAGGCGACATGGTCTAATCGGTTACAATAAGTGGAAAATAGGTAGTTGTAGGGTCGAACGAAGGAAGGAATTCAATCCTAGCTTAAAATCTCCGAAAGGGACGGAGCTTTCATTCCGGAGCCCTTTTCACTTTAAAATAGGGATAGGGTGAGCTAGCGGCATTGATAGCGAGTTGCCTATGGTACCCTATCGTTAGAAGGATCTCGCTTCTTCTTCCCAAAGAAAGGGCTTTTATATAAATCAAAGGTATGAAACATGGATGATTTAGCTTTGAGGCCGCGACACTTTTTGTTTCGTCCGCGGAGCGTATAAATTTCCTGGAACATCACGTCGGAAATGGCCCCCTTTCGCTTTCGAATTTCCCCATGGACATGCCCACACCCAAGACAAAATTTCTCCCCATAGCACTCCCTCCCCCTCCCCCCATTGGATTGGACATGCACCATATTTTTATACGGTTTTCCCCGTCCCCCCTCCCCCCACTCCCCCCATAGGGTTGGAGATGCCCTAAGGCACCACAGCCCGGCTGATTTCCTTTTCTTTCACAAAGAACATAATAAAGGAAAAAAGGTAGCCGCCTCAAACATATGGTACTCAACAAAAATAGATTAACAACTTGAAACCTAAACCTTAAAAACCTGTGTCCAAACATTAAAGAGGTTTAGTTTTCTAAATCCCAAAACCTTTCCAACCAAACAAGCATAGAGATATCCTCCTCTGAGGACTGCAAACATGGATAACATCATCTCAAATTAAAATTTGTTTCTTTATTATATATTCACTATCTTAACTCTTGCCTATGTTTGGGTAAATTGATTAATATTGTTAATATTTTAAAACCGACATTATAGAATTAACAACTTCCACATGCGTAGCACGTGCATCATACTAGTATATAATTAAAGAAAAGGAAAAAAATAAAAAGGATGAAGATAAGAATGACGAAGATTAGAAGATACATATTTCATGATTTTGTCTCTATTCATCCTTTATGTCGTCTCTCTCTCTCTCGTGATTTGAGGAATCGAGACATGGAAGCGATAGATGGTCTCACCCTTCTCAACCCTCTCGGCCATCTCCCCCTTCTCTCTAATTCAGATCAGGTTTTGGGTGTCTGCATTAGAGTTTGGGATCAATTGCAGATTTGATTGAAGGAAGAGAGGGATTGTCAATTGGATTGTCTGAGTTTACGATTAAGGTTGTCAGGGAAGAGAGGGAATGTCAATGGGTTCTTGTTTTTTTTATTGAGGCTCTGTTTTTATTTGAACAATCCTGGGCAGAGGTTGATTTCTGCTATGAGTTTCAAGAGATTTGTTTTCTTCGTGTTAAAAAAGGCAACTCAGAATTTCAATTACGAGATTTCTAAGGGGGATTCATGTGACTGCAGCGGAGGGTTTGGTGAAGGGGGTTTGATGGGATGACAGAGGTTTACAATAATTGGCGAGTAGTGGCTGCAGGGGGAGGTTGATCTCGTCAGAATCAAGGAGCTAGTTAGCGGCGATGGTGGATCAGTTCGTAGGAATCTGGGCGAGTATGGGGGAGATGGAGAAAGCTACAGTGGTGTTCATATTTTTAAGGGGTGGGCCGTTTTACCCCTCAATAAATTTGACATGTTTGTTAACTAATAAAGTATTCTGTCAAATGATTTTTACTAGGTGAAATTAGTATGATTTATTAAATTGGGGGATGCAATAAGCCTATTGTGGGAGTGGGGTTGCAATGTGTTAGTTTCGTTATAATAGGGGTATGGATTAAGTAATTAAGCCTATATTTTTTTCTGAAAAAAGAAAACCTAAAAATATAGACTGGGTGCCGATTAATTAACTTCCAACTCAAGTCTCCCGAATTACAAAACAACAATGTAAACATCCTCTATTCAGAATAGGAAACTACAGATCTCTGTGTATACATACAAGTGATATAATGAGATTTCCTAAAATTAAAATAAAGAAAAGCTGATATATTGAGTTATGTTATGAACTCAATAGTAGAGAAGAGAGAAAAATGTATGAAGGAATATCAAGGGTGTATTATTCTCCAAGAAACCACCCTTTATATAGGGTGTGGGGGTCAATCATTATCATCCAAATATGGTAATACAATATGTTATGAACATTCACAATATCAATCATATATTTCATAACACTCCCCCTTGAATATTGACTAACATGCCTCGTTAAAACCTTGTCGTGAAAAACCCGTAGGGACAAAATCTCTGAAAAAGAAAAAAGAGTACATCTTATGAGTGGGAGCTCGGTTCAATCTTGAACTCATCAATAGGCTGCGTGCCTCGTTAAAACCTTGCTTGGAAAAACCATGTGGGATAAAATCTATGCTAAGGAAAAAGAGTACATTGCCTTGTAATTTAGTCTTTCCCTCTTTGCATTCTTGATGTCACACTTCATACCTGAAAAGTGAACTTATGGGAAATACATAACGTGTAGAATAATATGATGCTACACGATCATTCGAAGTGGTAATAAAAACTACCAATATGACAAGTATATACTCATGGCATTTGTCATAATAAATAATATGCATATGCACCTAAACTACTTGCGAGTTTGTATCTTTGATTTGCTTTAGCAAAGTAGTATATCTCATGGGTAATTGCCTCCACGGATTTCACATATAGTGACTAAATGAAATATGATAATCACTCTTATCAATAGAGGATTTGTGGGTTATAATTGTAACCATGAGAAATATAATATATGGGCATTGCTTCAACATGGCCTATTTTACTTTCAATAGTCTCACGCATTCAACCATTAGGGTACAGACATGTGAATATGTTCTACACGAACATGGATTCTTGAGGCATATCAAGTAATTCAAATTACTTCACAAATATGATCGATGCATTGACTGCAGAGCTCGTGTATATTTACACACACTGGTGTTTACTCTTATTTTGGCCATTATAGTCAACACATTTCCACTTATAGTGGTCTAAGGATATCATATGATTTCAAGCGCTTTATCATCAATGATCATATAGACTCAAATGTAGGCAGCTCTTCATCTACACGAGTTGTTGCCCTTCAAGGGCATTGATTTGATTATTTATTTATGACTCTCTTGTGTTCTCAATTTTAGTCTAATTGGAACTAAGAAGATCATGATCCTTATAGAGGATCTATATGATTGCATAGGTAATCTTTACATGCTTCAAATACATAAAAAATCAGTCTTTTGAACTTGAAGTTTGAAGTCACATATACTCATGTATCAAGAAGACAATGAAGTTCTTGTCATGTAATATGGTCTCTCCTCCCCCTCATGACATGAATCATATAATCAATGTCATAAAGACGTTATTTTGGCATATATACTCGAGCCAAAAGAATGTAGGCGAGATTAAATTTTCAGAATGTATCTCTCTACGAGATAAGATTTGCCATACTTCAAATTTGTAATTCTTGTGACCGCTAATAAATACTATCATATTTGGATAGGAGTTACACTTCTGAGAATCCAGTATCATATATTCTACCGTGAAGAGGGTATAGTGAGTTTTGTAAGCATGTACATAAACAAGTACTCATTTTCAAATTTCTTCATCCAAATAAATATTTTTGCACAATTCCTTAGAAGTGCATATATAGTCAATCTAAAATAATCAAGAAGACTATTTGAAGTCTTGTATCAATTATTCAAGCAACCAATCACTTTTAGTGATGTCAGCGGTGACAAACTCAATCTTAAAATTTCTGGACGAGTTCATGTCAAAAACCACTGATCTCTTCTAGAGACGATATGTCTTCTAGGTGCTCGATATAAGATATGCACATTTTTCAATGTGAGATTAACAACATCCAACCCACTTTAGGGGATGAGTAATAAATTTTGGATGATAAAAGAGATTTGATATGGAGTCAAAACGCATAAACTAGGTGTCGATTGGGCGATGCAATGCATCAAGCCATTTTATGATAAAATTCTCTATTGGGTAGACGATGTAATGCATCAAGCCTGTTTATGAATTAATTTTCTACGGAGAATGTCATTTATTTGTAATTATACGAAACCACTTGGCATGCCCATAAATGGAAGTATAAACTTAAATATTTTCATTACTTGGAATCTAATATTCAAGGGGATCATTTGTGTTTCACGAAACACAATGTGCTAAAAAGTTACCGTTGTGAACCTTAAAAGGTCTCATGTACATCCTTGAATAGAGTATTTTTTTATGTCGAAACTTTTAGTTCGACATGTCGTAGGTTACCTCTTGTAGGGTACCTTTTCATAGACTCAAATATTTCATACATGAGCCAATAAGCACACTAGGGGCTTAGTCATTTTCTGCTATTGTCTCTTTCTTTTTTCTTGTGCGAGTCACAAAGACATCGGGACTTCGTAACAATAAATAAAAAAATGAAAAATGTAGAGTAAAGTAAATAGAAGGAAGTAACATTGATACTAATGAACTGCATATTTTGTAGGATTTCTCTAGAATTAATAAAAAAGAGAAATAAATATTTCTGCAAAAACATGCAACTTCACAGTATTATATATATATATATACATATATATTAGAGTATAGAAAACATATTTAGTGAAGGATCTTCCTCGAAAAACTTCTTTTAAGAATTCTTAATTTGAGAAATTAATAATCGTGAATCCAATTGTGTTGCAAAAAATGGCGTGACAATTTCAATGTGAAGCTTGTAATTGCCGAGGAGTTAGGAGGATCTTGAGTCACTCAACCAAAAAATTGCATAGGTACTGGAAGGATCTTGAATCACTGAACCAAAAAATTGCATAGCTGTTGGGAGGATCTTGAATTACTCAACCAAAAAGTTACATTAATATTGGGAGGATCTTGAATCTCTCAACCAAACAAATTATGTAAATATCAACAAAAGAGTATCGACGTATGACAAGTACGCGATCATGCCAACCATGCCCACTAGTTTGGTTGGGGGGCTATATTTGCAAATTGTGGTGCATATTTTTCTCCCCATGTTTTCATGTGGTCTTCCTCTACATGAGGTATTATAAGGGATCAATATGGGACCCTCATAGTACCAAGACCGTATAACAATCTCAATCAAGTCAATGAGTGTGCAGATTGTTAAGATCATATTATTTATAGGATTCATTTCAGGGGATGCATTGCTATTCACTTAACGGAATAGAATAAAACATCGACTCCTGGGATCCATTACCATCCATACTTGGGTCAAACTTGAAAGAGTAAAAATAATATTATAATTTTTTTTTCTTCATCCATAACTTCATGTTATGGGAAATATCGTATTACATAAGTCCAAGTATTGATACATGGTTCAACTAAGCATGTCAATAGCTTATGACCTATTTATGGTCATGGGGTTTAACCTCAAACAATACTGATGTTGCGCTTGTTATGGTCACGAGTTGAAACCTCGAGTGACTTATTTTTTTTTATTTTCCATGTCTTTCAGAGAAATTTATACATCAAGATACTCGCTAGAGGTCAGCAATATTGTCATGAGTTTGAAATTATAGTGATTTTTTCCCTTTTTTTGCTGTGTAAAGGCCAAAACCGCATTAAATAATAAGCCATACCATCTAGATCACATAAAAATGGCAAATGATGAAGTTCTTAAGCTCTGCATCAAAGTGCTACCAACAAAGTTTCTTGGTTTAAGCTCTGAGCGAATTTTATTTTTAACTTCAGAGGAACACAACAAAAATGTGCATCTGTAAAAAAAATCAAACGCAACAGCAGTTCACATGATAAGAATATGATTAGCTGTGCTTAGGTGCGTTCTGTGTGTTTGGTTTCAACATCCGATTGGTACCAGAGTTTTCTTTTTTTTTTCACATAAAATTTTAGTGAAAGAATAACGTGGCACTACTCGTTATGATTTCACACACTAAATCATCATATGATGATACTGGTTACACATAACCTGCACACTATGATTCACTGATAGTTGAATGCTACTTTGTCACGAGTTCAATGAGAATCTAGTGACTTTTTATTTTAATTAAATACGAAACACTTGCACATAAATTTTGCTGTTGTGGATCAAGCGATTTTTACACTTCTTGTCAGGCAGGCGATAGGGTTCCAGTACCGAAAGGTATCGCTGTTTGTTTTCAACTAGTAGTATTTAAAAATTGAAATTTGACAGCTATCTCAAGTGCTATTTTTGATATTGAATGTCGAAACCTGATCTGTAAAACTATTATGGCTATTTCTCAATGAGGGCTAGTTTGGGAATGCTGTGGCGGTGGTAGAAAGCTGCTGTGTGAAAACACTGTAGAAAGCAGCTGTGAATTTTTTATAAAATGCTATTTGGTAAATATTACGTAGAACCTGCTGTGAAATATTGATATAATAATTTTGTGTTTGACAAAATCTACTGTGAAGTTGCTGTGAGAGGGTAAAATGACAAAAATATATGACACGTGTCATTTTCGGAAAGATAACAATTGTTATTTAAAAAAATTGTAAGGTCAAAATCGGCTGTAGATAAATTAATCAAAAGCACTTTCTGGAAAAGCACCTCCCCCCTTGCTTCCTGAAAACTACTGTGGGACAGCAAAAACTGTCCGAAAAGCAGAAATTTTATTTACCAAACACACTAAAACTGATTCTGCTGTAAGAAAGCAGCTGTGATGGCAGCAGAAGCATTCCCAAACTGACCCTTAGAGCCTTAGTACGATATATGAACAAAAACTTCAATTCAACAAAACATTTATACATCTCTTAGTACCAGATATGTTAAAACAAGCATATTTTTATTGCAATGTTGCAAGATGGTAATCTTTCTACCTATATATAAAGAGGATAGGGCTGTTACACCCTAGCGCCACCTCATCATTTTTTGCCACGCTGTTCCTTTGGTTGCCGTCCACATCTGCTTCTCAAATTGTCTGTTTTGCCCTTTTGTTTCTGTTGTGTGTGTTGGCTGTAGTTGGGGTTGATTCTGTCTTTTTGCTGACAGCTCTTATTTTCGTCAATTTAGCTCTCTCCACCTCCTCTGCGTTGGCATTGTTTCGGAAGGAGCTTCGATGAGAAGCCTCTCTCTCCCACATAGCTATCCTCTCTCTCTCTCTGCGGTGGCCAGGGCTTCCACCTGTTTCAGCAGCGAATCTCCCTCTCCATCATTCTATGCGATTCTTCGCTTGCTTAACTCTTACCGTCGACATGCATACAAGAGAGAGAGAGAGGAAGAAGATAATCTCTCTCACTGATCTCTTTCTACTCGGATGGTTCTTGCGTCTGGGTCTCTAAGGTGACTTTCTCTCTCTCTCTCGAGATCAAAGCAGATGAACCCATCAAACTGTCTCGGCCTTCTATGTGGCATGAATAGTTCTGGGTTCACTCTGTTTTCATCTACATCATCGACGGTACGAACCGTCAAAGAGGAACCTTCAAAGTCTAGGTTTGTTTTCCCCAATTTCAGTTTGCCTTGGCTTGCATGTTGAATTTTGTTTAGTTCCGAGCTTGGATAGTTTTAAATCAAAACCCTAATTTGGTTTCTTAGTCTTTGTCCAGGTCAATCTTGTGGGTTATGCTCAAAGAACTGAAATTGGTTGTTTATTTCTGATTTAATTTGGGTCTGAGAATGCAATTGAAGAATGAGGCTTCTGGGTTTTGATTGATGTGTTCATTTGGCCTCAAATTTGTGTTTAACTCATGTTATTCGTTTCGTGCTTTGTACCATTACAGTGGTATATATATGTATATATATATATATTTGCTTGGCTAATTTCACTTTCGCCCCCTTCTGGTTTGGGTTGATATGAGGCAGTGACGATGAATACTCTGATCAAATGATTCAGGCATGGAGATCGGTTCCACGTGTTGGCACGGCGACTTGGAGGTCTTCTGGCCACCGTAGTTGTAGTTGCAGCCACGGTGGGTTCGTTCTCGACCAATCACTCCAACAGATCTGAGCCTCCGTTATTTCTATTTTGGTGGTTTTATACAAATTTATCTACTGAAGATACATGCCATAGGCATCCTTCAGATTTGATACATGGGTTTGGTCTATCCGGTAACCTAGCCTCAATCAGATTTCACTTGAGGATTTTAGTGCAACTTCGGCAGCTATAGGTTTATCTAAAGTTAGGGTTTTGGATGTTCTGTTGCTATTTGAAAATTGTGGTTTCTTGAGATTCATGTTCATCTTAGCGAAGGTAAATAAACCAGAGCTTCGATCCAGGTAAAAAACGAGTGATGGCGTGCTTTCAGATAGGTGCTATTTCTTTTTCTGTTCAAACTTCAAACTGCGATTGTTTATGATATATTTGACTCTCCACTGATTTATGCATTTCACTCTTCTCTTCCTGATGAGCTTCTTACCAATATTTCCGCTCTGTCTTATGTGTATTACAAGCCACCAGAAGCATTTGTAACCCGTGTGAATACTGTCTAAATTCAATTTTGCACGCATCTTATATTACGTTTGTTTGTTACTGTGTGAGTTTATCAGTTTTCGTTTGAACTTTCAGCATCCTTTGTCTATTCGCCTCAAAGAGAAATCTAATTACAGTGCATTTTCACAAAATTGGCAGGAACTTTGGAATTGTAGTTATGCATTTATGTATTGCAAAAAAGTCTCTGGGCTGTGTTATCCATGATTGAAAAAAGAACCTGTGAATACTGACGACCATTCGAAAACATGCCATTTGATACACTTGTCCTTAAGTTCTTAAAATGCCTCCCATTATTGTAATTGTAGGTGCTTATTTTCTTGGCTTGCCTGGATACCGTCTTGATTTAGAGATACTATCTTGGGGTTGTATATTATCTTGATGCTTCTTTCAGTTTTTGTTTGACTCGCAGTCTCGCCCACATAAGTGTACTAAATTGTTTGACGAAGACAATTTAATCCTTGACATACTATCCTTTTCTTATGCTATCAAGTGTTCCTATAGAATAATTAAATTATCGAAGAGCTTCAATGCATATGTTTCAGAATAGAAACAAGTAAACAAGCTTGTATTATCAAATCATTCTTCGACCAGTTTTGCATTCACTGGTATGCGCATCGCTTTCGTAGTAGCAGGAAGCACATTTTTTATAGATTTGATTGTGACTATGTCGATCTCTATTTCATGTCTGCTCTTAATGGAGCATTGTGAATCACGTTCTAACCAATGTTTTTCTGTGGGGGATAGTAGTGCTACTTAACAAGCAAAATATACAGAAGTATATCTTTTATAGATTTGATTGCAACTGCAGTATCACATTCAAATCTGATTACTATGTAGCATAGTGGAAGTGCATTTCTCTCAGTAATGTTACTATAGGTTGGATAACGATATTACTGTTTGATTTGTAATGTGTAATGACTAATGATCCATATTATGATAACTCTCAATGTACTGTTAGATCTTATATAGTAAAGTTTTGAATTGGCTTTTTGGTTTAACTGTGGAGAATAGATAAGCTTCTATTTTAACTGAGGACACTTAATCATGTCTGTAAATTCATTTGCCTAAAAGGACAGAATTCTTTGTTCTCTTTTATCCCGCTATATAGATCAAGGTTATATAACTTCTCTGACTGGTTAGTCTCTTTGTCGTAGGATGGCTAGGAGCTGAAGGGAAGTATTGAAAAGAAGTTCTCTTGAAGCTGTTGCAAGTGAGTACAATAGTGCAAAGTCCATAAATTCTCAACAAAAGGGTCAACGAAAGTAGTAAATTTTACACAGCTTCAAGGCGTTTGGAACAAGAGATTTTTTCGTCAAACTTCACTTGATTCCTGAATTGAAGTTTTGATGAAAAAAATTCTCATCTAATAAACAGATGTTCGGTGCATATAATATTTATGCGGAGAATGAGTACCTTGGAGCTTTAGATAGATAAACGGTTACCTCTTCTTTGTTTTAGTTGATCTAACATTGTAGCGGCTGTACTAAAGAAAATTGGCATTGCCAAAAGGTTGGCAAAGAGTGATTTTGATAAGCCAAAATTTTATGCATTTTGCCGCTAAAATTCAGCAAGTGTCATGTCGTTGCTATTTTCTAGATTTCATGAGCCAAGGTTAATGCATGTATTGTATTTCCCCCTCTCTCATGCCTATACAGTTCTCAGCCCTTAGTTGCACACATAGCATTTCAATATTTGCTTGGAACGGTTGATGCTATTTGTTTTATCTTCCCAGTCCACGTACCTTAGATTTTTCCCTAACATAAATCCCCTATTTTCAAGAGGTGGGTTTCGTTCTAGGGTTGTCTAGGTATGTGTTTGGTTCACAATCAGATAACAGGGCATGTGTTTGATGGATTTCAATAGATTCTGTCTGGTCCGTGTGTTTGATGGATTTTCATTGCTTTGCACCACACACTTTGGCATTGGATCTAATTTTTATTAAGGTGTTTGATGGAATTTATTTGCTTTGCACCAGACACTTTGGCATTGGATCTAATATTTATTAAGTTGAAAATCCAAACTTCTATAATTAGGAGCAGAGTATGTTTGATGTCTAAATTATATTGAGAAGACTTTATCTTCAATTCCACGAGGAAGCAATTCGTTAGACATTAGGAGCATAGACCTGAGCAAATAACTAAAAGTTGAGCAATTGTCCAATCATGAAGAGGGGATTCCAGCAAGACATTAAAACATGCTCCTGCTTCAAGTTTATCAATGAGATTCAAACTGCGACCAGAAAAGGGTCACAACGGCCAGCGTCGTCATATGATGTAAGGTCGCTGAAAAGTCGTCCCTTCTGTGAGTTTACTGATTCTATCATGTCTCTTTTTAGAATGCTTGAACAGAAGCCTGATTGTGAAGGTGGTTACATAAACACCTGCAGATGTAAATGTTAGTAAAAAGGACACGGTCTCGGAAGCCATTAGACATGTATCTGACGCTCAGATTGTGGAGTCTACTATCCCTTTCCCTCCGTGATTGAAGCCACACCAACCAACCGAAACTAATGAAGCTGCAACCCTAAACCAGAGAACAAGGTGAAGGTTTTTCGAGTGGATATTTGCTAATGTTATTTGCAGTAAACATGGTATTAATGTGTCCAACAGCAGGTAGAGTGGCAGAAATCTAATGGGGAAACACAAGCTAGCAAGGCTATAGATGGAATGGGTACCAATGAAAAGGATGATTTCCTGCATGAAATAGGAACAAAAGTGAGTTCTCCCATGTTAATGCAAGCGTGTTTTTCTTTGCATTTGCAGTCTGTTTGTGCCTTTGTTGCTATTATTATGAGAAATCGATCGTGCTAAAACTGAATTTTCAAGTATTAAGGATATTATAGAGCACAGATGCAAGTGTCACTTGCGAGTGTTGAGTTCATGATATCTTTATGGCTTTAATTTTAGAATATCGTTCTTCATGCATCTTCGTATGCACAGTAGAACAATAATGCAGTATGGAGTGGTTTGCCCAAGCTAAGTCAACTCTTTTAACAATGCTTTTTTTCACTTCTAAGTTCAGAATGTTTCAGACGCAGGTTTCTAACAGAATGTAGCATATAAACATTCTGTTTTCTGTCGTTTGGTCACTCTAAATTAGTCATGCAGGAATTATTGACAAACTGCATAAAATAGAATGTTTATACTTGTAATATTAACCCGCATGTTGTTAATATTTTTTCCCAATCTTGACACGGTTATATATCTTTGAAATTTTAAGCTAAGTAGACTTGCCTTCAGTTTCATGTTTTCAGATTCTTAGTAAATATAGAACTTTGATACAATTTCCTGAGTGGACCCTGCAAGTCCAAGTATTTTGAACTGTTTTCCATGTGAAATTATTAGAGTCCTTTGAGCTGCTAATGCAATTTCAGCTCATTCTTCTGTGTTATTGTGTTAACTTGCGATATTGAAAGCGGTTCATCCTGCTAATTGGGCTACAGTTTGCGTCTTTGAAGCCCTTCTTGACATGAAAAGTATGTGGATGGCAGCAATCAGGTAGTTTTAGAAATAGGGTATACAATCTGGAAGTTCTGGTTTAGTGGGGGTATGCGTAAGGAGCTATTCTGTTGTAGAAAGCTGGCAAAATTAGAACTTTACAGTGACATGATTTTGAATGTGCGCACTGTGGTTTCGTTATCGATCAATAAAAGAAGCTCTGATATCTTTACATTTCCCTTGGTATTTTGTACTGCAATCCGACAAAAGCAACTGATTTCATCCATCTTTCTTTTCCTACAATAATGTAGTTTAGCTGGAAACATGGAGTTTATCTTTTAGTTCTCACTTTGCTAACATGATTGTTTCAGGATTCCAAGGTCAGAAAGTCGTCGCCCACAGAGTGGACTAATGAGAAGCACAGCACAGATAAGAAGCACAGTATCTATCTGAAGTCCATTAGATCATCGTCTGTGGAAGACTTGAGTTATATAGTTCCCTTGATTTGTTTGGGTTCCACTCCCAAGAAGAAAAAATGTTACATCTCATGTCGCAGGACATGGGAAAACAACACGGCACAAATGATATCTCTTCCGGTCAGGTACAGGATCGTGATGGTCAGGATAATTAACCTTAATCTGTTTGCAATACACTGGAGAAGTTTTACTCATATTCTACCGTGTTTTCTTTTCTGAAGTATAAGGTTCTCCGTGACATTGTGACTTTATTTAGTGATATAAGCTTTCTTGGGTTGTTTGTTGGTGTTAAACACCTTATTTCCAGGCTTGAAGTATGGGTTGTATGTTGCTGGGTCTTTTTGGGTTGTTGTTTCGGCGTCAGCAGCAGGGCACGAAGATGAAGCAAATGTGCAGAAACGGTTCAGAAACCAAGCAACCCGGCGACCAGTGCATCACCACTACATGTTATATAAGTCTGATTCTATGAGACTCTGGTTTACTGTATGATGGCTTCGGTTAAGAATGTTGTGCTCATGTTTGTTATGAAATCGCAATGCAGATACCGAAGAAGAGACACACAGATAAAGCCCAGTGTTATGAGCCAGCAACAATGAAGTACATGGGCTACTTTCCAGCATTGCAACCTAATGTGGTTAGTCGTGTTTAGTGTGCTCAATTTTGGATTAAGGCCGTTCGATGATAGAATTTTGCCTGGCTTGTGATTTGGTTTTGTTTAACGTTTTGCTCTCTATTGATGGTGGAAATAACAAACAATATTGCGAAAAAACTCTGCCATATTCCAATTTAACTGAAATCATCTTTCTAAGAACTGAATTTTGTAGAACCTGCTCTGGATTCGAAGAACTAGGATTTCGTTGTGGCGTCGGTCTAGATTTTTGCTGATTTGAGGTCTGCACCGTTACACCACCCCATGATTTGTTTTGTGGTATTGATTATCTTGGATTCTGATATCTGAATTGAGAGCTTTTGTGATGTTTGATCCTTCGTTTGCTTTGCGTAGATGCATGTAACGCACTTTCCTCAGGACAAATGAACTATATGACTAAACTTTCTTTGTAAAACATTATGGAAGATAGTATGTTATTAAACAAAATGACTGCACAACCAGCCTGGATGAGACAAAACCTGTTAGATCGATTAATGTTTCTATTCTGGCATCTTCCAATGATTGAATATATAGTTTGTAAACGATATCTTCAATTCATACAAATATTGAGCTGTAAGCCATTCTTGCTTTCATTTAGTGTGGAAGTGTTTGAGAAATGATGTGTCATGAGCTTTCCGTGGGTAAGGTTGCTGTGGTGAGTATTAGAACTCAAATGGCACGCCATTGACGGTTGACTTTGAAAATGATAATATCCAGTTAGGTTTATATAATAAGAAAATGGATATATTAGATTTGACCCGACATAAAGAACTGTTCTGATATCACGATTTGCTGTTTCTTATGTCAATTGTTATGAGTGATGCTCTGTTGGATCTAGCTGAGTTGTTCTCCTATTTCAGTAGATCAAATGATTAATTGATTTTATCAACTGTAGAGACATAAAAGCATATCACAGATCGTCTAAACAGTTAGGGCCACAGATTGGCGAGGATGATCCTTCCAAAGAGATCATCAGCAGTGGAGGTAGCAGCAAGTGGGTTGCCGAACATCCTAACCTTTTTACAGGTAATTGGTATGGAATTGCTGTTACATTTTCAACCACGAATCAATCGGCTTTTTCCCGTGTGAATTAATAATGAGAATTTTGTTGACTTTGGATATGTTGATGGAATGTAATCATATTAGGTGTACGACGAAAGTATGGTGTCGACTGAGCTTGAGGAACCTGCTGGGTATTTGAGGATCTGTAAGTATTTGTACTAATGATCTTAAGATATATCATTGTGGTTGTCTCTTATGTCACATTTTTTTCATGATTTGTAGTTAGATCTAGAGAAGTCCAACCGACTTATGCTCGCCTTTTGCGCTATTGTTTTGTTTATGCCTAGGTAGTCTCGACTTCATAGTAACTAGAGGTGTCCTGTTGTCATAATCAGCTACTGAGTGATTCATATGTTCATTTATATGCGCGTGCCTTTGTCTCTCAATTGTCGTAATGTACGGGGAAATTCGTCTTGCATGTGAGGTAGCGACAATTTAATCGTAGTTCTGGGGTATTTACTAATTTACCTGAAAATTTAAGCCTGATACACCGGTTCCTAACTAATTGAAACATGGAAGTCAAACCTACATGCAGTCAAATTTACGCGGACAAAGACTTAATGCCACAACTTTGGACATATGTTCTCCATTGTGTCATAGTATGAAGTTGCAAAAGGGTTGATGTTGACCCATTGAAAATTTGAATTTCTCCAGTTGCCGGTGCCTGTTGTTTTCTTATTTGAACATATAATACATCTAAAACGTAATATGTTTAGATAAACCAATAATTCATGCCTACAAATAAAGTAGAAGAGTGTAATTTAGAAGCATGACCATCAATCAATAAGTATTAAAGGCACTCTGTTTTACCCTCAAACAGCTCCATTGCATTCACTTCCCTTCATTGTTGTAAGAAAAGGAATCCTCCGAACAGGTTCTATTTGCATAGCATAGCTGGTGATGTGTGCAACAACTTCCGTCTGCTTTTAGTTGTGCAATGCATAATCAATTTCTTACTGGGTGTTGTTCTGGGAACTGGATTAGAACTGAAGATGACGTTCATGGTTCAGCACTAAGTGTAGTATGTCATTCAGGCATTGTTCGTTCAGCTTAGAGTAATAATTAAAATTGCAGAAAATCATCTATAGGAGCAACACTTCGGACTACCCATTTTATTATTCTGGGGTTCCCGTTTTGGATATTTCTTTGGACACGAACGTGGAATGTTGATGCTGCATTTGTTGTATTTGCGTTGATTACCACCTGCTGCTGACACAAAACCACACCAATACTTCAATACACAACATCGATAATGAACAACATATCAGACGCTAGGCGACTTCTGGTACCACTATGTGTTCATTAGATTGTAGCAGTCAATTAGAGTAATATTCCATTCTACATAAGTATCACAACATTGCTTATCATTATTGCAGGGAAGGAATGAGGAAACAATAATAAAAGTCTCCATACTTGTCATGCCAACAAATCCACAAGTATGGTACAATGCTTGCCTACACTGCAAACGCCAACGATTCCGTCCCCGAGGATATAACTGTCGCAACCGTCAGCACGATACTATACCAAGGTTATACATATTAAAAACATATTTCTGCATCTTACATAATTATGATTATACTAGCCTGGATCTTACGCAATTCCAATTACAGTGGCTGTATGTACGTGGAACTTAAGGATGAAACAGGTATCATGGATGCAACTATATTTGGTAAGGCTGTAGAAACAGTGCTGCACAAAAGCCTCACTGAAATTTCGGCACTGACTGATCAGGTATCTACAAAAATACAATGAATACACTATGAAGACCCAACTGCTATATACAAAATTAACACATCTTACTTGCAGGAACAGCAGCAGGTGGTAATCAACGCAAATACAACAAATGCAGCATCAACATTCCACGTTCATGTCCAAAGAAATATCCAAAACGGGAACCCCAGAATAACCAAATGGGTAGTCCGAAATGATGCTCCTACTGCATAAAACTCTGCCAATTTTATATCCAGCTTTCCTAATTTGTCTCTGTGTAATGACTATCCAATAATGTAATAAAAACTCAAATTCAGAGACAACGTGAGATTTTCCACCGACACAAACATCACCGCCGCACCGCGCGCAGCGCGCGCGGGGCGCCCACTAGTTTCAGAGATAAGAGAATTGATCTGAAGTTAATGTAGAATTAAATATTAACATACGGCTACAATTCAGTGGAGAACAAGATATGTTAAAGCACACATTTTTTTTATTTGGAGAACAAGGACAAACAAATTAACAGGCATAAAAAAAATTAAAATATGCCAATGCCCCAGAGTACTTGTATTTGATCCAGTGGCAGACCAGTTGGTCGCTCATGCTGCTCAATGATCTGGTTCGAACACGCTGCTAAGCAGCTTTTTTTCCTATCTTTTTTTGTTTTTAGATACAGCAACATCGAATAATAAAATATATTATTGAAGTTTTTGTTCAGACCAGTTGGTCGCGCACAACGGTATAGCGCCGTGCGGCCCAGTCGAACGACCTCGGTTCGAATTCGGCTTGTAGCTAGCAGCAGATAATCATTTTTATCACAGCTGTGATAATAGATAAGTAAGAAAAGAAGCATCACTTGTCAAATAATTCCCAGACCAGATGGTTGTGCACTACGACTTCAGGCGTGTGAAGCTGATTGTTCCTGGTTTGATTGGGGGCCGAACTTTCAGTCCGAATCATGTCAAAAAAAATTATATTTTGGTCCCTCTCTAGATCTATGAGTAGTTCGAGGTCTAGGGTTTGAACAGTTTTTTTTTCCGATAAACCCCTATCATAGAATATTTTTTTTTCTTTTTGATATAAATAAGAAATCGTAAAGAAAAACTTTAGAACCGATGAACCGGTGATCTGAATCAAGCAAGAGATGAGACAATCAAGATCGAAAATCATGTTTTTTCGTTTGATCATCTTGTTCTCGACAACATTCATAAATAAATAATTGTACCTTTTACTTGATTGGTGATTGATCTTCTATTTTAGTAGAGCGTGCTGATAACGTGTTATGAGCTCAATATTAGAGAAGAGAGAACAATGTATGAAGGAATATCAAGTGTGTATTATTCTCCATGAAACCACCCTTTATATAGGGTGTGGGGTATGAATGTTGAAATGAATGATGATTATTCCTGGAGACCAATGGTCCATATATATACTCGTGAGAGTGATTACATACGAGGTATAATCTGCTAAACTAGGAAATCAAATAATAACAACATAATGGGTGATTTCATAAATCACGTAAGAGATAATGACTGACTACACAAATCAAGGGATGACATAATGAGATATTATTTCATTCCTTAACACGCCCTCGTAAGATGGAGGATCCGTCAGAGACTCCAATCTTAGATCTCTGATGGAGAAAAAGGGTGTGACGAAGTGGTTTGGTAAGTGTATCCGCGAGTTGTTGCTTGCTGGGAACATGTCACACATTGAGCTTGCCTGATGTGACCAGATCGCGCACGAAGAAGTAATCGATTTCAACATGCTTCATCCGAGAGTGGAAAACTGGCTTGCAGACATACGTGGCACTGAGATTATCACAAAATAGTGTTGGAGAGCGATTGAGGGGTATACCAATCTCATGAAGCAAATGTTGGACCCAAATTAGCTCAGTAGTAGCATTTGCAAGAGCGCGGTATTCAGCCTCTGTGTACGAACGGGAGACAGACTTCTGGAGAGACGATTACCATGATATGACGTTGGAACCCAAAAATAGTGTGCAGGAAATGATGGAGCGCCCCATGGTAGATTGACCACCCCAATCAGCATCAGAGAAGACTGAGAGCTCCATGCGCGCCCCCGGGCGCAGGTAAAGCCCATGACATACTGTGCCTTTGAGGTAACGAAGTACGCATTTGACAGCTAGCCAATGTGAAGGAAGTGGACCATGGAGAAATTGCGAGAGTCGATTCACCGCGAAGGAGATGTCTAGTTGCGTGAGGATGAGATATTGGAGAAGACCAAGGAAGCTTCGATAATTAGAGATGTCAATAGCCTTTGTGGGGTCCGCTGGTGGAAGGGGAGAATTGGAGCTCATAGGAGTGGAGACAGGTTTGGAATCTTTCATGTGAAACTTCTCCAGTATGTCCGATATATATTGAGTATGCAAGAGGAAAAGACCCCCCTGAGCAGGGATAACTTCCATTCCCAAAAAGCGACTAAGTGAGCCCAAATCTTTGAGGGAGAATCGAGCAGCAAGTCGAGCCACAAACTTTGATAAAGCTGGCGGAGAGTTTCCTGTTAACACAATATCATCCACATATACCAGGAAGAATAAGGGCACCCCATTGGCAAAGAGGTATAATATAGATGGATCTGCACGCGACCGTTGGAACCCAGAACTGAGAAAAAAGGCAGAGAGTTCATCGTACCATGCGCGAGGAGCCTGTTTGAGACCGTAGAGTGCTCGTCGAAGTTGGCAGAGATGAGTGGGATTGGAGCTGTCGACATATCCCGAAGGTTGTGCCAAGAATACTTTATCAGCAAGGGTACCATTGAGAAACGCGTTGTTGATATCCAGCTGACGCACAGACCATCCATGCGAGAGTGCCAATGTGAGAATAATGCGAACCGTGACAAGCTTCATGACGGGACTGAACGTTTCTGAGTAATCGCGTCTGAGCTCCTGCGAATAGCCTTTTTCCACAAGTCGAGCCTTGTACTTGTCGATAGTAGCATCCGCTTTGCGCTTGATTCGAAACACCCATTTGTATCCCACCACAGGTTGGCCATGACGAGGAACCAGATCCCATGTGTGATTGCGTGCGAGAGCAGCAGCTTCATCATCCATTGCTTGTTTCCAAATAGGATGTTTCATGGCCTGGACCACCGTTCGTGGCTCAATGGTAGATGTAGCTGGATGAACGGTGGTGGTGTTTACAAATTGGGAATTGAAGTACTTGGGATTAGGGTTGCGAGTGCGCGTTGGTGCAGGCACAGGGGTTGGAGCAGGAACTTCATTGGGGGCAACTTCATCATGAGGAGGAATGTGTTCTTGCACAAGGGATGTTACTGCAACTGGAGGAGAAGCGGTTTCAGGTGTGAGATCAAGAATTGGCATTGTAGGAGGCGCAGGTGCAAGTGCTGGAGTTGCGTCATGCACAAGTGGTGCTGCTGGAGGTGGGACATGTGACAGAGAGGGTGTATGCGCAAATGCTGCTGGAGCAACTGAGTCCGTCATGGTATGCGAGTCAGCATTGGTAGCACACTTGGTAAGAGATAAGGTGGCAAAGGGAAAAAGATGTGGGACGAAGTGCACATGGTAAGAGATGTAGATGCAATCGGTAGATGGGTCGAGACATTTGTAGGCTGACTGAGTGACTGAATAACTTAAGAAGACACAGGGTATCGAACGTGGATCAAGTTTGTTGGTGGTGTAAGGTCGAAGCCATGGGAAACATTGACATCCAAATGGTTGGAGGGACCGATAGTTAGGAGACATGCGAAAGAGTCTAAAACATGGAGACTCATTACGAAGAATATGAGTGGGCATGCGATTGATCAGGTAGACTGCAATTTGAAATGCATGCGGCCAATAAATTTTGGGAAGAGACGCGGCATGGAGAAGGGAGAGACCTGTTTCAACAATGTGGTGATGTCTACGTTCGGCAGAGCCATTGTGTTCGGGGGTATGGGGAGGGGTAGTGAGGTGAGTGATGCCATGGGGGTTAAGATGTGGTAGGAGTTTGATGAGCTCACCACCATTGTCTGAGTAGAGTGTGACAATGGGTTGTGCAAACCTTTTCTCGACAAGGCGTTTAAATTGAGAGAAAATCGAATCAACTTCAGATTTTCTTTTGATGGGGTAGAGCCACACATATTTGGTAAAGTGATCAACAAAGACTACATAGTATAGGTAGCCGTCACGAGAGATCTGTTTAGTACTCCAGACATCATTGTAAAGCAATTCAAGTGGGCACGAGCTAGTAAGAGAGTTTTCTGAAAAGGGTAGCTTGTGGATTTTATTGATATGACAGGAAGTACATGAGAAATTCTTAAAGCTAGATGGAGGCAAAGGGAAATTACATTTCTTCAAGATAAGCCCTAGCGTTCTGTTACACGGATGACCAAAGCTGTGATGAAGACGCTCGATGTTTGAGAGGACAGCTATGTTGATGACTCGAGGGCTGAGGCTAGGTGCATAGTAGACTCCATCACAATTTTCACCGCGTAGAAGAGGGGTGTCGGTCAAGCGATATTTCACAATAAAATGAGAAGGGAAGAATTCAACAGAAGCATGGTTAGTATGGCAAAGTTGAGAGACTGAGATAAGGTACGACGTAGCTGGGGAACACATAGAACTTTAGAAAAATGTAGGGGTGGACTAGAGGTAGGAAGAATAGTGCTACCAATGTGAGAGATAGATAGACTCTTACCAATACCAAGACGAATCTCATCATGTCCATCATAGGTGGCAAAGTCATCAAGAGAAGCTGTTCCAGGAGTAACATGATGGGAAGCTCCACTTTCGAACATCCACGGATCTGCAGATCCAGAGGCTTGACTGAATGTGGTGTTGATCGCAGGTGTGTTGGTCGCAGTCGAATGGTTGTGATCACTCAAGAAGCGATCGAGTTTGCGACACTCCCAAACAACATGACCTCGAATGTTACAGAAGTGACATCGCGTCTCGAGATGACCATGCTGAGTCGCAGCTGCTGGGGTGGCGCGCGATACATTGTGCGCATTTGATGAGTGTTTGCGACGATCTTTTCTTCCTGAGTGGCCACCATTGTACGAGGGATGGGAGTATGTACTTTGGTGTGAAGGTGTTCCCGAGTAACGTTGTATCACATGGGAATACTCAACTCCAAGTTGGTTGATGATGGATACGAGAAGATGAGTGTTGGACACTGGGCTCTGCGCGAGAGCCAGATCGTTGGCTATGTCCTTCATATCCTTGATGTACTCCGAAATGGAACGATCGCCGCGCGGATTGCGAGCAAGTTTATTGTTGAGTGCGATGAATCTTCCAGGGGAGGTGCTAGCATAGCTTTCCATGAGAGTGGTCCAAGCTTCACGAGCAGTGGACGTTGAAGAGATCAGTGGCTGAATCCACTCGGTGCAACTACCGAGGAGAGCACTGACAATGATCCTCTGATTTCGTAGTATAGGTGTAGGGTGACGGTGCTTTGGTGGATCCGTCAATGAACCCTAGTAGATCGAAACCAATCAGAGTGGCTTCGATTTGTCGACGCCAAACGAGAAAATTGGCGGACGAGAGTTTGATGGGGAAGTTTGTTGGGGCATTTAGTTGAATCACTGATGGTGTTGTGGTGGTAGTCATGATGGTGATGGTCTGCGTCCGAGACCGAAGGGCAAGGTAGTCGGCTTACGATTAGCGACAAGAGAGAGGGATCGTGTAGAAAAAATTTCTACAGAGCTCTGATACCATATGAATGTTGAAATGAATGATGATTATTCCAGGGGACCAATGGTCCATATATATATACTCGTGAGAGTGGTTACATACAAGGTATAATCTGCTAAGCTAGGAAATCAAATAATAACAACATAATGGGTGATTCCATAAATCACGTAAGAAATAATAACTTACTACACAAATCAAGGGATGAGATAATGAGATATTATTTCATTCCTTAACGTAAGGGTCAATCAGTATCATCCAAATATGATAATACAATATGTTATATATATTGACAATATCAATCATATATTTCATAACAAGTTACCATTTTTCTCTCGACATGTTAAACTTTAGGTTTACCTTCATAACGAGAAAAGAAAAGGCCACCGCAGTAGCGGGTACAAGATCTTCCCATGAGAAGATTAGTCTTTGCAACACTTGTATGTTGCGAAGAAGCTCACTCACTCATTAAGCACAAAATGAAAGCATTTTGGATTTTACCGCAGTCACTGACGACCACGGCTATATCCAGACTCCATACGACAAGAATTATTTATTTTAGCAATCAGCTTCTCTACAGCGTTGTTTTCCTCTCAACCTTTCAATGTCCTGGTGTCCGACATTGCACACCTCATTGCCATAGGATGAAATTATTCAAAGCATTTTCAGAACAATCAGACATTAACTCACATTTGATGCTAAGTTCAGCTGGACCATTCCGCGGATGTTGAAGATTATTTAAATCAAAGCCCAATTGGAAGCAACCCAAAGATCACACCAGCGATCACTCCGGCAGCCAAGCGTCCTACGATTGCGCACATCATCTTACACTTCTTTCCTTTTTTCGGACCATCTTCTTTACTTGGCTTCATTTCTTCTTTACTTGGTTTCACATTACTGTCCACCTTATGGCCACTAGGACCGGAAGGAACTCCGTAAGCAAAACCTGCTTCGAAGCATGGTGGTGGTTGAGGAGTTTGACCTAAAAACCCATTCTGAGGTTGTGGTTTAGCAAATTGATGAGCATGATTGTAGGGAGGTGGTTGCGGATCGTAATAATGAGGTTGATTGTGACCGTGATAGCCGTAGTAAGGCAGTGGATATGGTGGATTCTGATAGTATCCATGATGAATTTGGGGTTGTGGTAGCGGAGCATTGGCTTTGTGATCATAGAAATAACCACTAGGATTAGGTTGTTGAGGTGGAAAATGAGGTGCACTTGGGTTTTGATAACCATGGTTATTGTAGGGATGTGGTGGTGGATTATTGTTGTAGTAGTGGTGAGGCGGCTGTGGTTGTGGTGGCAAAGCATGTTTGTTATCATAGCCGTATCCTCCATGAAGCGGTGGTTGTGGTGGAAACTGAGGTGGAGCTGGCTTCTGGTAAGCAATATCTCGGGTTTGGGGTGGTGGATGGTTTTGGTTTGCGGATTGAGTATCCGGTGATGAATATGGATTCAAAACGCAATCAATATGGATATCGATAATACAAGCCCCTCCAAGGCCACACCTGTAGCGCCAGGAGGGGCATTCTTCGGCACAAGCAATGCAAGCGCCTGGACTTGCTTTTTGCAAAGTCAAGGGGTGTTTTGAGTGCACCACGTGATCCACTTCTTCGGGCAATTGGGTGCAAATTGGGTGCACGTTGAAATTACAATCTTTGCACCTATAAAAGTATTCGTCCACCGACTCAGCACACACATCGCACGGAACTTTATCGTAGTGTACTCCAAAGACGAGCCGGTGCTTCGGATGCATGAAAGAAGAGAGTTCTGCCGGGCAAGTGGCGCAGTAGGTGTGGAGGTCGTAACTGCATGATCTGTCGGTGCACCGGTACCTAGCACCATCACCGGTCGTCTTGCAAGCACCACAAGTGTATTCTGTGTTTTCATGGTGCTCAGCAAGGCGATGGCCGGGATGGGCAAAGAACTCTATTGTAGCCATTTCTCTCTATATCAGCCACTTCAAATTTTCATTGAAATTGTTTGATGATTAACCACTATATTTGTAAGGAAGATAACTTGCGGAAACAGTTTTGTTGACATAGACAAACTTGCTATTCTAGTTTACTTCCTATTCTTTTCGAAGACTTAAACCCTATTGGCCAGACATAAAAAAATATATATGTGATTCTCAAAAAAAAAAAATATATATATATATATATATGTGACTTTCCCTGAAAAGGGAAAGAACAAAACAAATATATATGACCAGGTTTAATTTCCATAAAATAACATTTCTCTCGAAGCTTGGATAGTATAACTTGACAAACAGGACTTAGCATTGATAACAAGTTGACTTATTTTATACAATGTTTAGGCAATCACTTAAAAGCTTAGAGAACCAATCAAATTAATTATTTCTTCACTGTCTTAGTCACAGGCCAACAAACCTTTTTTAGAATATGTTTAAGCAATTACTTAAAAGCTTAGAGAACCAATCAAATTAATTATTTCTTCACTGTGTTAGGGACAGGCCAACAAACCTTTTTTTCGAATATGTTTTTTGTATACTTCTCCAAGTATGAGGTTGCTGGACAGTGGAATTTTTCAAGCCTCGAGATGAATACAATATAATTATAGAAGACGCAATACACAGTATGGTAGCTTATTTGTAGTTGAAATGTTGAAGTAGTCGGGATACTTTGGGTTCATAGTTTTATTTATTCTTATTTTTTTAAATCAACTTTGGGTTCATAGTTGCTACTATGAAAGTAATATCTTATTTGCAATTATATATAAATGCTGGTTTAACAATTGTTTCTTTCCTGGTTTAATAAATGCTGGTTTAGTTGCTACTATCAAATATATAAATGCTGGTTTAACAATTGTTTCTTTCCTGGTTTAATAAATGCTGGTTTAGTTGCTACTATCAAATGTTGAAGTAGTCGAGAATGTTTCCTTCCTGTTAAGATATCCTTTGTTAGTCTCAACACTTTAGATACATAAACCTTAACCTATATGAGATATTAATTTATTGTGATAGCTACTACTTCAATTTACTAACTGGATTAAACAGTAACCAGGGCCTAATAAATCTGCTCACGCAGTGAATTTGCAAACATTTAAAGAGTTCATCATCAAAACTACTAGAGATATTTCATTCATGAGGAGTTTATTACTTGTACTCACATTGTGAAAGTAAACAAGGAGACAGTAGAAACAATAGAAACTTTGAAATATTACTAGTTTAAGGGTTTTAAGCGAACATCGCGTAGCACCACCATCAGTGCTGGAGTAGAGATTTGTATGTGTCTATGAGTAATAGGTACATGAATCATGGAACAACTAAATGATGATCATGGACATCTATATATGCATATAAAACAGGTGAGTATGGGTATAGTTCATGCTGGTCTTGGATACTTGTTTAATAATATATTTATGTTACCCTAGAACTTTGTATGGTCAATATAGTCTCCGGACGTCTAGCAACTGCAGTGACAGACACTCATGGGACCCGGTCTACGGGCTTTTTAGTCGGTATATTACTAGCTCCTGACGGTAGACAACTAGTAATACTTTCTGGAATGACGATCCAGTAGGGGGTGTTCACACTTAAGGTCTAGTTTGTCTTGATGGATTAATGGGTACTGGAATTAGGAAACGAATACGAATTTGTCGTAACTGTTTTATAGGATAATTTGAATTACTGGTATAACATTCCCTTTACTATTTTATGTGGGTCAGGTTACTGGGGCATTTGCATTACAAATACAGGTTATACGTTTTCAAATATCTATATATCCATTTCATTATGAAGTATATCTTGGTTGTTGTAAACTGATTTCGTGCAAGCTATAATAGTTAGTTTCTTTTAATTTTTTATTTCTTTAATTTCAAATTTTCATTGAAATTGTTTGATGATTAACCACTATATTTGTAAGGAACATCACTTGCGGAAACAGTTTTGTTGACATAGACAAACTTGCTATTCTAGATTACTTCCTATTCTTTTCGAAGACATAAACCCTATTGGCCAGACATAAAAAAAAATATATGTGACTTTCCCTGAAAAGGGAAAGAACAAAACAAATATATATGACCAGATTTAATTTCCATAAAATAACATTTCCCTCGAAGCTTGGATAGTATAACTTGACAAACAGGACTTAGCATTGATAACAAGTTGACTTATTTCATACAATGTTTAGGCAATCACTTAAAAGCTTAGAGAACCAATCAAATTAATTATTTCTTCACTGTCTTAGGCACAGGCCAACAAACCTTTTTTAGGATATGTTTAAGCAATTACTTAAAAGCTTAGAGAACCAATCAAATTAATTATTTCTTCACTGTGTTAGGGACAGGCCAACAAACCTTTTTTCGAATATGTTTTTTGTATACTTCTCCAAGTATGAGGTTGCTGGACAGTGGAATTTTTCAAGCCTCGAGATGACTACAATATAATTATAGAAGACGCAATACACAGTATGGTAGCTTATTTGTAGTTGAAATGTTGAAGTAGTCGGGATACTTTGGGTTCATAGTTTTATTTTATTTTTTTTATTTTTTTAAATCAACTTTGGGTTCATAGTTGCTACTATGAAAGTAATATCTTATTTGCAATTATATATAAATGCTGGTTTAATAATTGTTTCTTTCCTGGTTTAATAAATGCTGGTTTAGTTGCTACTATGAAATGTTGAAGTAGTCGAGATTGTTTCCTTCCTGTGAAGATATCCTTTGTTAGTCTCAACACTTTAGATACATAAACCTTAACCTATATGAGATATTAATTTATTGTGATAGCTACTACTTCAATTTACTAACTGGATTAAACAGTAACCAGGGCCTAATAAATCTGCTCACGCTGTGAATTTGCAAACATTTAAAGAGTTCTTCATCATTAAAACTACTAGAGATATTTTATTCATGAGGAGTTTTTTTTTTTTTTTTTTTTGAGGAATAGATATTAAATTAAAACCAACGAAATTTAGGGTACAGGAATGCCATTATCTGCATTTAATAACTCCCTCACCCACTCCGGTTCAACTTCCCATACCACCTCAGTACTCGTGTCTGGTGCCAGCTGCGCCACTTGGTCTGCCACGCGGTTAGCTTCCCGAGGGACAGCGCATGCTTTGACTTCCTTCGCCCGAAGCAGTTCCTTCATCATCTCCATTACATCTCCAGAGTTCGAGTAATCTTCCCAGTCTCCTCCTTTGATTGCTCGGTCAAGTCGCTTCGTTACCACCGTTGAGTCTCCTTCCAAGATGAGTCGATCCAAGCCTCTCGACGCAGTGATTCGTAAGCCCAGTCTAGCAGCTCTTAGCTCCGCTTCCAATGGTGATTCACATCTGCTGAGATCTTGGGCACCAGCTATCACAAATTTCCCCAACTCGTCTCTAATGATGAATCCGGCCTTCGATCTGTGTGTGATGGGGTTGAAAGCTCCGTCGTAGTTGATTTTGACCCATCCTTGCGGTGGTTTGACCCAGGTAGCTGCCTTTTCCGGTTTAGGTATGTTCCTCCGATCTGTCGCAAATGCCTCTTCAATTTCTTCATATCTATCAATGACTTCTTCTGGTATCTTCTTTAGATCAGAGACTTCGCCTTGAAAGACGCGTTTGTTTCTGCAGATCCAAATCTCCCAGAGAGTTAGACAGAAAAGCATTTGATGCTTTGTGGTATGGTGAGTGAATTGTTCTTGGATCCACTCCTTCGTCTTCAGGTTCTCCATATGTTTGGTGAATTCAATTCCGAAGAGACTTACCCAGATTGGTCTCGTAATTTTGCAGCGTTGAAAGAGGTGTCGACTTGAATCTTCCTGCTTCTGGCAAAGGGGACACGGTCCCGTTTTTGTAATCCCACGCCTTGCCAAATTCCGGCTTGTTGCTAAGCTGTCGAGGTTTGCACGCCACACAAAGTGTTTTATTTTGGAGGGGATTCGAAGTGACCAGACCCCTTCAATTGGATCTTTCCCCCTCTCGGATGATTCAGTAAGTGCCACTCCTTCTTTTTCTTTTGCTTTCCTGTACCCGGATTTCACCCTGTAAATGCCATCATTTTCAAAGTGCCAAATCAGTCTGTCCTGTCTTCTTATTTCTGGTAGTTGGATATCCATCACATCTGCTGCATCCCACGGTTTTAGCACTTGGTTAATTTTGCTCACATTCCAGCTCTTTGTTTCCGGTATAATCAGTTCTTTGACATACATGTTTGTTGTTTCAGGGGTCTTTGTTATCAAGGAGAGTCCATCTTCCCGGGGTATCCATCTTCCATGGACTTTTACAGTGGAGCCATCACCCACCTTCCATCTCAGTCCGTAATTCAGAAGCTTCCTCCCCTCGAGAATACTGCGCCAGGCATATGACGGGTTATGACCTAGCTCAGCTTCTAGAAAGGATTTATTGTCGAAGTATTTTGCTCTCAACACCCTGGACAAGATTGACTCCGGACTTTGAATGATCCGCCAACTTTGTTTGGCAAGCATGGCCCTGTTGAAAATCTTGAGATCACGAAAAGCTAAGCCTCCCTCTTTTTTATGTTTCTGCATTTGGTTCCACGGTACGCGATTCCCCTTTCCTGATTCGTCTTACTCCACCAGAACTGCCTAATGATCGCCTCCATTCTATCGCAGATACCGTCCGGGAGCTTAAAGCATGACATGGCGTACGTTGGAATGGCCTCGGCAATTGTTCTAATCAATATCTCTTTTCCTCCTGGGGTAAGTGTACGTTCCTTCCATCCTTTCAAAACTGTGCTTAATCTTTCGAGTAGTTTGTTGAAAGACACTGATTTATTCCTCCCCATCGTGGTAGGGAGTCCGAGGTAGCTATCATACTTGGAGACCTCCACCATACCACAGGACTCAAGGATTTGTTTCTTCGTAGCAGCCGTGACTTTCGCCGAGAACACTATCGCTGATTTCTCAACGTTAATTTTCTGTCCCGAAGCTTTGCTGTAAATATGTATAAGCTGTAGTAGCGTAGCTAGGTCCTCCAATTTAGCCTGTACAAAAAACAAGCTATCGTCAGCAAAAAAGAGGTGGGAGACCTCCGGTCCCCCCCGCGAGGCTGTGACTGCTGCTAACTCCCCCCTTCTAACTGCAGCAGACACAGATCTCGACAGTACTTCACTGCAAATTAGGAAGAGGTACGGGGACAAAGGACACCCATGCCTCAACCCTCTCTCAGGGATAGCGTTCCCTGTGATGGCGCCGTTTCTAATAAAACTGAACTGGACCGAATCTAAGCAATTAGAGACCTGACCAACAAACTTTGGTCCAAAGCCAAGCCGAAGGAGAGTTTCTCTAACAAACCTCCATTCAACGCGGTCGTAGGCTTTACTCATGTCCACCTTTAACGCCAAATACCCTTTCTTCCCCTTCTTACGCGTTTTGAGTGAATGGATCATCTCAAAAGCTGTGAGAATGTTGTCCGAGATTAGGCGACCTGGCACGAAGGCGCTTTGATTCTCACTAATAATGTTAGGGAGCACTCTTTTTAATCGATTGGCCATTGCTTTAGCAACAATTTTATAGATAGTAGTACAGAGACTAATGGGCCGAAAATCACCTGGCTTACGCGGCTGTTTCACCTTTGGGATCATGGCTAGTAGGGTATGGTTGTGGTCAGCTAGACTTCTGCCATTATTTAGTATGCCCAAACAAGTAGAGGTGACACTGTCGCCAACTATGTGCCAGTATCTTTGAAAGAAACCAGCGTTAAACCCGTCTATACCTGGTGCCTTGTCCGGTGCCATCATAAAAAGTGCATCTTTAACTTCTGCTGCCGTGTACCCGACCTCCATAGAATTCCGTTCCTCATAAGTAATACTCTGTTGGACGTCTTCCAGGGCTGTCTGGATGTCGACACCAGTGGCCTGGTCCGTACGGAATATACTCAAAAAGTGGTCCTCGAGAATTTTAGTTACCTCCTCTTCGTCTGTGATCCATCTCCCTTCAGCGTCCTCAAAACCTTCAATAGTATTTTTAGCTCTCCGGATTGTAGCTCGTTTGTGAAAAAACCTGGTATTTCGGTCTCCGTACTTGAGCCACTCAACCCTTGACCTTTGCCTCCACATAATCTCCTCGTTGACTAGGAGGGAGTTATACCTTTGCTCGACTTGTTTCTTCCTCCTCCATCTGTCTTTGGATACTGGTAATTGCCATAAACTCTCCAGCTCTTTCCTGCATTCCAACTTCTGTTTTTTGACTGACCCAAACACTGTTTTATCCCAAACCTTGCATCCCCTCCCCAAGACGCTCAAACGATTTTGTAGCTCTACCCCCCGTGTACTTTCCCAACTTTCCTTAATAAAGTTGTCAAACTCCTCGTGTTTCTGCCACATTTGTTCGAACTGAAATCGCCTCCCGCTGCTGACTTGTGTGCCCCTACTCCACTGGAGGCATAACGGCCTGTGGTCCGAGTTCGGCCAGGTCAGATTCGTAACCCGTGCCCCTCTGTGTTCATCTCGCCATCTCACTGTTGCCACTACACGGTCCAATCTTTCTCGTATGTTCCCCTCATCCCTGTTATTATCCCACGTAAACGCTCCCCCTTGGAAGCCCAAGTCATGAAGTTCGAGTTCGTTCAGCACTCCTTTGAAGTCAGCGACCTGGCTGTAAGTGACCTCTTTGCCCCCCTCCTTCTCTTCCTCTGACATGATGGCGTTGAAATCGCCCATTACCACCCAAGCTTCGTTCGGACTAATTCTCAGCCGGCGTAGGAGTTCCCAAGAGAACTTTCTGTCCTCCTTGACCGGGCTGCCGTAGAAGCCTGTGAAGTGCCACAACTTGCCTCCTTCCTCTACAATTATGGCATCGATATGGTGAACCGTGGACTGCCTCACCGTAACACTTAGCGAGTCTTTCCACATTAACCCTAGCCCTCCTTTTGTTCCGTTCGGATCCACGAAGAACCCCTTTGCATACCCAATCTTTTTGCATACTTTCATCATTGTTTTCCGGTTCACTTTGGTTTCCATCAAGAAAACCATATCGGGCCCTTGTTGCTTCACTAAGTCATGAAGCGATAGGACCGTGCAGGGGTTCCCAAGCCCCCGCACGTTCCAGCTAAGGACATTCATTGTGCCTGGCGGGGCTGCTGGGCAGCCGCCGCCAATTTTGCGTTTAGAGATTTAGAGGCTCTCACCGCCTTGTTATCAGATTGAATCGCCTTCTCCTCAACACCTTTCCCCGCCCTTATTGCACCGAGGTATCGCCGCTCCATCTCCAACTGTTTGTTTCTCTTTGCATTCTCTTGAACTTGGACCGTGTTTGGGCTCATGTCTAGGGCAGTCTTCCTTTTTGGGGATGCAAGCCGGACTTCCACCGGATCCTGAGTTTCCTTCCCTGTGTTTGTAGGGCGGGTTCTTTGCTCCATCTCCTTCGGCTGCGTTGGCCCCGTGGCCATCTCTTGGACTCCGTTAGACTTCCCTGACTGCACTTCCCCCTCTGTATTCGCTTCTGTTCCCACCAGAGAACCTTCTGGGTTCTTTTCCACCGTCGCTTGATGTGAAGTTTGGTTCGCTACTTCTTTCTCACTTATGGGATCCTCGGCCATCGTTTCCTCCAGGTTCTGGTTAAGATCGAAGATGCCCGCGCTATTGCCCGTGTTGTTCCCTTTCTGCATCGGTTCCTTCCTGTTCACGTCTGTGTCCCTTCCTTTAGTAGTCTTCATTGTGTTGCTTCGGCCCTTCTTTGGTGGCTGGAATAGCATCCAGTCACCATAACCCGCCACCTCCTCCGGATCAATTGAACTCAACTGATTGCAGATGTTGCTGTGATGGTCTAGATACCCACACCATTTGCAGACAGACGGGATCCTTTCATACTTGAAATCCAACCAAGTTCTCTCCTTCTTGATGTTCACATATACTCCCCTAGGCAGAGCTTCGAATAATGGCATGCGAACCCGAACCCTCACGAAATTTTCCAGCCCCTCGCTATCAACCCTAGGATCCGACTCCAGAATTTCACCCACATTCTTCACTGCTTTCCTCCCAGCATCCTCAGTGGTTAGGTGAATGGGAAGGTGGTGAACCTAGATCCACACATCCATAGTTTCAAACCTAGGGTTTTCCGTTTCATCCCCCAACACCCACGGTTTTAACATCAAGATTGCACCTTCAAAGGACCACGGTCCACCCGAGGAGATACGATCCCTCAGGTTTTTGTTTGGGAATTTCAGCAAGAAAGTATTCCTACTCGCATAGTAGAAATCTATTTGATCTCCTTTTGTCCATATTCGACGAAAGAAAGCTTTGACTGATCTAGGGTTTACCTCAATACCCGTAAGAAGCTTGGCGATCAAACACCATTCGAACCCCTGCTCCGCCCTACTGCAGAAGTCGTCTTCAAACTCGATCTCGGTAGTCTCTTTCGGCGTAAGCCGGAGAGTCTCGAACACGGCCGTCGCTTCGTCCATCGTCTAGGTTTCCGTCTCCACAATATGCGGAGAGACTTTCTTTGACCTAGTGCAACAGTTGTGAAATTGAAAATATTATGAGGAGTTTATACTTGTAGTCACACTGTGAAAGTAAACAAGGAGATGTAGAAACAATAGAAACTTTGAAACACTACTAGTTTAAGGGTTTTAAGCGGACATCGCGTAGCACCACCATCCTAGAGTGCTGGAGTAGAGATTTGTATGTGTCTATGAGTAATAGGTACATGAATCATGGAACAACTAAATGATGATCATGAACATCTATATATGCATATAAAACAGGTGAGTATGGGTATAGTTCATGCTGGTCTTGGATACTTGTTTAATAATAGATTCATGTTACCCTAGAACTTTGTATGGTCAATATAGTCTCCGGACGTCTAGCAACTGCAGTGACAGACACTCATGGGACCCGGTCTACGGGCTTTTTAGTCGGTATATTACTAGCTCCTGACGGTAGACAACTAGTAATACTTTCTGGAATGACGATCCAGTAGGGGGTGTGCACACTTAAGGTCTAGTTTGTCTTGATGGATTAATGGGTACTGGAATTAGGAAACGAATACTAATTTGTCGTAATTGTTTTATAGGATAATTTGAATTACTGGTATAACATTCCCTTTACTATTTTATGTGGGTCAGGTTACTGGGGCATTTGCATTACAAATACAGGTTATACGTTTTCAAATATCTATATATCCATTTCATTATGAAGTATATCTTGGTTGTTGTAAACTGATTTCGTGCAAGCTATAATAGTTAGTTTCTTTTAATTTTAATTTTGCCTTGTAACAAAACCGTCATGATTATACTCCTTGCTGAGCGTTCCGGTGCTTAGCGGAGGACATCTCTGAAGAGTCTAGGGGATCCCAGTTTAGTTCTCAAGCACTCCTGAATGGGGATGTTACATATGATATGAGAGCATTGGTTTCGTGAAAAGAAAGAATTAGAAACTCAACTAATAGGTGGATAGCGTTTTCAATATTAAAACTTGCTAGGAAACAAGATTAAAACCGAAATAGCTAGGATGGTTGGAAAGAGCACTGGCGAGAGGGCTATGTGTGCATGTATGGGCCAAATAGGCCTATGTAGTTGGGATCTCAGGGTGAGATTGACCAGTAGTTGCATTACTGTGCTTAACATAAATATTGCAGGTTTCTGAAGGAAAGAAAGAATAATGATTGAGAAATTAGTATATGGATGATCTGCTATCTGAATGATCAGCAAATTTGATGAATGGTTCTGGTATAGATAATGTATGGTGGAAATCAGTCTCTTATGTTAATTAGGATATTTTTTATATCTGATGTGTCATCCAGATAGCAGGCATATTATTGAAGGAGAGTTTTTGCAAATAAAACCAATGTTAAACGGCATAGCTGGACATAAATTGAAGTGGTTAAGTGGGTATACAGTCTATTAGTTGGATGACCTTGTCAGACATCCTAGTGGTGGATATGATTTATAGGATCCAAATACATAATGGTTAGGATAAGTCGGTGAGGGAACTAGGATTACAGATATAGCAATAAGTCGTAGTTGTAGAATTTTTTTAATCTTTTGAGAAAAAGATACATGTATCTTTGGATATTGAAAGAAGTATAGGGAGGGGTTATGAAATGACCAGGCGGGAGAGAATATCTCTCAGGGACGCTCTTGAAAGGAGATATAGAACTAGGGAAGGGTTGTGACAAGGAAACGAGGCTCTTGTCGAGTGGTGTTAACGGGAAAAAGGAAGCAGCGGTCGTTAAGCCATTGAGAATTTAGCTTGGAAGGGTACCAGAAAATTTTGAGAAAATGTATAAAGAGTTGATGTCAGGGTTAAATTCTAGGTGTAAGGGACCGAGATAGCATATGAGTTTTTATTCATCAGATTATGGATAAGAACTGAAGGACCTGTATATATGAATTGTATCTGGGTAAAGGAAATGAATGAATCATGGTAGAAGTGGTAAGGGGAAAGTACTGGTTAACCTATAAATGTTATATGGCAAGGAGGCCACAATATTCTTGGTAAGACAAAAAACATAGTATAAGGATAGGCTGAATAGAAGCTTCAAGGGACCTTATTAAGGAAAGAGTTAGAGTGTATTAAATAGGATTAGTGGCATCAAAATGACATGGGCATATATTGGAGTACATTTGCGAATAAGAGATAGAATTATGAAATAATGGTATCAAGAAAAGAACTCTGTGATTTGTCATGTTAACATTAATAATTAAGGGGGATAGTTTAGACACTGGGATATCAGGTTGAGTACTAAGAGTAACTTGTGAAGAATTGTATACAAAATTATGAGTCAGGGTAACATAGAAAAAATTTCATCTATCAGGTTGTGGGTGGAAGAATGGAAGATTGTAGGGACGTGGTTTGTACTCAGATAAAATAAATGAGAGAATCAGGGTAGAAGTGATGAGAAAGTGTATTGAGTAACTTTTAAATGTTATATGACAAGGGGATTACAACATAATTGACAGGATAAAGGAGTTGGGGCATAAGTGGACTTAATAGAAGATCCAGGAAAGAAAGCTTTAGAATGATTTAAACATGATTGGTTAATGGTATGGGAATATATCGGGTAGATGTAAGGACTCGGAGACTTCAGGAATATAGAGTGAGGCAAGATGATCTGCAGCATTCAAGTACAAGTATAAAGACATGGGGGAAAATGTTGTGAGCTCGATGGAATTGGGAATGCGAATTGCAGTACATTACGGGAGGTTGTGCTCATCATACAGGGCTGGTGAATAGAGATGTAACACCCTGTAAATTTTATAGGGGTCAAATATCAATTAAATAAAATATTGAGTTAGTTGTGTAAGTTTCTTTTGCAGCAATGTTTGCAGACAGTTGATCTTCTGGGAATTCTTACAATGAATATCGTCAAAAGCTGGATAAAAGATGATGTTGTGATACTCTAGAAGTAATAAGTGTAATATAATTTTAAGAAACTTTGGGGGCCAATGTGCAAATTTAACAAGTTAGTACCAGCTGATTTATGGACAATTGGGAATTACAGGAAGTTGGAGATCATGAAATCAAGGGGGTGATATTGTAATTTTTAATAAAAGATAAAATACTTAATTCTACCCTAAAAGTTTCCTAAACAACACTTACACTCCATGTGGCATATCGTCATAAACTCTAGTTACACCTTCACCACCTCATCAAATGAAAATTAAACACTCAGAAGTCCGTTTTTCATTTGGATCCAAAACCTCCATCAACTTTTTCCCCTTCATCACCGACACCACCGACACCACCACTACAACTCCTCCACCTCGCCGCAAACCTAAAATCTTCTACTAAGAGATGTTACCGGAATCTAGAAGAACATTATCCCACTGTCAAGTAGGGGAAATGGCAAAGGAGGGAGAAAATCGAGTGAGTTCAATATGAACCCTATAATGCTTTTTGTTTAAAGTATCTCGTCTCGTTGAAAATTGATGGAAACTGATTGTGGATTCGTCCTCCAAGTTCTCATTCGAAGCTAACAAGCTATAGGAGGGCAGCTAATACGTCGATTGCCTCCCACGTCGCCGGATTCTGCACAAAAATCGCCGATATCGCGAAGTCCGCTGGAGATGACAGTAAAATCTCCGTTTCTCATTTTTTTCAATCTAAAATGCATCCATGTGATCGTTAGGACCTCTTGACCATGCTAAAACCCTCCAAGCACGCGTATAAATTAATCTTAGATTGATTTGATTTGTTTCTCTTCTCTTTTTCAGGCGGGTAATTACACATTGAAAACCTCGTGAGATCTTCCCCTCCGTTAATGTATTTAATAGGGTTAGGACTAGCTTATTCACTGCACATCCTACTTCAAATTCATATTAATCATGTACTGTGAATCACCCTCTAAGGGTGCTGATATTGGACATAAAATCTTGGGAAGAGTGTGAAGAACACATGTATGTCCTTGAGCTGCTTGTGGTAGTCACTTTGTAATCTGCACATCTCCCTAGTTACTGAGTGGATTGAGGTGATATTTAGCTATGTAAACCCTGTGTAGCCCTATATAAGATCATGAAAATTCCATGTCACAAGTTTGTCTCTATTAACTTAAAATTCAGATTGAAGTTATTAGAAAATGAGCTGAAAACTACTTATTCTTGAGCTGTGTTTGTGCCAACTCTGTAGCCTTGTATCTTCCTCATTACTTGATAAATTTGCATGATTATTGGACCAATGTTTTAACCTATCATAACTCTACAAATCCATATAAAGAATTTTTTCTGTAGTGTTGTGACTGTCTTTAAAATCGGTGTTAACGTTGGTGCAAACTGTGTTGGAATTGCCAATATGTGATTTTGGCTAAGTATAGAACTTAAATAGAAACTTTCAAACTTTGATTTGTATTATCTCCTTGAATATTTTCAGTCTCTACGAACTTGATGGATCCTCCAGCTTCAGAACCCTATTCTCATATTTTCCGAACTCTTCCTCAGTCGATCATAACTTAGCCTCAAAGTTGGCTGTTTTTACTGATATCTCTCACCCTCGAACTTCCAATTTGTCAATCAAAATGAACCTTCTTGCCTTCACAAACTTGAGAAAATTTTATCACATTGCTACTCTACATTCAAGTGTCATTTTCGTCCATGTTCACCTTCCGAGAAACTCTGTAAGGATCAACTGTATAAGATGGGCACAATTATAATTTCACATAGAAGCTGTATTAAGTTAAAACCAATGTCTAATCCACATGCCTTACATGGATAATTAGAGTTATAATGAGTTTTTCTGGGTTAATGATGGTAAGGTCAATTGTTTAGGGGTCCTTCACAAAAAATTGTAAACTTCAGGGGCTTAGTTGCACATAATCTAAACTTGGGAAGTCCATTCCCTGGAACCAACTAGTCACTCTGATTTACTTGAGACCAATGAATTTGACATCTAAGAGAGTCTTCAATGTAACACCCACACCTCTTAGAGCTGATAAATCTACCATAAGACCACCCTGACTCACGGGAGTGTCCTCCGCCAAAACATGGGAATGCCCCAGCAAGGAGTCTAAACCTAGCGGTTTTGTTACGAGTCAAAATTAAAGAAATTGTAGTTTTAATAAAACTTATTGTAGGGTTTTGATGCAGTATACGCAGCGTATCCAAACCTTGGGATTAAAAAATGGAAGTTAGAGGGTGAGAGATATCAGTAAAAACAGATTAAGCACTCATAACGTGGTGACCCCGCATGTTTCAATTAAGTTGGCAATAACAATTACAAACATTGAGCGGTGTCTAGCAACACATCAATGCCACGCAACTAATAGATATAGTCAGTGACTGACAAGCCGTGGGCCCAATGTTACCGTGCTTTATATGTCCCTTGGTCACCATATCCGGATTGGACATGAGACATAAATTTCACACTCGTATATCCAATACATACTTTTCTCGATCCTGGAAATAGACTTATCTGAACAAATAATAACAATATCACATATTTTTTTATTTTAGTCTGACTAGACATTCCATAAGCTCTACCCCTCGGGTGGCATGTGGATATTTACTCCAATTATATGGGAGGGGAAAATCCTATCTACATCACAACCACCCCTCATCTTGCTTGCCATCACGTCTAGACGTCATCTTTATAGTTACCTTGTTACGGTGTAATGTTTTACGATATCAAAACATGATATTTCAAAATTAGAGTATCTAGTGACTTCAAGTCTAAGGACTACAACAGCGCTGTCATGACGAGAAGTACTTGTGACATTCACATAATTCTTATGTAGCCTTCTCGTGGTGGGTCAATCCAGTATGACATTACTTCTAATGCATACCCATGTGTTAGACTTGACATCTCCATATCAATTTACGCTCATACTAGTCTATAGTGACCATACTATTATTCAATATACTTTACTAGGGATATTTAAGATAAACAAAATTTTTAATCTAAGGACTTAATTATATTAAATATATCCATAAATAATAAAATGTTAATACTAAAATAAGTTTTCCACTAGGGCATCTACTCCAATAGTCTCTCACTTGCATTAGAGCTAATCTGGTGCATCTTGTATGCCTTTCAATCTAGTGTGGCCCTCATACTTTAGCTGAACAAGAGGCTTTCTAAGTGGAACTGGAAGATTATCATATGTTGAAATCTTGCATATCTTCACATCTCCTCGATCGATGATCTCTCGAATAACATGGAATCTCCTGAGTATGTGTTTGGATTTCTAGTGTGACCGGGGTTCCTTGTCTTGTGCGATCAGCCCAGTGTTGTCACTGTACAATAAAATGCGATCCAGTATGCTAGGAACCACACCCTGTTCAATGACGATCTTCTTAATCCAAACAACTTCCTTTGACGCACTTGATGCAACAATGTACTCAGCTTCAGTTGTAGAATCAGAAACTATCTCTTGCTTGGAACTCATCCATCTCACAGCTCTTCCATATAGGCAAACACATAACCCGACTGCGATATGTAATCATCCTTGTCGGTTTGGAAGCTCGCTTCAGTGTAACCCTTTACACTGAGTTCTTCCTCCCCTCCATATATCAAGAATGCATCCTTAGTTCTTCACAAGTACTTAAGGATATTCTTGACTTAAATCTAGTTACTGTCACCCGAATAGAAGTGGTATCTGACACGCTTTCTTACGTGTTACCGCAAGTGCACAGTTCAAGTAATATAGGGTAATATTTCAACCCCGAGTTACTGATCGCACGAGGACAAGCTTGAGTTTATTTAATTTGTTATTAGATTAGAGCACGGTAAAAAGAGGAAGAATTGTGATTTTAGAGTTGTCACCTTCAAACAGGTGACTGCAATAAAATAAACAACTAAACTAATATTTTTGGGTTTTTAATTTATTAAACAAATATGGAGAAACTAGGCAATCTCTAGATCACCTAGGGCTGTAGACGATTTCCCGATTAGCTATATAACACGTTAATTCTATTATAGTTAAACCGGTTAATGGTACTGACAATCTCCTATCGGATCTACCCACTAAGGACAATCCTACACACTTCTCTTCTCAGTCTCACTGATACATGATTGTTGTTCATATCTCATCAAAACTAGGTCTAAGTAGCACTCACGCACTCGCGAGCTAAATAACAAGTCCGGTTAATTACTCCATTCTTGCTAAGGAATTAAGCATAGTATATGAACAATTAGCTAAAACAAATATTAACTTTAAGCACGATCACAATCTATGAAGAACACGAAGATTTATGAATTATCAATTCCTACCCAAGCCGTGTCAATAGACTAAGATCTTCAAAAAGTTCATGAAATCAAATGCCATCCAATTGATCAAATAAAAAGGCATGAAACAAAGTCTTAAATCCGGAAAACATAATCGTCTACATAAACCCTAGGATCTCTAGAGAAGCCTTGCAAAACGTCTAGGTACTACTTGAAATCGTAGCAAAACAAACAAGTTTATCCATAAAATTGATGAAAAGAGAAGAGAAAGAAATCAAATGGTGAAATCTCCGGTTCGGAAATGATCCCAATCGATCCCCTCAGCTCCCTTGCCTCTTTTCCTTCCTCCGTATGCGTGAATGATGTGATTTTTTTTCCCTAGGTCGTTCTTCAATCATAACCCGCAGAAGTCTTCAGTAATTGAACAATAGCCCCCTGAAATCTGCTCCTGTCTTTGCCGGGCCATACATTCTTCGTTCGAACTCGGATTTAGCTCCGTGACCTATCGTTGGAAAGCTTATGAGTCTACTTTCATTTGGCACTGGTATCACTCCCAAATTATTTTTAGAACTCCAGATAATATCAAAATAGTGCAAACTGGTTATCCAGGCTCCTCTAATTCGGCTTCTCTTGACTCCACTTGAGCTCCCGTTGTTTCCGAAGTTCGTTCCATGCTTCCTATCAACCGATTAGCATCTTTTCCTGCCAAAACAAGATGAACAAACATACCAAGCGATTATATTTGACAAATAACAAGGAAATATGCATAGAAATGCCCGGACTAACGATATAGTGCATATGAAGCAACAAGTGACAAAACGACTCATATTCTCTACAATTAAGCTCAAATCACTCGTGATAATGTGGTAAAATGGAGGTAATAGATAGCTCCTAAAAGGTGCTATCGAATTCCCCCACACTACGTTCTTGCTCGTCCCGAGCAACACTTGCTTCCAAGAGTCACTTATATCTTTACTATGCCTTAGACATAATGACTCAAACACTGGACCATGCAATCTACATGACTTTGAACAATGCAACTCGATTATTTTCAATGCAAGAAAGTAAATAAAATATATTTTTTCTTTTTGGTTGGAGATTGGGCAATCTCGAAAAGCAAATCGGCATGTCATAGGGCTCTCACATCCCCTAGAAGATTCTATAACTTCGGTGATCGGAATTTGCGGCCAGTTTCGTCTGACAGAACGGGCACGAACACAAAATAAGTTGCTTCCACACACTCGTCCAACATATCCCTCGCACTTACCATCCGAGCTATTTATCCACGGGTTAAATTGTTGACAGCTTAGGACGGGTAGGATAGGATATTTAGAAGCGCAGTCTTAGACGTCATGATATAACTCACTAAACTCGATTCTCACACTCCCTCACCAAAATCTAAGGTACCCGACCGAATCTCACTACTCTGGCCCTCATTCCCTCAATCTTGGTGCAACGACGTTCTCGCGGCCACAAATGTGAAGAAGTGATCAAAACTCATAGGTAATCTCCTCGGTCTTCATGAAGTTCAATTTCCGGCTCCCTATTCCATTTCACTTTCACTTTCAATTTCTGTTTTTTTTTTTATTTTTTATTTCAAAAATAATATATCACATGGAGCTCATAGTAGTAGCAAATATCCGAGGAGAACAATCTGTCAAATCAAATAACGTAGGGGTGGAATGTGTCAAATCAAATGTGTAATCACGATAAATTTTGACACCCCCACACTCAGTGTAAAGCATACCACAAAAACCCGGTAATCAATGTATATGTGTGCTTTTTCCAACCTATCCTCCTCATCACCTAAGATATAGAGAATAATTATACAAATCGAAGCACATCCTCCTATAAGATCAATCAACCCCCACCCCATGACGTGCGGAAAAAGTATCACGCACTATGGCACTCCACCTGTGGTCGTGGTGTATGGACACGACTCACCGCCACACCGAAGTGTGCTACCGTCTCTAACTCACCCCCACATCCCCTCAAAAGATGACATGTAAGAGAATCCACTCAATATGTATAATATCATCTCACCCTCAACGAACCTCCTTAACTCGTCTCCCTCTATCATGACGCATAGGAAGGGACCATTCTAACTAGTGATGAAAGTCACAATGAACGGCTTCCTAGGCTAGAGGCTGTGAATAAAAGGGGTAAATGGATCAAATTGGGGTAACTAGTGGACCTAGGCGATGGAGACGGGACGTGAGGTCCCCATATAAATCACTCGCACAGCTGTTCCGTTGCCACTACGAGGAGGGTTGACGACTACCTAAGTGACGGTGGTGTAACGCTAGTAGGATAACTAGTCTGAGAGACAGCTACTCACAATTTCTCGAGTGCATTGGCCCTATAGCCTTCCTACTCCAGATTCTCGCATCTAACTCACCTCAGATTTTCATACTACCTACGGAAAATTATCATTAAGCCCTCTCCACGCTTACTCTCTTCAACTGCCCTTTCTCCAAAAAAAAATTCAATTTTTCAATTTTTAAGGATTTTTGCAATTTTGTTTTTCATTATATTTTCCTAACTCTATATGCTTGGGTCAACTCGATTATCTAAAAACGTTTGGGTAGGTGGACTCACTAATTAAACATGCACAAATATTATATACAATGCAATATCGAAACATGCACATACAATCCTAAGGACTAACTCTATATGCAAAATCGACTCACTAATATATATGTAACATGGTTATGCAAGTATAGACTAGTAAAGATATATGTAACCCCCTCCCCCCACACTTGAGATAATCATTGTCCTCAATGATCCTAAGGACAGCCTCTAAGTAAACGATCCCCAAGGGCAAAGAAGAGAGAAGAAGAAAATCAAGTGTAGCAGACAATTTCGGGCCAAAATGTAGTGTATTTCGGGGCGAAATGAAATCCATTTCGCGCCGAAATGGTTGAGAAAATCCAAAACAGGACCCCTTTCAATTCGGGCCGAAATAGCAGCATTTCGGGCCGAAATGGAAATCATTTCGGGCCGCAATAAAGCATATTTCGGGCCGAAATGGCTTCTATTTCGGGCCGAAATGCACTAGGACTTACCGATTTTTGTTTTCCTCAAGTTTCTTCATCCGGTGTCCGATTCCTTCGATTCTCGCGCTCACGGACTCGTCACTGAATGTAGAATCCATTGTTGACTGAAAAATTCCCAAAATCCGGGGAATTTTTCATCTCATCTCCAGAATTTCTCTCTAGCGTAAGAATTGTGCCCCTTTAACTTGTGTTTTTTCATCCCTCTTCGGTACCTGTGTCCTGTAGGAAATATTAAAACAACTCTCTCTCACCCCTCAAAATCAAATATGGAGAACTAAATACAAAGGGCAAAATTGCATCCGTGGTACCCACAGTTTGAACTTGGAGTGGATTCAGTACCCATTGTTTCAATTGGTGCAACGACGGTACCCATACTTTCTTTTTGTTGCAATAAAGTACCCTCCGTCAGTTTCCGTTAAATATATTTGGCGGAATCTATAAAATTAAGGGTATTTCTGTATTTTCATAACTATAGATTTATGGGTAAACAACATTTACCCCTGAAGTTCTTGTTAAAAACACCTAATACCCCTCTCCTTTTCTTTGTGAAACCACACAAATTGTTTCTCATCAAGTTCAAAGCCTCGCCATCACTATCATCACTTCCAGTACCACCCCCACACCGCAAAATTGTATCCAACTAACTATCCACCGACCCAACCCCCATTGATTATAGCAAACAAACCACTATGAGTCAATTTCTATACCCCTTAGAGATCGTGGTCGTCGTCAACTACCAGCACCATCTCCATGGTAACGAAGAGAGAGAGAGCACCCAAATCCAATCCCTCAAACCTTCAAACTCAATACTCAAAATCCTCTTTTTGCCCAACCGAATTGTCACCCACGATTGGAGTTTCTGACTTTGGCTTCTCGTCCCTCTACTATCGATCCATGATGTATGGTGATTGTTCTTCATCGCTGTTGATAGGATTAAAGCTCAACCAATATTAATTTCACCACTGCCATCACGCTCAGAGAGAAATAGGATAGTCGGGAGCGAGTAAATAAAATACTTTTTTGCCTATACAAACGGAGACAAATTTCCGAATGTGGATTCTTCATAAACGAGATCTTACATAGAAAATTTGAACGCTAATTTGAGAGAGAGAAGGCCATGGACGAACATAAGAGGAAGAAGAAGCGGCAGCGACAAAGCAAGGAGACGACTAGATCCGCGATTAACCCCTTTGATTTAACTATGATTATTGAAGAAGCTAGAATAGAAGAAAGAAAGTTGCAGTACTAATTACACGATAAAAAATTACTTCTTAAGTATGTTTTTTATAGTAAAGGAAAAAAAATGAATAAAAACGTTAATGTCGTAAAATTATAGAAAAAGTTAGACTGAGGGAAAAAATATACATATGCAAACTTAGTGTGAGAGATGAGAGGGCGTAATGGTCTTTTCAAAAAAATCCGTCATAATTTATGGATGGAAGTTGGAATTGGGTACTTGATTGCAACAAAAAGAAATTTCGGGTACCGCTGTTGCAGCAATTGAAACAATGGGTACTGAATCCACTCCGAACTCAAACTATGGGTACCATGGATGCAATTTTGCCAATACAAAAATATAATAACAAATAACCTACTCTACATTGGGTTGCCTCCCAAGAAGCGCTTGTAATTTAAGTTCGATAGCCCGACCCGGTTACCTCAACCGAAAAGGAACATGGAGGATGATTTATCCCTCCACTTCTTCTTCTTCCAATATATTTTCTCAGAACTTCAAGTGCACCTCTGTGCCAAGAAGATGGTGAAAAATTGTAGAAGTTGACTCTTCTCATCTTGCAATTAATCCTCTTGATGAACTTCCACAGAGTGCTGCTGGGCTCAAATGAGTCTCTGGCCATTAAATCATCCCATTAGTACTCCTTCGGTGCTAAATGATCTTCAGTCAACGTATGCATTTCACTCACACCCCCACACTTGACGATTTCCAACTCCTCAATTGTAATGGACAATATTTCTTCGCCATCTCCATCATCAGCATACCACAAGCTCCCAATGTTGGTTTCATCTCAATCATGCCAAGGCTATGAGATAATTGGAGGTTTCCTTGCAGAGAGCATCGCCTCCTCCATTGTTGGACACACAAGTCCACCACAGTCTGAATCAGAGTCTGAGTCCTCATGAGTGGAAAAGTTCACAACTTTTTCAGGGACATTGCACTCTTCGCTCGGCTCAAGTACCTCTTCGTCCATCACTGCAGCTTGCGATTCAGATTCTCGTTCTTTCTCCATCCTAGCCATCAGTGTCCTTTGCATCTCTAGGACAACTGGTAGCCAATGAGGTTCATCCAAACCATCTTGTGATGGTGACCATAGAGGCTCGATTAGGGGCTTAATGGCATGTGGAAGAGGGTCCTATTGTGGCTCATCTGTAATAAGGGACATCCTTGTGATGCGCGCTTGGATCTCCCCCATACTGTTGTGCAAGTCTTCCATGCTCGCTGATGAGTCTTGGTGGTGCTGAGGCTGAGGTGGATCGAATATGCATGCGTCTTCATACTTGTGATCCTTCTTGCATTTGAAGCACCAAATTAATTAGCATGTGTCATCATTGTGCCAAACTCTGCATTTAGCACAGTAGTAGGGGTAATAAGAGATACCCTCATAATCCTCGTCGCTCCACATGCTCATTACGTCTCCTGCTTCCTGCGTTCCTGTGAAAACAAACTCACACGATACCCGTGAAGCACAGAGATAGAAACAAATAAAAAGAAAACTAAAAGAAAAGTACTCTAAACTAACTCCTAACTAAATAATCTACCGCTGTCCCCGAAAACGGCGCCAAAAACTTGACACGCTTTCTTACGTGTTATCGCAAGTGCACGGTTCAAGTAATATAGGATAATATTTTAACCCCGAGTTATCGATCCCACGACGACAAGCTTGAGATTATTTAATTAGTTATTAGATTAGAGCACGGTAAAAAGAGGAATAATTGTGATTTTTAGAGTTGTCACCCTAAACAGGTGACTGAAATAAAATAAACAACTAAACTAATATTTTTGGGTTTTTTAATTTGTTAAACAGATATGGAGAAACTAGGCAATCTCTAGATCACCTAGGGCTGTAGACGATTTCCGGATTAGCTATATAACACGTTAATTCTATTCTAGCTAAACCGGGTAATGGTACTAACAATCTCCTATCGGATCTACCCACTAAGGACAATCCTATACACTTCTCTTCTCAGTCTCAGTGATACATGATTGTTTTTCATATCTCATCACAACTAGGTCTAAGTCACTCTCACACACTCGCTAGCCAATTAACAAGTTCGGTTAATTACTCCATTCTTGCTAAGGAATTAAGCATAGTATATGAACAATTAGCTAAACCAAATATTAACTTTAAGCACAATCACAATCTATGAAGAACACGAAGATTCATGAATTATCAATTCCTACCCTAGCCGTGTCACTAGACTAAGATCTTCAACAAGTTCATGAAATCAAATGCCACCCAATAGATCAAATCAGAAAGCATGAAACAAAGTAAATCCGGAAAACATAATTGTCTACATAAACTCTAGGCTCTCTAGAGAAGCCTAGCAAAACGTCTAGGTACTACTTGAAATCATAGCAAAACAAACAAGTTTCTCCATAAAATTGATGAAAAGATAAGAGAAAAAAATCAAACGGTGAAATCTCCGGTTTGGGGATGATCCCAATCAATCTCCTCAGCTCCCTTGCCTCTCTTCCTTCCTCGCGTGAATGATGTGTTTTTTCGTCCCTAGTTCGTTCTTCGATCATAACCCGCATAAGTCTTCAGTAATTTCACAATAGCCCCCTGAAATCTGCTCTTGAATTCGTCAGGCCATAAATGTTTCGTCCGAACTCGAATTTAGCTCCGTGACCTATAGTTTGAAATCTATTTGAGTCTACTTTCATTTGGCACTGGTCTCACTCCCAAATTATTTGTAGAACTCCATTTAGGATTAAAATAGTGCAAACTGGTCATCCAAGCTCTTCCAATGCGGCTTCTCTTGACTCCACTTGAGCTCCCGTTGTTTCCGAAGTCCGTTCCATGCTTCCTATCAACAGATTAGCATCAGTTCCTGCCATGACAACATGAAAAAACATACCAAGCGATTATATTTGAAAAATAACAATGAAATATGCATAGAAACGCCCGGACTAACAATATAGTGCATATGAAGCAAGAAGTGACAAAACGACTATTATTCTCTACAATTAAGCTCAAATCACTCGTGATAATGTAGTAAAATGGATGTAATAGATAGCTCATAAAAGGTGCTATCAGTATCTTCGTATCATACTCAAAGCGTATGACACATCAGGTCTAGTACACAACATGACGTACATGCTAGATCCAATAGCTGAAGCATATGGGATCTTACTCATACGGTTCTTCTCAATCTGATTGGAAGGACAGTCAGCCTTCATAAGTATGACTCCATGCAACATGGGACAAGAATCCTTTCTTCGATTCTTACATGTTGAACCGTTTCAACACCTTGTTTATGAATGTACTTTGAATTAGGCCGAGCAGCTTCCTTGATCTACCTCTATAGATCTTGATACCAAATATATAAGTTGCTTCCTAAGTCTTTCATTGAGAAGTGATTCCCTAGTCAATCTTTAACAGATTGCAAGGTAGGGACATCATTTCCAATGAGAATGTCATCCACATACAAGACCAGAAATACTATTGAGCTCCCACTAACCTTCTGGTGGACACAAGGTTCATCTTCGTTTTTGATAAAGCGAAATTCTTTGACTGCATCATCGAAACATATATTCCAACTCCTAGAAGCTTACTTCAATCCATCAATGGACCGCTGCAACTTACATACTTTGTTGACATGGTCTGGATCTTCAAAACCCTCTGGTTGTGTCATGTACACATCCTCAAGGAGGTTTCCATACAGAAACGCTATTTTGACATCCATCTGCAAAATCTCATAGTCGTGATAAGATGCAATAGCAAGTAAGATACGAATGGATTTGGTCATTGCGACTGGGAAAAATGTTTTGTCATAATGAATACCATGAATCTATTTGAATCATTTTGCCAACAATTGACCCTTATAGGCAATCACGTTGCCATCCATGTCGGTTTTCTTCTTGAAAACCCACTTGCACCCTATGGCCCATCGGGTGGTTCCACTAATTTTCAAATTTATTGGTATACATGGATCTCATGGCTTCAGGAAATTTATGAGAGTCCGAACCCTTTACGACATCTCCATAGGTCGTATGCTCATCATCATCAAGGAGCAGTACGTCACTAGCTCAGTCACTAGTAGTATGTACCTCTCTGGCCCCTGACGTATCCTACCAGACCTACGAAGCTATTGTGTTATTGATCAGGTTGCTCCACATCATCTTGTGGTTCCTGCTCATGTTCCATCGTAGGATCATTGTTTTGCGTTTCTTGAATCTCTTCAATTTCTACAGTCCTCCCACTTGCTTCTTTAGAGACAAACTCTCTTTCTAGAAACACAATGGACCGAGCAACAAACACTTTATTCTCGGTTACATTGTATAAATAAGATCCTTTCATTTCCTTAGGATATCCCACAAACTTAAACTCTTTCGACTTGGGTCCGAGGTTATCAGACTGTAAATGCCTCACATAAACCTCACAACCCCAAATCCTCATAAACGACACTATGGGACGCTCCCAGTCCATTTGGTGTCTTCATGATTGATTTGTATGGAACATGTTTAAGGGTAAAAGATGAAGTTAATAGAGCATGTCCCAAAAATGATATTTAAAGATCAATCAGACACATCATAGATCAAACTATGTCCAACACTATTCGATTCCTCCTCTCAGACTCACCATTCCATTGTGGTTTTCCAGGTGGAGTGATTTGGAACAAGATCCCATATTCTCTAAGATAATCGTCAAACTCTTGACGTAAGTATTCTCCTCCACGATCCGATCGTAGAGCCCTAATAATCTTGCCAAGTTGCTTCTCTACTTCATTCTTGAATTCTTTGAACCTTTCAAAGGATTCAAATTCGTTCTTCATAAGATACATAAATCCATATTTACTAAAGTCATCATTAAATGTAATGAAATAAAAATAACCACCTATGACAGGCATGGCAATTGGTCCACACACATCAGTATGTATGAGTGCCAAAAGCTCAATAGTCCTCTCATATTTCTTTTTGAAAGGGGACTTAGTCATTTTTCCAACAAACAAGCTTCACACGTCTCATATGATTCGTAATCAAATGAGTCTAGAAATCCATCCTTCTGGAGCCTAGACACGTGCTTCTCGTTTATGTGGCCTAAACACCAATGCAATAGATAAGTAGGATTTAAATCGTTTAGTATTAATCCTCTGGGTATTTATGTTATAGACGGAATTATCTGGATCAAGGATATATGATCCATTAGACAAAAGGGCATTACAATAATGCATTCTATCAAAATAAATGGAGCAACATTTGTCTTTATTGTGACAGGAAAACATTTCTTGTCCAAACAGGAAATATAAATAATGTTCCTACTCATAGCAAGCACATAATAATAATTTTCTAATTCTAAAATTAGTTTAGAAGGTAAAGATAACTCATAAACGCCTATGGCTAATGCATAAACTCTTGCTCCATTCCCAACACGCAAGTCTATTTCCCCTTTAGATAACTCATAAATGACTATGGATAATGCATCAGTCGTCTGCTTTTCTTAAGATTCTGCACATTTCGACAAATGTGAGATACAAATACAGTATCTAATACCCAAGATGAAGAGATAGATAGGTTGACATCTATAACAAAAATACCTTGTGGTGGTGGAATCACTATTTCCAAGCCTTTTATCTTCCAGATATTTTAGGCAGCTCCTCTTCCAGTGGCCAGTCTGACTACAATAGTGACATGAGCTCTTAGAAACGCCACCAGTAGGCTTCAAGGAAGCTTCCTTGGGTTTTTCAACTACCTTGCTCTTCCCTTTAGGGCCCTGAGCAACTTTCTTGCTCTTTCCCCTATTGACCATCATTATGGCATTGCCTTTATCTTTATTAATACTATGTCCAGTTGTCCTCAATATATTGAGCGAATGTGGAAGAGTCTTGTTGATCTCATTCATATTGCAGTTTATGATGAATGACTATAATTGTCCGGCAACGATTGCCGGATGAGATCAGTAGCCAGCTCTTGGCCCAATCGTGTGAGATTCTCCATGTACCCGATCATACGAAGTACATGAGGTCCCACTGGATTTCCCTCTAGCAGACAACACTTGAAAAGTGTTTTACATACTTCATACCGTTCATGCCTTGATCTTGGAAGAGCCGTCTCAAATGTACGGTCATATCGTAAAGTTGATTCTAAAGCTTAAAGTTCATGGTGGAAAGCATTAGGTAAGTCACATTAGTAGATTCATCTAAGATTTTCTAATGTTCCTTCCTTACGGATGTAGTAGAATTATCAGGTGGTACTTTTGGAACATGTTGCTCTAGAATGTAAAACTTCTTTTCTTGCTTGAGAACAATTCTCAAATTTTTGTACCAATCTAGAATTGATTCCTGATATTTTGTTCTTCTCAAGGACAGAACACAACGATGGAGTTGATGTTTTTTGTTGATTGTTTGCCATTGGAATATAAAATGAGAAATATAAAATTTTAGTATTTGTGAACAATTAACTATATTTACAAATTTATAAACTATGAGATAGAGCTCCAACTAATTTTTCTCAGGTTTATAGCCCTCACCATTAATGCGAAAAATATCATACATTTTCTAGTGGGCCAAGATTCGTATTTCAGCTCCTCTTGAACTTGCTTTGGCAAGTCACCCAAAAGTTAGTTATTTAGGAAGGAATATTTTTCAATTTCATCCTATGAAACTCTTGTTCAACTGGGAAAATAGCTTCTTATTCTTTATCTATCTCATAGATAATCTCAATTGTCTTGCCTCTAAGCTTGTAATCCTATTGGAGTAGCTTAGTTGCGTTTAACCACTTACTTCAACAATCGCACGTTACTAGCTTGTGCCGTCGCTCCACATCATGATGAATCAAGTCGCCTTGCTTTGGCAAGCACGTACTGAATTGATCTTGATCATGACGAGTGTTAAGAAAGAGAAGGCAAAACGGGATATTTATCGTTGAGGGTTTCTCTTGTAAATTTTAATTTGTTGATCATATCAACTGATCTACTTATATGGATTGGGCAATCCCTAATAAAAGATCCAACTGTTTAATTATTATCTTGTTACATTTTGCATGCATCAACCATAAATAAAACAAGACAATAAATAATAAATAAAATGTGATATGGATGTGGCCCCTAAAACTAAGATATTCTCAAGCCAATGAAAATATCTATAAGCTCTAAAGCAGCAATCTCATCTCCATGTGCCTCCGTCTTCTATCCATGTGTCCTAGCTTGTGGGTCTTGATCGTCTTGTGGTTTCTTTAGTATTTGATATTCTTCTCCATAGCTTGACTATTTCTATCTATCTAGTTATATTTAGCATCTACAAACTAAATAGAGCAACCTCACAGGCGAGGGAGAAGATGACACACAGGCCATGAATTAATTACATTAATTACATCAAAACCAGAACCAAAACATGTTGGAATAGGTTCCCTAGAGGCAATATATATTTAGTATGAACAATGTTTGGCTAGAACATTCATTTATAATTTATTGTGATATTTAATATAATGAAGTCCTTAGATACAATGTGTTGTTTATCTTAAATATCCCTATTCCATTATATTGATTAACGGAACAATCAACTGTAGACTAGTATGTGGGTAGATTGATATGGAGATATCAAGTCTAACACATGGGTATGCATTAGGAGTAATGTCATACTGGATTGACCTACGACGAGAATGATACGTTAGATTATGTCAAAGTCACAATCGCTTCTCGTAGTGCTAATGGTATTGTAATCCTTAAACTTGAAGTCGCTACAGACTCTAGTTTTGAAATATCATGCTTTGATATTATCAAACGTTGCGCCTTAACTGGGAAACTATAAAGGTATTTATCGGGCATGGTAGGAAGCAAGCTCGGAGATTGCAGTGACGTAGAGATGATTTGTCCCTCCCACATAATGGGAGAAAATATCCATGGGCCACGCGAGGGATGGTGCTTATAGAATGTCTGGCCAGACTCAGATAAATCAATATGGGGATATCGATGTTATCTGTATAGATAAGCATATTCGCAGGATCGAGAAACTATGGATTGGATATACGAGTGTGACAAATATGTCTCATGTCCAATCCGGATATAGGGACAAAGGGATAACACAATACATGAACATTGGGAACAAGGTTTGTCAGGATCACTTACTATTTCTATTAGTTGGGTGGCATGGATGTGTATAAAGACAACGCTCCATGTTAGTAAATAGTTACTACCAACTACGTAGAAACCTATGGGGTCACACACCGGATGGATTAAATTGGATATTGGTATTAATTAGTTGGACTAATTAATAAAAGGGTCATAACGCAACCACAAGCAAACTTAGTAGGACTAATTTGCAAGTAGACTAATTCATGTAAGGACATGATTAGTATTGGGGCTTTATGTAGTTAATAAATAGTTATTACTATATAAATGAACTCTAGCTTGTTATTTCTCAAGACAAGTCATTATTGAGATAACATAACAAAGCAAGAGAGAGAGAGAGAGAGCAACAATAGAGGCCGACCCCCTATTGCCACCCCCTCACCCGTCGGCCACCAAAGGAGGACCGCCCCTCCTTTGCCTCGTTTTGCGTGATCTGTTCCTCCTTCTTCCGTTTCTAGCACTACACGGTGGGAAGGAATTCGATCAAGAATCCAAGGTGTGGATATTCATAGAGACGAAAACACTATTCTTCGTGCGATCTCCCAAACTAAGGTACACATCTTTTATGCCCTTATCATGTTATGATGACTTTCCTGTGATTCTTGGAGGGATTTGAGCAGGATTAATTTTGTTATTCCGATGCGTAACTTGCATCAAAACCCTACAAAACAAGCCACAAATATAAACATAGACAACTAAGGCCACATCCAACCACTATGCGATAAAAAACATAAACAGTTAAAATCCAACTTTAACGCGCTTGGTCAATTTTTAGTTAAATTGTGACACTAGGGTCAAAGTAGTTAAAACGATCGCGCTAGTCTTACTGGCCGAACCTGTTTGGAGCTGCCGAGCCAGTCCAAACCGGTCGGACCAGCCAACCCGGTCATACAAGCCAACCCGATCAATCCGGCTGCTCGCCAAACAGGTAGGTCGGTCGGCATGGGTCCACGCGTCAAGGGGAGGAGACGGGCGTTATGGCCAAACCCCAAACGGCTTAAATAAAAAAATCCCTTTCCTTGTGGAAGGATCCCCAATTGTGGGACAAAATCATCTTTTTCTTCCGAAATTGTGCCCTCACACTAATTTTACGTCTTCAATCAATTCATACATCATATGTATATGAAACTCACTAATTTTTACATGATATGCAAATTAGCTGATTTCCTATTGAATCATATTCAATCTTTATACGAATTTCAGTTTCAGGCGAAAATGAACAGTCCGGTGTACAACTGATAAAGCACATAACACATAATTTACAATATGCACTATGAATTGTGGCTCTGATACCACGGCAGGGTTTTGATGCAAGATACGCATCGGAAATACAACTAAAATTTCCTGATCAAAGCCCTCCATGAAGCGAAGGTTAAGCTCAACGTCTACCTTGTAGGCTTGTGATCACAACGAAGAATAGCGTCCTCGTCTCTACCATTATTCACACATTGGGATTAAAAACGGGGATCTTCTCCACGCCTTGTGCTAGAAGGGTAGAAGAAGGAATCAAGCGATCACGCAAAATGGGGAAGGGTGGTCAAGGAGGTGTCGCGCGCTTGTGTCGTCGGGTATGGGGTCGTGCACCTCTCTTGGGTGCTCTCTCCTTGCTCTATTATTTAACTCAATGACAACTTGATCTTGTGAAATAATAGAGCTCGGATACCCCTTTTATAGTTAATAACTCCTTATTAACTACAAACTTGCCCCAATACTAATCATGTGCATACACGGATTAGTCCATTTTGCAACTTAGTCAAACTAACTTTTCATGTGGTTGCGTTTTGATCCTTATAATTGTTAATTAGTCCAAATAATTAACATCCATATCCAGTTTAATCCTTTTGTTTTGAAACCCCGTAGGTTTCTATTAAGTTGGAAGTAACAATTACAAACATTGAGCGGTGTATTTCAACACATCAATGCTTCCGAACCAATAGAAATAGTGAGTGATCTGACAAACCTTGTGCCCAATGTTACTGTGTTGTATATGTCTCTTTGTCACCACCTCCGGATTGGACACGAGACATAAATGTCACACTTGTATATTCAATCCATAGTTTCTCGATCATGGTAAAAGACTTATCAGAACTGATAACAACAATATCACATGTTAATTTATATGAGTCTGGCCACACATTCCATAAGCTCTACCCCTCAAGTTGTAGGGTTTTGATTCATGGATCGCGCAAACGGAAGCATAATCAAACAAATAACCATGCAAAACCCTCCAAGGATCACAAGTCTAGATGCATAACGATAGTGAAGGTAAGAAATCATAAACACACCTTTGGGTTCTCCTTGATGACTTCAAACGCGAATAGTGTCACGTTCTCTATAGTTGATCCACGCCTAGAGTTGTTCCTAGATCTCCAATCACCTTGGTGCTAGCCCGGATTGAAAGGAGGGTGAAGGAATCACGCAAAACGAGACACCAAAAGGGGTTCGGCACCCTTTGTGGCGTCGGGGACAAGGGGCGGCGGCAATAGGGGGGCGGCGTCCCTCTTTGCTTGCTCTCTCTCCTTTGTTCTCTCCTACTCTTGTTATGTTCTCTTTAGAGCATAAGTGTGTAGGGAAGGAAGGAGGAGGGTCCTTTATATAGTCCAACAACTCCTTGTTAACTACCTAAAGGACTTATTCTAGTCCTACTAGAATTCAATGTAGTCCCTTCCTTGCAAATTAGTCCCTACTAAGTTTGCAAGGGTTTGCAAAGTGATCCTTCTAATTAATTAATCCAATTAATTAATTCCATAATCTAGTACAACTCTATATAGCGTGTGACCCCATAGGTTCTATCTAGTTGGTAGCAACTCTTTGCTAATATGGAGCGGTTTCTAGCAAAACATCCATTCTAGCCAACTAATAGAATAGTCATCTAGACAACCTTGTACAAGTAATTGTCTCATCCCTTTGCCTCCATATCCGGATTGGACACGAGACATACAAGTCACACTCGTATATCCAATCCCTAGTTCCTCGATCCATGGAATAGCCTTATTCGTGCAAATAACATCAATATCACATATATTGATTTATTTGAGTCTGGCCAGACATTCTATAAGCACTATCCTCGAGTGGCCTTGGATATTTGCTCCCGTTATGTGGGAGGGGCAAATCCTCTCTACGTCCACTACGATCTCTAAGCTTGCTTCTCATTGTATCCAGTACACGCCTTTATAACTACCCAGTTACGGTGTAGCGTTTAACGCTACCAAGATCACAATGATCCACAACTAGAATATCTAGTGACTTCAAGTCTAAGGATGACAATACCATTGTACCCGAGAAGCACTTGTGACTCAACATAACGTGTATGTAGCCTTCTCGGTGATGGGTCAATCCAGTGCAACATTCCGTAATGCACACCTATGTGTTGGATCGTGATATCTCCATATCAATCCAACCCCATACTAGTCTATAGATGATTGTCCCATTTAATCATTATACTTGACTAGGGATATTTAAGATAAACAACACAATTGTAAATCTAAGGACTTCATTATATTAAATATCCAATAAATAATAAATGAATTTCTAGCCAATTACAAATTCATACTAAACTAGATTGCCTCTAGGGCATCTATTCCAACAGTCTCCCACTTGCACTAGAGCCAATCTGGCGCATCTCGTATGCCCATACTCCTAGTGTGCCCTTCATGCTTCCACTGCGTGAGAGGCTTCGTAAGCGGGTCTGACAGATTATCATCTGTAGGAATCTTGCATATCCGAATGTCTCCTCTATCGATAATATCTCGAATCAGATGGAACTTCCTGAGCACGTGCTTGGACTTCTGGTGCGACCTGGGTTCCTTTGATTGCGCGATCGCCCCAGTGTTGTCACAGAACAACTCCACTGGATCCGCAATGCTAGGGACCACACCAAGTTCGGAAACAAACTTTCTGATCCAAACAGCCTCCTTTGCTGCGCCATTTGCAGCAATGTACTCAGCCTCTGTTGTAGAATCAGCTACCGTCTCTTGCTTGGAACTCTTCCAGCTCACCGCTGCTCCATTCAGGCAAAACACATATCCCGACTGTGATCTAAAGTCATCTCTATCGGTTTGGAAGCTTGCATCAGTGTAACCCCTTACACGCAACTCTTCCTCACCGCCAAACATCAAGAAAGCATCCTTAGTTCTTCTCAAGTACTTTAGGATGTTCTTGACAGCAATCCAGTGACTCTCACCCGGATTGGATTGGTATCTGCTTGTCATACTCAAGGCATATGACACATCTGGTCTAGTACATAACATGGCGTACATGATAGATCCTATGGCCGAGGCATAGGGAATCCTACTCATGCGTTCCTTCTCAATCTCATTGGAAGGACAACCACTCTTCGAAAGAGTGATTCCATGTGACATGGGCAAGAATCCCTTCTTGGAATCTTGCATGTTGAACCGTTTCAACACCTTGTCAATATATGTACTTTGACTTAGGCCTAGCAACCTCTTAGATCTATCTCTATAGATCTTTATACCGAGTATATAGGCTGCTTCCCCTAAGTCTTTCATTGAGAAACACTTTCCTAGCCAATCTTTCACAGATTGCAGCATGGGAATGTCGTTTCCAATGAGTAGTATGTCATCTACATACAAGACCAGAAAAGCTACAGAGCTCCCACTAACCTTCTTGTAGACACAAGACTCATCTTCGTTTCTGATGAAGCCAAACTCTTTGACCACTTCATCAAAACGTCGATTCCAACTCCTAGAAGCTTGCTTCAATCCATAAATGGATCGTTGCAGCTTACAGACTTTGTTGGCTTGCTTTGGATCCTCAAAACCCTCCGGCTGTATCATATACACGTCCTCGAGGAGATTCCCATAAAGGAATGCTGTTTTGACATCCATCTGCCAAATCTCATAGTCGTAGTGTGCTGCAATCGCAAGTAGGATTCGGATGGATTTGGTCATAGCGACTGGTGAAAAGGTTTCATCATAGTCAATACCATGAATCTGTCTGAATCCTTTAGCCACCAATCGGCCCTTATAGGTAATCACATTACCATCCATGTCGATCTTCTTCTTGAAGACCCACTTGCACCCTATGGGCCGCGCCCCATCAGGTGGTGTAGGGTTTTGATTCATGGATCGCGCAAACGGAAGCATAATCAAACAAATAACCATGCAAAACCCTCCAAGGATCACAAGTCTAGATGCATAACGATAGTGAAGGTAAGAAATCATAAACACACCTTTGGGTTCTCCTTGATGACTTCAAACGCGAATAGTGTCACGTTCTCTACAGTTGATCCACGCCTAGAGTTGTTCCTAGATCTCCAATCACCTTGGTGCTAGCCCGGATTGAAAGGAGGGTGAAGGAATCACGCAAAACGAGACACCAAAAGGGGTTCGGCACCCTTTGTGGCGTCGGGGACAAGGGGAGCGGCAATAGGGGGGCGGCGTCCCTCTTTGCTTGCTCTCTCTCTCCTTTGTTCTCTCCTACTCTTGTTATGTTCTCTTTAGAGCATAAGTGTGTAGGGAAGGAAGGAGGAGGGTCCTTTATATAGTCCAACAACTCCTTGTTAACTACCTAAAGGACTTATTCTAGTCCTACTAGAATTCAATGTAGTCCCTTCCTTGCAAATTAGTCCCTACTAAGTTTGCAAGGGTTTGCAAAGTGATCCTTCTAATTAATTAATCCAATTAATTAATTCCATAATCTAGTACAACTCTATATAGCGTGTGACCCCATAGGTTCTATCTAGTTGGTAGCAACTCTTTGCTAATATGGAGCGGTTTCTAGCAAAACATCCATTCTAGCCAACTAATAGAATAGTCATCTAGACAACCTTGTACAAGTAATTGTCTCATCCCTTTGCCTCCATATCCGGATTGGACACGAGACATACAAGTCACACTCGTATATCCAATCCCTAGTTCCTCGATCCATGGAATAGCCTTATTCGTGCAAATAACATCAATATCACATATATTGATTTATTTGAGTCTGGCCAGACATTCTATAAGCACTATCCTCGAGTGGCCTTGGATATTTGCTCCCGTTATGTGGGAGGGGCAAATCCTCTCTACGTCCACTACGATCTCTAAGCTTGCTTCTCATTGTATCCAGTACACGCCTTTATAACTACCCAGTTACGGTGTAGCGTTTAACGCTACCAAGATCACAATGATCCACAACTAGAATATCTAGTGACTTCAAGTCTAAGGATGACAATACCATTGTACCCGAGAAGCACTTGTGACTCAACATAACGTGTATGTAGCCTTCTCGGTGATGGGTCAATCCAGTGCAACATTCCGTAATGCACACCTATGTGTTGGATCGTGATATCTCCATATCAATCCAACCCCATACTAGTCTATAGATGATTGTCCCATTTAATCATTATACTTGACTAGGGATATTTAAGATAAACAACACAATTGTAAATCTAAGGACTTCATTATATTAAATATCCAATAAATAATAAATGAATTTCTAGCCAATTACAAATTCATACTAAACTAGATTGCCTCTAGGGCATCTATTCCAACAGTCTCCCACTTGCACTAGAGCCAATCTGGCGCATCTCGTATGCCCATACTCCTAGTGTGCCTTTCATGCTTCCACTGCGTGAGAGGCTTCGTAAGCGGGTCTGACAGATTATCATCTGTAGGAATCTTGCATATCCGAATGTCTCCTCTATCGATAATATCTCGAATCAGATGGAACTTCCTGAGCACGTGCTTGGACTTCTGGTGCGACCTGGGTTCCTTTGATTGCGCGATCGCCCCAGTGTTGTCACAGAACAACTCCACTGGATCCGCAATGCTAGGGACCACACCAAGTTCAGAAACAAACTTTCTGATCCAAACAGCCTCCTTTGCTGCGCCATTTGCAGCAATGTACTCAGCCTCTGTTGTAGAATCAGCTACCGTCTCTTGCTTGGAACTCTTCCAGCTCACCGCTGCTCCATTCAGGCAAAACACATATCCCGACTGTGATCTAAAGTCATCTCTATCGGTTTGGAAGCTTGCATCAGTGTAACCCCTTACACGCAACTCTTCCTCACCGCCAAACATCAAGAAAGCATCCTTAGTTCTTCTCAAGTACTTTAGGATGTTCTTGACAGCAATCCAGTGACTCTCACCCGGATTGGATTGGTATCTGCTTGTCATACTCAAGGCATATGACACATCTGGTCTAGTACATAACATGGCGTACATGATAGATCCTATGGCCGAGGCATAGGGAATCCTACTCATGCGTTCCTTCTCAATCTCATTGGAAGGACAACCACTCTTCGAAAGAGTGATTCCATGTGACATGGGCAAGAATCCCTTCTTGGAATCTTGCATGTTGAACCGTTTCAACACCTTGTCAATATATGTACTTTGACTTAGGCCTAGCAACCTCTTAGATCTATCTCTATAGATCTTTATACCGAGTATATAGGCTGCTTCCCCTAAGTCTTTCATTGAGAAACACTTTCCTAGCCAATCTTTCACAGATTGCAGCATGGGAATGTCGTTTCCAATGAGCAGTATGTCATCCACATACAAGACCAGAAAAAGCTACAGAGCTCCCACTAACCTTCTTGTAGACACAAGACTCATCTTCGTTTCTGATGAAGCCAAACTCTTTGACCACTTCATCAAAACGTCGATTCCAACTCCTAGAAGCTTGCTTCAATCCATAAATGGATTGTTGCAGCTTACAGACTTTGTTGGCTTGCTTTGGATCCTCAAAACCCTCCGGCTGTATCATATACACGTCCTCGAGGAGATTCCCATAAAGGAATGCTGTTTTGACATCCATCTGCCAAATCTCATAGTCGTAGTGTGCTGCAATCGCAAGTAGGATTCGGATGGATTTGGTCATAGCGACTGGTAAAAAGGTTTCATCATAGTCAATACCATGAATCTGTCTGAATCCTTTAGCCACCAATCGGCCCTTATAGGTAATCACATTACCATCCATGTCGATCTTCTTCTTGAAGACCCACTTGCACCCTATGGGCCGCGCCCCATCAGGTGGTTCCACCAAAGTCCATACTTTGTTGGTATACATGGATTCCATCTCGGATCTCATGGCCTCAAGCCACTTCTGCGAGTCTGGGCCATTCATGGCCTCCTCATAGGTAGTAGGCTCATCATCTATGAGCATCGTGTCACCGGAATCAGTTACGAGAAGTCCATACCTCTCGGGTTCCTGGCGCACTCTACTAGATCTACGAAGCTCTTGTGTTACCTGAACAGGTGGATCCACAACTGCTTGTGATTCCTGTTCATGTTCCATAATCGGTTCATTAATTTGTGGTTCTTGAACTTCTTCAAGTTCTACATTCCTCCCACTTGCTTCTTTAGAGACAAACTCTCTTTCTAGAAACACGCCGGTCCGAGCAACAAACACTTTGTTCTCGGTTGGATTGTAGAAGTAGTATCCCTTAGTTTCCTTAGGGTACCCCACAAATTTACACTTATCCGATTTAGGCCCTAGCTTGTCTGATTGTAAACGTTTTACATAGACATCGCAGCCCCAAATCCTCATGAACGACAGTGTGGGACGCCTCCCACTCCACATCTCATATGGTGTCTTCATGACTGATTTAGATGGAACACGGTTAATGGTAAAAGCTGCACTTAATAGAGCGTAGCCCCAAAACGATAATGGAAGATCGGTTTGACACATCATAGACCGAACCATATCCAATAGGGTTCGATTCCTCCTCTCGGACACGCCATTCCATTGTGGCGTTCCGGGTGGAGTGAGTTGGGACACGATCCCACACTCTCTAAGATAGTCGTCAAACTCTTGGCTCAAGTATTCTCCTCCACGATCCGATCGTAGAGCCTTGATACTTTTGCCAAGTTGCTTCTCTACTTCATTCTTGAATTCTTTGAACACTTCAAAGGATTCGGATTTTGCCCTCATAAGGTACACAAATCCATATCTACTGTAATCATCAGTAAATGTAATGAAGTAGACATAACCACCCCTGGCAGGCGTGGCAAATGGCCCACACACATCAGTATGTATGAGCGCCAATTGCTCACTAGTCCTCTCACCTTTATTATTGAAAGGGGACTTTGTCATTTTTCCCAATAAACAAGCTTCACATGTCTCATATGATTCAAAATCAAATGAGTCTAGCAATCCATCCTTATGGAGTCTAGATACACGTTTCTCATTTATGTGGCCTAAACGACAATGCCATAAATAAGCAGGATTTAAATCATTTATTTTAATCCGCTTGGTATTAATGTTGTAGACAGGATTACTTAGATCAAGGACATAAAGTCCATTAAATAATTGCGCACTAAAATAGTGAATATTATTCAAATAAAATGAACAACAATTGTTCTTTATTGAAATAATAAAACCTTCCTTGTCCAAACAAGAAATAGAAATAATGTTTCTGCTCATAGCAGGCACAAAATAGCAATTATTTAATTCTAAAACTAATCCTGAAGGCAGAGATAGTTCGCAAACGCCTATGGCCAACGCAGCAACCTTTGCTCCATTCCCAACGCGCAGATCTACCTCCCCTTTAGCCAATCTTTTACTTCTCTTTAGATCCTGCATATTTCGACAAATATGAGATCCACATCCAGTATCTAATACCCATGATGTAGAGACAGTTAAATTGACATCTACAACAAAAATACCTGGTGGTGGTGGAATCACTATTCCAAGCCGCTTGTCCTCCAAATATTTTGGGCAGTTCCTCTTCCAGTGTCCAGGTTGACTACAGTAGTGACATTCACCCTTAGTCACGACCTTGGCAATCCCACCAACAGGCTTAAGGGCTTGTTCCTTGGACTTAGCAACTGACTTGCCTTTGCCCTTGGAGGAAGAGGCAAACTTTTTACCCTTTCCTTTATGCACCATCATAATGGCCTTGCCCTTACCCTTGTTGATGCTCTGTTCAGCCGTCCTCAACATGTTGAGCAAATCTGGCAGTGGTTTGACGATCTCGTTCATGTTATAGTTCATAATGAACTGTCCATAACTCTCGGGCAACGATTGCAACACGAGATCCGTTGCCAACTCTTGGCCGACCGGGAACCCTAGCCGGGCGAGATTCTCCAAGTACCCGATCATTCGGAGTACGTGGGGTCCCACCGGGTTCCCTTCTGCCAGATGACATTTGAACAGTGCCTTTGAGACCTCATACCTCTCTACCCTCGCCTGCTCTTGGAAGAGCTGCTTTAGATGTTCGATCATATCGACAGCATTCATGTTCTCATGTTGCTTCTGAAGCTCAGAGGTCATGGTGCAAAGCATTAGGCAGGCCGCATCATTAGCATCATCAACATGCTTTTGATACGCCTTTAAGGCAGCAGGTGTCTGATTGTCTGGACCTTCTGGAACTTGCTCCTCTATTGCGTACAGCTTCTTTTCTTGCTTGAGAACAATTCTCAAGTTTCTGTACCAATCGAGAAAGTTGGTTCCTGAGAGCTTGTCCTTCTCAAGGACAGATCGTAGGGAATGTTGTGAACTCGATGAGTTGTTTGCCATTTGGAATTCTACAAAAGGAAAATACGCAAGTTTTAGTATTTGTGAATTTTTGACTATATTTAATAATGGCTAGTTTATTAAATATAGCTCCCACTATTTTTCTACGGATTAATAACCCTCAAGATATTAATGCGGAAAATATCCTTATATTTTCTAGTGGGCCAAGATCCATCTTTTTCATCTCCTTATGAGCTTGCTTTGGCAAGTCACCCATAATTCGATTACTTCTTAGGTAGGAACGATTCCAATTGCATCCCATATGCAACTCTTGGTTCAATCGGGCAAATAACTCTTTATTTATCCATCCTTATGGATAATCCCAATTGATTGCCTCTAGGTTTCTTAATCAAATTAATAGCCTAGTTGTGTTCAACCTCTTATCTAAACAATTGCACATTGTTACGTGCCATCGCATTCCATCATTATGAACCAAGTCGCCATGCTTTGGCACGCACGAACTTGATAAATAATGATGATAATGAGTGTTTAAATAACGAGAAGGCAAGAACACAATATTTTAAAATTTGAGGGATTTTTTCAATTCAATTTTTAATTGTTTTGTTGATCAATATCAACTAATCTATCTATTTGAGTTTGGGCACAACTCCAAATAATAGATCCGGGTTGTCTAATTATCTTATTATCCTAATTGCATGCATCATCCATACACCAACCACACAAATAATAAGACAATAAATAAACAACCACAAAACAGAAATTAAACGTGATGTGGATATGGCCTTTTCTAGACTAAGATAATTCCAAGCCAATGGAATTATCTATGAACCCTAAACAAACACACATCTCCATGCGTCTTGATCTTTTGGTCCATCCTTCATAGTCATGTGGAATGCTCCATGCTCCATCTTTTGTGGCTCCTTTGGCTTTGGGCTTCTTTTCTTCAATCTTGGCTAACAATCTACTTTATCTAGCACTATCTAATATCTAAACTAAATAAAATAAATCTCACAAGTTGAGAAAAAAATGGCACGCAGGCCATAAAACCCTAATTAATTATTACAATTAATTGATCGGCTCGCAGGCCGTAAAACCAAACCACAAAATTAAACATCCACATCAAACCACATCCTAAGGCCATATCCAATCACCATGCGATTTGCACATAAACAGTTAAAATCCAATTTTAACGCGCTTGGTCAATTTTAATTGATTTTAGGATTTCTAGGGTTAAAACGGTCCATGGGCCCAACAATCCAATTGCCCGGGCCCAAATAAGTGAACCATAAAGCCCTAGGGCCGGCCCGGCCCAAAACCCGCAAGCTAGGCCCGCGGGTTAGGGCCGCCCGGCCCCTTAGGGCGCCAAGCTTGGGCGGCAAGCAAGGGGGGCGGCTCCCTAGGGGGCCGAACCTCCTTGTGGAGGTTGTTTCCAAAACAACCTCCTTGCTTGGAGCCCAAGTTTGGTTGTTTCCTTGTTGTGGGAGAACTCCTTCTTCCCCAAGGATGCCCAAACCCTAGATCTAAGATCCTAAAATTTCTCAAACTCACCAATTCATGCATCCAATGCAATAATTGGGTCTTGTTATGATTAATTCTTTGACAAATTGCATCCAATGCTTGATTTGTCTTGTTTTACGCGATAAACAACAAATTAAGGTGTAAAACAACAAGAATGTAACACATAAACTACGTTTATGCTCTATGACCTGTGGCTCTGATACCACTGTAGGGTTTTGATTCATGGATCGCGCAAACGGAAGCATAATCAAACAAATAACCATGCAAAACCCTCCAAGGATCACAAGTCTAGATGCATAACGATAGTGAAGGTAAGAAATCATAAACACACCTTTGGGTTCTCCTTGATGACTTCAAACGCGAATAGTGTCACGTTCTCTACAGTTGATCCACGCCTAGAGTTGTTCCTAGATCTCCAATCACCTTGGTGCTAGCCCGGATTGAAAGGAGGGTGAAGGAATCACGCAAAACGAGACACCAAAAGGGGTTCGGCACCCTTTGTGGCGTCGGGGACAAGGGGCGGCGGCAATAGGGGGGCGGCGTCCCTCTTTGCTTGCTCTCTCTCTCCTTTGTTCTCTCCTACTCTTGTTATGTTCTCTTTAGAGCATAAGTGTGTAGGGAAGGAAGGAGGAGGGTCCTTTATATAGTCCAACAACTCCTTGTTAACTACCTAAAGGACTTATTCTAGTCCTACTAGAATTCAATGTAGTCCCTTCCTTGCAAATTAGTCCCTACTAAGTTTGCAAGGGTTTGCAAAGTGATCCTTCTAATTAATTAATCCAATTAATTAATTCCATAATCTAGTACAACTCTATATAGCGTGTGACCCCATAGGTTCTATCTAGTTGGTAGCAACTCTTTGCTAATATGGAGCGGTTTCTAGCAAAACATCCATTCTAGCCAACTAATAGAATAGTCATCTAGACAACCTTGTACAAGTAATTGTCTCATCCCTTTGCCTCCATATCCGGATTGGACACGAGACATACAAGTCACACTCGTATATCCAATCCCTAGTTCCTCGATCCATGGAATAGCCTTATTCGTGCAAATAACATCAATATCACATATATTGATTTATTTGAGTCTGGCCAGACATTCTATAAGCACTATCCTCGAGTGGCCTTGGATATTTGCTCCCGTTATGTGGGAGGGGCAAATCCTCTCTACGTCCACTACGATCTCTAAGCTTGCTTCTCATTGTATCCAGTACACGCCTTTATAACTACCCAGTTACGGTGTAGCGTTTAACGCTACCAAGATCACAATGATCCACAACTAGAATATCTAGTGACTTCAAGTCTAAGGATGACAATACCATTGTACCCGAGAAGCACTTGTGACTCAACATAACGTGTATGTAGCCTTCTCGGTGATGGGTCAATCCAGTGCAACATTCCGTAATGCACACCTATGTGTTGGATCGTGATATCTCCATATCAATCCAACCCCATACTAGTCTATAGATGATTGTCCCATTTAATCATTATACTTGACTAGGGATATTTAAGATAAACAACACAATTGTAAATCTAAGGACTTCATTATATTAAATATCCAATAAATAATAAATGAATTTCTAGCCAATTACAAATTCATACTAAACTAGATTGCCTCTAGGGCATCTATTCCAACAGGTGGTTCCACCAAAGTCCATACTTTGTTGGTATACATGGATTCCATCTCGGATCTCATGGCCTCAAGCCACTTCTGCGAGTCTGGGCCATTCATGGCCTCCTCATAGGTAGTAGGCTCATCATCTATGAGCATCGTGTCACCGGAATCAGTTACGAGAAGTCCATACCTCTCGGGTTCCTGGCGCACTCTACTAGATCTACGAAGCTCTTGTGTTACCTGAACAGGTGGATCCACAACTGCTTGTGATTCCTGTTCATGTTCCATAATCGGTTCATTAATTTGTGGTTCTTGAACTTCTTCAAGTTCTACATTCCTCCCACTTGCTTCTTTAGAGACAAACTCTCTTTCTAGAAACACGCCGGTCCGAGCAACAAACACTTTGTTCTCGGTTGGATTGTAGAAGTAGTATCCCTTAGTTTCCTTAGGGTACCCCACAAATTTACACTTATCCGATTTAGGCCCTAGCTTGTCTGATTGTAAACGTTTTACATAGACATCGCAGCCCCAAATCCTCATGAACGACAGTGTGGGACGCCTCCCACTCCACATCTCATATGGTGTCTTCATGACTGATTTAGATGGAACACGGTTAATGGTAAAAGCTGCACTTAATAGAGCGTAGCCCCAAAACGATAATGGAAGATCGGTTTGACACATCATAGACCGAACCATATCCAATAGGGTTCGATTCCTCCTCTCGGACACGCCATTCCATTGTGGCGTTCCGGGTGGAGTGAGTTGGGACACGATCCCACACTCTCTAAGATAGTCGTCAAACTCTTGGCTCAAGTATTCTCCTCCACGATCCGATCGTAGAGCCTTGATACTTTTGCCAAGTTGCTTCTCTACTTCATTCTTGAATTCTTTGAACACTTCAAAGGATTCGGATTTTGCCCTCATAAGGTACACAAATCCATATCTACTGTAATCATCAGTAAATGTAATGAAGTAGACATAACCACCCCTGGCAGGCGTGGCAAATGGCCCACACACATCAGTATGTATGAGCGCCAATTGCTCACTAGTCCTCTCACCTTTCTTATTGAAAGGGGACTTTGTCATTTTTCCCAATAAACAAGCTTCACATGTCTCATATGATTCAAAATCAAATGAGTCTAGCAATCCATCCTTATGGAGTCTAGATACACGTTTCTCATTTATGTGGCCTAAACGACAATGCCATAAATAAGCAGGATTTAAATCATTTATTTTAATCCGCTTGGTATTAATGTTGTAGACAGGATTACTTAGATCAAGGACATAAAGTCCATTAAATAATTGCGCACTAAAATAGTGAATATTATTCAAATAAAATGAACAACAATTGTTCTTTATTGAAATAATAAAACCTTCCTTGTCCAAACAAGAAATAGAAATAATGTTTCTGCTCATAGCAGGCACAAAATAGCAATTATTTAATTCTAAAACTAATCCTGAAGGCAGAGATAGTTCGCAAACGCCTATGGCCAACGCAGCAACCTTTGCTCCATTCCCAACGCGCAGATCTACCTCCCCTTTAGCCAATCTTTTATTTCTCTTTAGATCCTGCATATTTCGACAAATATGAGATCCACATCCAGTATCTAATACCCATGATGTAGAGACAGTTAAATTGACATCTACAACAAAAATACCTGGTGGTGGTGGAATCACTATTCCAAGCCGCTTGTCCTCCAAATATTTTGGGCAGTTCCTCTTCCAGTGTCCAGGTTGACTACAGTAGTGACATTCACCCTTAGTCACGACCTTGGCAATCCCACCAACAGGCTTAAGGGCTTGTTCCTTGGACTTAGCAACTGACTTGCCTTTGCCCTTGGAGGAAGAGGCAAACTTTTTACCCTTTCCTTTATGCACCATCATAATGGCCTTGCCCTTACCCTTGTTGATGCTCTGTTCAGCCGTCCTCAACATGTTGAGCAAATCTGGCAGTGGTTTGACGATCTCGTTCATGTTATAGTTCATAATGAACTGTCCATAACTCTCGGGCAACGATTGCAACACGAGATCTGTTGCCAACTCTTGGCCGACCGGGAACCCAAGCCGGGCGAGATTCTCCAAGTACCCGATCATTCGGAGTACGTGGGGTCCCACCGGGTTCCCTTCTGCCAGATGACATTTGAACAGTGCCTTTGAGACCTCATACCTCTCTACCCTCGCCTGCTCTTGGAAGAGCTGCTTTAGATGTTCGATCATATCGACAGCATTCATGTTCTCATGTTGCTTCTGAAGCTCAGAGGTCATGGTGCAAAGCATTAGGCAGGCCGCATCATTAGCATCATCAACATGCTTTTGATACGCCTTTAAGGCAGCAGGTGTCTGATATTCTGGACCTTCTGGAACTTGCTCCTCTATTGCGTACAGCTTCTTTTCTTGCTTGAGAACAATTCTCAAGTTTCTGTACCAATCGAGAAAGTTGGTTCCTGAGAGCTTGTCCTTCTCAAGGACAGATCGTAGGGAATGTTGTGAACTCGATGAGTTGTTTGCCATTTGGAATTCTACAAAAGGAAAATACGCAAGTTTTAGTATTTGTGAATTTTTGACTATATTTAATAATGGCTAGTTTATTAAATATAGCTCCCACTATTTTTCTACGGATTAATAACCCTCAAGATATTAATGCGGAAAATATCCTTTATATTTTCTAGTGGGCCAAGATCCATCTTTTTCATCTCCTTATGAGCTTGCTTTGGCAAGTCACCCATAATTCGATTACTTCTTAGGTAGGAACGATTCCAATTGCATCCCATATGCAACTCTTGGTTCAATCGGGCAAATAACTCTTTATTTATCCATCCTTATGGATAATCCCAATTGATTGCCTCTAGGTTTCTTAATCAAATTAATAGCCTAGTTGTGTTCAACCTCTTATCTAAACAATTGCACATTGTTACGTGCCATCGCATTCCATCATTATGAACCAAGTCGCCATGCTTTGGCACGCACGAACTTGATAAATAATGATGATAATGAGTGTTTAAATAACGAGAAGGCAAGAACACAATATTTTAAAATTTGAGGGATTTTTCAATTCAATTTTTAATTGTTTTGTTGATCAATATCAACTAATCTATCTATTTGAGTTTGGGCACAACTCCAAATAATAGATCCGGGTTGTCTAATTATCTTATTATCCTAATTGCATGCATCATCCATACACCAACCACACAAATAATAAGACAATAAATAAACAACCACAAAACAGAAATTAAACGTGATGTGGATATGGCCTTTTCTAGACTAAGATAATTCCAAGCCAATGGAATTATCTATGAACCCTAAACAAACACACATCTCCATGCGTCTTGATCTTTTGGTCCATCCTTCATAGTCATGTGGAATGCTCCATGCTCCATCTTTTGTGGCTCCTTTGGCTTTGGGCTTCTTTTCTTCAATCTTGGCTAACAATCTACTTTATCTAGCACTATCTAATATCTAAACTAAATAAAATAAATCTCACAAGTTGAGAAAAAAATGGCACGCAGGCCATAAAACCCTAATTAATTATTACAATTAATTGATCGGCTCGCAGGCCGTAAAACCAAACCACAAAATTAAACATCCACATCAAACCACATCCTAAGGCCATATCCAATCACCATGCGATTTGCACATAAACAGTTAAAATCCAATTTTAACGCGCTTGGTCAATTTTAATTGATTTTAGGATTTCTAGGGTTAAAACGGTCCATGGGCCCAACAATCCAATTGCCCGGGCCCAAATAAGTGAACCATAAAGCCCTAGGGCCGGCCCGGCCCAAAACCCGCAAGCTAGGCCCGCGGGTTAGGGCCGCCCGGCCCCTTAGGGCGCCAAGCTTGGGCGGCAAGCAAGGGGGGCGGCTCCCTAGGGGGCCGAACCTCCTTGTGGAGGTTGTTTCCAAAACAACCTCCTTGCTTGGAGCCCAAGTTTGGTTGTTTCCTTGTTGTGGGAGAACTCCTTCTTCCCCAAGGATGCCCAAACCCTAGATCTAAGATCCTAAAATTTCTCAAACTCACCAATTCATGCATCCAATGCAATAATTGGGTCTTGTTATGATTAATTCTTTGACAAATTGCATCCAATGCTTGATTTGTCTTGTTTTACGCGATAAACAACAAATTAAGGTGTAAAACAACAAGAATGTAACACATAAACTACGTTTATGCTCTATAACCAGGCTCTGATACCACTGTAGGGTTTTGATTCATGGATCGCGCAAACGGAAGCATAATCAAACAAATAACCATGCAAAACCCTCCAAGGATCACAAGTCTAGATGCATAACGATAGTGAAGGTAAGAAATCATAAACACACCTTTGGGTTCTCCTTGATGACTTCAAACGCGAATAGTGTCACGTTCTCTACAGTTGATCCACGCCTAGAGTTGTTCCTAGATCTCCAATCACCTTGGTGCTAGCCCGGATTGAAAGGAGGGTGAAGGAATCACGCAAAACGAGACACCAAAAGGGGTTCGGCACCCTTTGTGGCGTCGGGGACAAGGGGCGGCGGCAATAGGGGGGCGGCGTCCCTCTTTGCTTGCTCTCTCTCTCCTTTGTTCTCTCCTACTCTTGTTATGTTCTCTTTAGAGCATAAGTGTGTAGGGAAGGAAGGAGGAGGGTCCTTTATATAGTCCAACAACTCCTTGTTAACTACCTAAAGGACTTATTCTAGTCCTACTAGAATTCAATGTAGTCCCTTCCTTGCAAATTAGTCCCTACTAAGTTTGCAAGGGTTTGCAAAGTGATCCTTCTAATTAATTAATCCAATTAATTAATTCCATAATCTAGTACAACTCTATATAGCGTGTGACCCCATAGGTTCTATCTAGTTGGTAGCAACTCTTTGCTAATATGGAGCGGTTTCTAGCAAAACATCCATTCTAGCCAACTAATAGAATAGTCATCTAGACAACCTTGTACAAGTAATTGTCTCATCCCTTTGCCTCCATATCCGGATTGGACACGAGACATACAAGTCACACTCGTATATCCAATCCCTAGTTCCTCGATCCATGGAATAGCCTTATTCGTGCAAATAACATCAATATCACATATATTGATTTATTTGAGTCTGGCCAGACATTCTATAAGCACTATCCTCGAGTGGCCTTGGATATTTGCTCCCGTTATGTGGGAGGGGCAAATCCTCTCTACGTCCACTACGATCTCTAAGCTTGCTTCTCATTGTATCCAGTACACGCCTTTATAACTACCCAGTTACGGTGTAGCGTTTAACGCTACCAAGATCACAATGATCCACAACTAGAATATCTAGTGACTTCAAGTCTAAGGATGACAATACCATTGTACCCGAGAAGCACTTGTGACTCAACATAACGTGTATGTAGCCTTCTCGGTGATGGGTCAATCCAGTGCAACATTCCGTAATGCACACCTATGTGTTGGATCGTGATATCTCCATATCAATCCAACCCCATACTAGTCTATAGATGATTGTCCCATTTAATCATTATACTTGACTAGGGATATTTAAGATAAACAACACAATTGTAAATCTAAGGACTTCATTATATTAAATATCCAATAAATAATAAATGAATTTCTAGCCAATTACAAATTCATACTAAACTAGATTGCCTCTAGGGCATCTATTCCAACACAAGTGGCCCGTGAATATTTACTCTCTTTATGTGGGAGGGACAAATCATATCTACATCACTACCATCCTTCATCTTGTTTCATATCATGTCCGATTATCATCTTTATAGTTACATTAGTATCAAAAGCTCCCCCTAAGTTCATGTTGTATAATGCAGTCTATATTTCAAACCTTTGAAAACTGCTTTAAGGCCTTGAAATAGATAAGTTGTTTCAAGCCTTTGAAACAAGCTGAACTTACAATTTGAAAGTGGTGGTGGGTTTTGATGAATGAGAAAAGGAAAAAGGGAAGAAGGACTCATCAAATTGAACATTTTTGGAGAAGTAAACAACTTGAGTTGATATGTAACAACTCAAGTACCCTTTAGTTTTAGTACAGTCACTGACCACAAAATTAAGTAGTATGTCGCAAGTGCACAAATTAAGTAGTAACACCAAGTATTTTTCAACTCTGGGTTTTTGAACCCATGAGAACAAGCTACAATTATCTAATTAGAGAATTAGATCAACATTTATTAAGTAACAGGGACGAGTAATTTTTGAGTTTTGGTTGTTCTAAACTAAGAAATAAAAGAAAATAAGTAGAGGCAAGTATTTTTGGAACTTGTGTGACCTAAAATTGATGGAAAAGACTAGGCGATCTATGAATCCTCTTGGGTTGTTAAAAAATTCCAGTTATGCACGAAACACACTAATTACTGTTCTAGTTAGGACTGGTAATAGCCACTACACTTACCTCTCGATCTCGTGGTTTTTTACCTAAAGGTTGACAACGGATCCTCTCGATCCACTGACACCTACCGTTATGTTCTAACCGTCTAATAGAACTCCGCCCATCGGGTCATCTCGGGCCCTCGATACCTGAACAAAACTCTACGACATTTGAATCTACCCTCTTCTGGCCATTCCTACTCATTTCACTTCTCAGTCCTTCATGATTTGCGATTGAAATATCATCTTCTAACACATCCGGGTTTACATTCTCTCAAACACCCTCCTACTAAACCAAGTCTTCTGGTTCATGAAGCTATACAAGTGTAATATTCAAGATCAAGGCGACATTAATAAACTATGTCATTAAATATCATTAAGTTCGTAACGAACATTATTCAAATAAGAATCCGGAAAAAATCTAAGAGCATAACCCTAGGTTCCCCATTGAACCTAGTTGATAAGTTTAGCTAGACTAGCTAGTTCAAAAAACATGAGTTTGTCCATACACTAATTGACAGATAAGAGTTTCTCAAAAAAAAAAGAAAAAAGAAAGAGTAGAGGTTGAAAGATCAAACGGATGTTCTTCAATCTGGGACAAATCCTAGCTCTCCAATGAGCTCCATGCTACTCCAAGATGTGAATGTATTCGACATCTTTCCAACGTTTCCATGTCCCAGGTTTCACAATTTTACACTCTTGGCCCGCCAATTCTTATCAATACTGCAAGCAGATCGTGTGAGCTCCTTAATCAGCTCGTGAGAGATGTGTTCTTGGCGAGCAGCTCATGCGAGCTGTTGGGTAGCTCGTGCGAGCTACCTATGTTTCTCCTTCATTTTTATTCCTTATTCCTTAGCTTCTCTTACGAATTCCCAGCTTCCTAAGTTTGTTCCATGCTCTGTCTCAATCCACGAGCCTCCATTTCCTGTCATATACAAAAAAACACAAAACTCGCGATCATATCCAACAAAATGGATTAAATCAATTCATAAAAATATTTATCAAATATTAAATCAATTCAACCACAAACATGCCATAAATAACGCCAAAATCAGTGAATAAGCCCACAAAAAGGTATGAAATCAAGTCAAAATATAACTCATAAAAATATTTATCAAATACCCTCACCCTACCTATTTGCGCGCCCCGATCAATGTCTCACTCCACAAAGGCATCGAGTCACAATCAACGAGCATGCTCCATCTCAAACATTCCAATTCACCAAAGTTGCATACTAATCATGTACACAAGATAACTCGACTAGATAATGAAAGACACAACGATGCAACAGTATGATGCTCATGCAAGTTCTACATGACTCGATTCCAACAAATAAAGTATTTAAAACACAAAAGCTTATCGTTCTCTATCTTTTCTTGGCGAGATCGTGCAATTTTATTAGCTCGAACTAGATGTCATCAAGCTTGCATTTCACTCAAACGTAGTACATGGGGGAACCATCTGGAAAAAAGGAAGGATTACATTGAGAATATAAAGAAACCCCCCTAGAAAGCATAGAGAGCCTATTTTACTTCTTTTAAAAACACACAACTCTTTGCATGTGCCAAAAATTGGAGATTCTTTGAAGCCTAGTCTAATGCACCATCTGAGATTTTATTCTCTACAAGGTTTCAGATTTTGATGGCTTAGGGATAGTAGGATAAGCACTCTATAAGCGCGGTCCCATTATTCATGACAATTCTCACAAGTACCCCTTTTCACACTTTCCTCATCGAATGATTGAACCTCTCACTGCCACCGACCCTCAATTCCCTCATTTTCGGTGAAAGAACACATCGGGTTTTATCTACGCCATATTACTGTTAGTTTACTCTTCCTTTGGTGATGCACTTACTGTCACGATTCTGAATATTTTTGGGTCCTTTAAGTCCTCCTAAATCTGCAGTACCGCTCTAAGGTTACTTGGGTTTTGATTTCTCTTTTCAGTCTCACTTAAACCTGTAACAGTTGGTCAGAATCTTCAGGATAGCCCTAACATCCTTTCTCCTCTCGCTCTATCAGGATTAGGGACTAAATTCTGTCTTCTTTTCGTAACCCCTAAATAGTCACACTCGCGCACAAGGTTGAGTTTGTGGTAGTTCTGGTTAATCCCTCCGTTCATGCATAAATAATAAAATTGAAGACATGAATGATAAATAAACCGTGTTGTACTTAAAATCTGAAGATCATGAATTTATTGTAAAATAAACAAGTACGGGATAATAAATCTTGGGTTCACCGAGAACCTTGGTAATGACTTTAGCTAGAAACTGGCATAATTTAACATGAAATTTTCATATACTAAAGAGAGACTGAGATCAAATGAGTGTCTTGATACTTAATTCTTGCTTTCCGAGGGTGAGTATAGCTCTCTCTTTTGTGTCCCAAACGAGGTCTGGACGTGTCTTTACATAGTGCTAGGAGTTGTCAAAAAGCTTTCTTGAGAATTACCCTTCTGCCACTACCTAAACCGCCACAGAAATCACCTTGTATGCGTAGCTACCTGCGTTTCTACCTATGTAGCTATGTAGGATTTCTACGTAGGTAATTGTGTAGCTACGCATACAGTACCCAAAGTTTCTCTATTTATGTCATAGTTGTCTAGCTGCGTAGCTATGCAGACACGGACTTCAACTTTCATGTTCTTTAGCTCTGTGTGTGTAGCTACTGCGTAACTATGCAGGCAGTGAGGATGGGAGTCCTTCCTGGCTTTCTTCTTTCTTTCCTCCTTTTTTATCTGCGTTGATAGTTGCTTAGACAACTACAGAGCTACACAGATAGTAAGTCCAGTCCAATTCCTTACCAATATCTACAATTCTCATCCTATGTCTGCGTAGCTACTGCATAGGTGTTGTGTAGCTTCACAGACATCAGCCATTTTCTTCCTCTTTTTCCTTCCTTAGCCTGATTTGATCCTCCTTGGCCCTTCCTATGCAATTTCCACTCATCACCAGTCCTGTCCTTGCATAGACAACAGGGACAACCCCGTGATTATATCCAAAAAATCATGAAAGAACACTGAATCACGAAGAGACTCAAAATATATTATAGAAAATTCCGCAGATAAATAGGGTCGATATATGGCTGAAACACTAACACGTAGAATGTTTTCGTATCAAACTTGAAGAAACTCCTATTGAAGAGATATCAAATATCCACACATTGAAGTTTTCTCATCCGAGCAAACCCTTTGCATACCAAACTTGCTTGCATACAATACCCTTCCATATGACTACCTAAATAAGTAGATCCAGAATTATTACCAAGTGACTCAACCAAATGACTGACACAGCTGACATGGACTGACCTGACTCTATATACAACTAACTAAATAAATTATGACTCAAAAAATTTATACAATAACACAAAAATTTCTTTTTGGCAAGATCGAGAAGTCTCCACAACTTAGACTGGTATGTCATCATGTCCTCACTCAATCCTCCAGAATTTCTCTAACGACTGGCGATCGGTGATCACGGTCTTTAAATCAGAATTGGAACAAGCACTGGCAGTCATATTGTTGCTTTCGCACGCTATCATGAACAAGTCCCTAGCATACCTACCTTCGAGCTTTTAATCCAATCATGGGATCAAAAACTAATAGGTAGGATAAAACAGATAATGGAAAAATCACGATCCTACTTGTTGTGACATTCTCACTGATACCCAACTCACAACCCATTGTCGACTTACCGAAAACTGACCAGAAAAACCTAAGTTTCTGCTCACTCAATTCCCCATCCCCCGATGTGTCTGTTATTTTTGCGGCCACAAGCGTCGTGATTTTTGAAACAGTGCCACCTACTCAGGTTTTAAGCTAAATAAATACATAACAAAAATAACAGACTGTAAACTAGCACATCTTTTTTTTTCTCTTTTTTTCTCTTTATTTTTTTTAATTTTTTTCTTCTTTTTATTTTCCTTTTTTCATATATAAACCTCAATAAATATTAAATATAATAGAAAATAAAAATAAACAATATCTAAGCTGAGTGGTGAAAATAATCCAAGTTGTGGGGTGGGAAAACGTCCAAATGTGTATAGCACCTCCACACTAAACGTGAAGCGTAAATCCCTGTAGTCGAAAGATACTGCGTGCTTAGTCCAACCGAACCACCTCAACAAAAAAAATGTGAGAAACTAGCACGTCCATCAATGAATCCTAATGTAGTGAATCACCTCCGCAAATCACTATAGTCGCCACTAGCTCTCCTTGCCCCACCCTCTAATCTAATATATAAATAAAATGTTTTCCAGCATATATGTCATGAAGTACTCACCAATATGAAACCCTCTCTAACTCACTCCCTCTGTCATAACACATAGAATCAACCAACTACTCAAATATTGAGAGTCACAAAAAAGGCTTCGTAGGCTACAATGGTGATGAATAAAAGGGGTAAACAACTCAAGTGGGATTACTAATTGGACGAAGACTCCCGTAGACGGGTTATTAGCATGGCATACAATGCTTTTTCAATTCATTAAGAGTGCAGAGTTCATTATGAAGAAAGCAAATCCATCATTATTTGTGCTACATAAACGAAATCTCACAGTGGTGGTACTTGTCTATGTTGAAGATATACTCATTACATAGAGTAAATCTAAACACATTACAACTCTTATCAAGTATATAATCTCACACTTTTCAATGAAAGATTTGGGAAATGTGTCCATTTTCTGGGAATACATATATGCTCTCATGATCAGGGATTTCATCTTCAACAAGCTAAGTATGCTTTTGATATTCTGAAAAAAGCTGGAATGAGTGACCGTAAGCCTTGTCGATCACCAGTTGCTCCCAAAAAGAATCTTAGCCCTACAAATTTAGCTCACTTTTCTTAGTTTTCTCTGTATAGAAGTTTGGTATGAGCCTTATAGTATCTTATAATTACAAGACCTGACATTCAATTTGCTGTAAACAAAGTATGTCAACATATTCATGCTCCTAGACAATGTGACTTCTCATGTGGGAAGATGATTTTGAGATATCTTATGGCTTGCAGTACTACACAACTAATAACTTCGACATCCAAGCCTTTTCACATGCTAATTTGCTGGTGATCCAGCTGACAGAAGAAGCACTATTGATTTCTTCATATTTCTTGGTCCTAATCTTATCTCATGATGTTCTAAGTACAGTCTCCAGAAGCTCCAATGATGTTGATTATAGAGCCATGGCCTCCACCTCTGCATAGTTGAAATGGCTTATCTACACTCTCAAGGATTTGGGTATTCATTCTTCTAAATCCCCTCTAATTCTAAGTGATAATGTATCTGTACTTCTGTTATGTTCTAACCCATTTTTTAATGTTAAGAGTAAGCATATAGAGGTATGCTTTCACTTCCTAAAAGAACAAGTTGCCTCTAAAGCCCATGTGAGTTATGCCTCATAACTTGGTGATATCTTTACTAAGGCACTGCCCATCCTTTATTTCAAGAACTACAACATTGCTCAACACTATACCTTTTTATTCCTCTCGGCTCTTTCATTATCACTAAACCCTAGTTCTTAATGAGGGAGGGATTAGAGACAAATGATGAAATTGTAATAGTGTACTACATGAACTTGTATGTAATTAGTTTCTAAATTTAGTTACTTGGAGGGTTAGGTGGTTAGCTGTATTGCTGTAATGTATTTCTACAGTACACCACTATTGTTTTCTATGGAATTCAGTTCATCTTCTTCTTCTTCAATCTCTCTCTTTCTCTCTCTCTCTCTCTCCCTTCACATGTTTTTAGATTGTGAGTTTCTACACCACATTTCCATGTAACCTATTTAGTGAATTCTCTTTTATGGGCGCAGTGAATTGTTTGACTTCAAATAAACTCCATAATAATTATTTTAGAAAATTTCAATTCTTCGATACGGGTTTTACCTTGTTCCTAAATTTTTTAGTCACCAACCTAGCCACTTCTCTTGCCTTATCACTATTAAACCCGTTCTTCGGATTTTTTTGTTTTCCTTTTCAGGAAACCTTGAATATGTAAATATAGTCTCAAGTTTCTCAAGTTTTTCTTTTATCTTCCTCCCATAATAAACCATCCCAATAGTCCCATTTTACAATTATTATGATCCTTTGTGATACTTTTGAGATTACGTAATGTAGGAATAATTGAAGAGCTTGTGAACAAATGAGCAAGTGAAGAATATATTATGTAACTGGAGTTAGCGCTTGTCGGATTACGCATTCTTAACCCTTTGAAATAATTTTTTTGTAACAAAGTAAAATAGGGTGTTTATTTTTCACGGGGAAACAAAAAGCTCCGATATGTTTGGAGAGACTTGGGTCGACATAAGGGAAAAACTAGGGCAGCGGGAACATGACACTACAACAAATATGACCTTTTTTGACAGTTTTTTGTCGACAGACGGTTTTATGTAGCTAGTTGTGCGATTAGTCGACAATATTTGTTTTTGTCGATGCATATGATTTTTTTTTTCGACATTTTGGTTTTTCTTTTATTCTACCAAAAAATTTAGTCAAAGATTGTGACTATTTATTTAAGTTTGACAACTAATTATATGGTGACAAACCCAATTGTCAACTCCTGCAAAAAAAATTAGATGGTAAAAATTTAGTATTTCCCGCTCTCCCAAATTGTAAGGAGGGAATAAAAAATTAATCACATTTTCAAAGAGACATTTTAATCACATTTGAACATTACCCCCACCAACCCATTTTTTTTATCTCAAAAAAAAACCTTACCCCTCTTCTCTTGTCCCCAGTACCGCACATTTCAGAGAGTAGAGAGACAGAAAAGAGGCAGACGTTAGCAAGAGAGAGAAAGAAAGAGAAGAAGGAGGGAGTGGGTATGCAGATCCATCGATGGTGGTGGGCGGCGATGGCCATGGCGATGGGCGCCGATTAGACAAACCCGACTCCGATTTGGCGAGGGCTTCGACCAGGGTTTCTTGGCGACGACGAGAATGGCAGACGAGGTTTCCTAGCCGACGACGGAGGCAGCGGACGAGTGTTTCCGACGGGCGATGAGGGCGGCGGAGGTCTGGTAGTCTCCATCTTCTCCGTCAATTAAGGCGGTAGATGGTCTTCTCCGTCGATGGATCTTGCACAGAGGTTGGACTCTATCTCTTTCTCAAATTTGAGATCTCTCTGCAGAAGGAAGAAGATAGGCTGGTGGCGATGGTGGTGGTATCTGGGTCTTCTCCTGCAATGGATCTTACAGATCTGTTGAATATGTTACTATTGTGTACTGATGTATTAATTGTTCATCTTCTCTTCTTCGCCAGTATCTGATTGATTTCATTCGTTTTGTGGATCTGTAATCTAATTGATGGTTCTCATCGTGGATTGGTGGTGGTGTGGTAGTGGACTAGCGGTGGTGTTTGTTGTTATCAACCAGAGACAGAGAGGAGAGAGATAGAAGAGAGGACAGAGAAGATTGTACTGGAGTTGCAGGGTAAGATTGTACCGGAGTTGCTGGAGTTGCAGGCGTATACATCTTTACCACTCTAAGGGTTTCATATGAGTGTTCCTCTCTTGATTCAGTGTTTAATTTTTTACAGCCCAGTTATTGAGTGATGTTTCAATTGATTGGTAGTTCCATTTGATTGGTTTCATTATATTCTTGATAGTGAAGTAATACAACAATATTTGAGATTCAACAATGCATAATTGTAGAGCACACAAAAGAGAAAAGCCAAAACCTGGAAACAATCCAGAGCCTCAGACGAAACTTTGCTAATTTAAGTCAGATCTATTCTATCTTCTTCTTACCCAATGGGGTTCAACATTTCGGCATCTCTCTGAATTTTGTTCGGATCTTCCCAAACCAGTCAATTTTTTCGTTTCACATACTAATATATCTCCACACGCTCTTCCGAAACTAGTTATGATTAGTACTTTTTAGCTGTTTTTTGATCTATTTTGTGTTCCTGTTTTTTTCTATTTAGGGTTCCGTTTGGATCGTTAAGAGGATCGAGGCAGGGAGGAGGGTTGAACTGTATTCTTGGGTCTGGTACGATCTCTACTTTTACATCTCAGTTTTTGCAGTTCATTTGATTGGTCTCCTAGAATCGTAGATTCCTATATTTATAGTCATTTTATTCTATTGTTCGCTAAACTTATGTGCATTTATCGTGTGTTTGTTTCAGTTCCGTGTGAGAATTTTTTCAGGCTACGAAAGTCAAGCTGGCATACGGAAACGGGATATAATTGGCTCCATCGAAAGCTGAACTGTTGACGGTGATGTCCCCTTTTTTGACTGGTAATTTCCTGGATTTTGTTTCATAAATGAGTTGTATTGAGATACTAGCACTGTCTGTTTTTTACACTTGTATCTATTTGTTGGGTGGTTTCATCTAGGAACATAAGGTTTAGCTATGACTTTTCACAATTTAACCTTGGATGGTTTCGCTCTTGGCCTGTTTGAGCAGCTTTGTAAATGATCTACTTTTTCCTTTTTGTCAAGATTCACCCACTTATCATAGCTGCTTCTCTAATTCCTTTTGCTTATGAAATTATTCGATGTCTATGGTGCCCTATTACGACGGCGATGCGGACTTCTTCGATCCATGTTGTGAACTAAGATTAAGTGTTGTAGCTGGATATCATTTTCTTGTGTTTTGTGGAAGTATATACGTTTATAGGCTTAATAACTGAATACTACCATGTTGGCACAACCACTATGCTTGTTGGTACCCATACTGTTTGTGGCTTGAGCTACCTGTAATAATTTTATGTGGTAGAGGTTTTTAATAGAAGGATTGAGATCAGTTCCATCCTATAGGATGTGCATATCCTACTCCAAAGGACTTCTCTTTTTTTTGTGAAAATTCGTATGTCGTAATTGGCCTATTTGCTCTGTTGAACCATTTTTATGCTTATTACTTTTGTACTATGCCATCAGTCCCTATATTTCAAGGTGTATCGTTGATTTTCCTCTTTGTAACAAGGAAAACAAAAAAAATGGCACAGGCACGACATAATGGCCTCTCTCAGTCAAATTAACAGCCATACTGTGACTGTACTCTTTTTGGGGACTTGGGTACAATTAGCTAGGAGGATAGTACTTATTAAGCTCATTTGTCCTTTACCCTGCTTCTTCAAGCCCAATTTGTGATAGCATACTTGCAATTATTCGTCCAGTTGAAATATTGTACCTAACTTTATGACTGGATATCTTGCAGGGGTTCGTGAATTGAATACGTTAGCTTTTTGGGCCAGATGGGTAGTTCGATAGCTCAGGCCATGGAAACAACCACTGGCGGTCTACTTCTCTTTTATTGTTAAACAAGACTAGAATATGTTATGACTTTAGAGTTTTTGAAAGAGTACATATGGTGGAGTATGATGCTTAGCTTTTGCAGTTCAGAACGATTTGTTATAGATTAGAACTTGGACAAAATGACTCTCAGTTGTTGATGGAAAACACTCGGCTTAAGGATGTAAAAACTTATTATGTAGTATTATTTTTGTTTGTAATGTAAAAAATCTCACTTTTGGAGGGCTGATCTTGGAATTGAGCACAATTGTGCATATATGTTTATGAGTAGTGTTTGAATTTTGGGTGCATGTCTGCATATATGTAAAAAGTTCCGTTTTTTTTATTTGGTCGTGATACTGGCGACAAACATGTGTGTCGCCAGGAAGATGTAAAAGTGAGAAACATATCTACTGGTGACAAATATTTTTGTCACTTATCTACATAAACTACTAAATTTACTTGTTGGTAGTTGTACTGCCGACAAAAAGGTTTGTTGTTAGATTTAAACTGTCGACAAAAACTGATGTCGCCTTTTTTTTTTTCTGCCGACGTAATTGAGATTTGTCGGCCTTAATACTAACGACCGACTTGTAGTGACCATTTTCCGTCAAAAAATTATTTGCCGGTAGAATTTCTACCGACATATTTGGCCTTTCTAGCGACAATTTTTGCTGTCAACGGAGGCAGAATTTGTTGTAGTGTGATCGATCGACGGTGAAAGCTACGGCTATGGGTACAAGTGGTGATTTGGCACGCGACTTCGGGAAGATATTTCTAGAAGATGAGGAGGTCGTAGAGTTAAATAAATAGTATTGTTTGGCAGCAATTCAAGGACGTGGACCAAACCTGGTAGGTTCCTTTCTCCTACCAATTCGTTTTAATCTATGGTCTATGAATATTCTATTCAAGAAGATATGGCCGGGAGGGGAAGAAGTTAACATCCACGAGACTATTCCAAATAAATTCATCTTCCATTTCTCGTTGACAAGCTCCAAGGAGAAAGTTATGTATGGTGGACCATGGCTCTTCGATGAGAATATCCTTCTTCTAATATTCGGGGAGCTTTTTTCACGTACGGATAATGTATTTTTGATCAAGTGGAAGTTTGGGTACACATTAGAAATCTTCCATGGTTCCTTCTAACGGAGGATGACCTAAAAAGTTCGGTGAGAAAGATGGGTATTGTTCTTACCACGGATCCTCGTGTTCTCACGTGCCAAGGTGGTGATTACATGAGGGTTCAAGTTTGTCTTGACATCAACAAGTCACTTAGAAGAGGAGGGTAGGTTGTGGTGTTGGGAGAAAATTTGTGGCAAGAATATAAATACGAGCGACTCCCATCGGTTTGTTCTTGGTGCGGCAAGATTGGTCATTATAGGGATGAATGGAGAGATAAAGAGGACAGAGAAAAAAAGCAACCAAAATCAAGAGTTTGGCCAATGGTAACTCTTCATGCACCGCAAAAAAAGTGGTTGTTTCACAATTTTATGACAGGGATAACAAATGGGTAAAGGAGGGTGGTATGAGGGATGACGACAGAGACGGGATGGAGGAAGCTTCAAATTCGAATGAGGGATAATGGGGTTTTAGCAAGGATTACGGGGACTCAATGAAGTCCATGGGGGCCAAAGCCATGGTCACTGGGGTCCAAGTCTCGACCATGAAGGAATTTGACAATCCATTGGGGGAAACTCCTGAATTACCCTAATTGAAAGCTCCGTGTAAATTAACTACTACGCAAAAGGGGATGTTGAAGATCGATACCACTGTTTCAATTGCCATGGGTGCTAAAAGAAAAATAAGTGTAACAAACTTGTCGTCAAACCCGAAAGACAAAATCAGAGAGAGGAATATGCGTCCTGTGAGAAGTTCAGGCGACCAGAGAGGTAGGGGACGAGGGTCTCAAATTTCTTGGTTTGAAGCTGGTTCGGGCAATTCCCGTGGCAGAGGCTCGTTTGGAAACCGTCAGTGCAAGCAGGTCATATGGCTCATTACAACTCTGTTACAAATAAATGAATTAATCCAGCTTTGATAATCTCGAAGGATAAAGAAGATGGAACTAACTTGGACGTGGGGGTTTCTTAGGTTTCCGAAAGCCGGATTTCGACACAGGACGGGGTAACCTTTAAGAACCCAAATAAAAAATTGGTTGAGGCTTCGGGACAGCCTAGCTAGGCGCAATGAGTCTCCTCAGCTGGAACATGTTGGGGCTTCGCAACCCCCGTAGCGTCGCTTCTCTTCGCGATCTTTTTAGGAGAATTAAGTTAAACCTTGTATTCATGATGGAGACAAGGTTGTATACAAAAGAGATGGATCATGTTAAAAGGAGTCTCGGCCTCAGTAATGGAGTATGCAGTGATTGTGGCAGAAATGGTGTAAGGAGTATGGTGGTGTCCTTACTATAGGATGAGAGTGTCGTATTTACTCTCAAAACATGGTCAAGGTATCATATCCACGGTTTTTTGAGCTTTGACGACGAGTCTAAGAAAGGTTTTTTATTGGATTTTATGGTGATTATGTGAGAGGGGAAATGCACCATTCGTGACATTCATCAGAACGTATTTGCCCGTGGAATCAGCACATGTGTGTTCTTGGCGATTTGAACGCTTTCTCGTGTGTCTTAGAAAAGGAAGGGGGAGTTCAGTAACCTTCAGTCAGATAGAGAATTTTTTCAGCGTTATTCCGCGCCTTCGACTGAATATGGGTTCCGCTTGGTCTCCGTTAAATTTGAGCAATAAACAGGGGGATGACGCACCTATCAGGGAGAGGCTTGAATGATGTCTCACTACTGACAAGTGGACTGACCTGTTTAGCAAAGAAAGGGTCCAACATCTGATAGATGAGGTTTCTAGCCATGTTCTTATTCAGGTTAGCTAGAATCTTAATTATTTGAGGTATGCAAAGTGGTACGAGGCTTTTAGTTTGAAGCTATTTAGATGCATCACAATGGGTGTAAGGGGTTATTAAAATTGTTGAACTAGCTCCAAAAATCACTTTGATGGTAAGTCATCATCGGTTGCAATTTCTTTGAAACAATGGGAACATGATTCTTTTGGTAGTGTGAAGAATAAATTTAAGCAACTGAGAGAGAGACTACAACGCCATTCGGAAGGGATCTAGACCACATATATTTTGTTCGAGACCAAGATCGTGCGCAACAATTCTTCTAATATTGTTAAGAGCGGAGGAAATGTGGCGCCAGCTTTCTAGGGAGGTGTGGATGCGGAAGGGTGACCAGAATTTGTTTTCTTTTTTCACGGAAAACTTCTTTTGACGTCCAGAAATCAAACCGACAGTAAAGACGATGATTCGGGTGGATGGAACTCGGAACTGTAGCAAATAGTGAGCATTACAGAGACCTAAATCAATGTTATTTTCACTTATATTGATCCTCAAAGACAGCAGATGGAGCTAGTTATGACTAGGTTGGAGGACTTAGTATTGCTGTAACAAAGAGCCATGAGGACCTAACCTTTTACCAATGTAGATATTATTTTGGCTCTGATATAGCTGGCGCCATTCATACTCCAGGACCATATGGCTTTTCAGATCTCGTTTGTAAGAAAAATTGGAATATTGTTTGTCAAGAAGTGGAGGATACTTGTCTGAATATCTTGAATGAAGGTAGAGATGTGTCCAGGTACAATCATACCCTTATCACCCTAATTCAAAAGTGAAACATGTAAGAAAGGATACTGATATATGCTGTATTATTTTTGAAATACAATTTACAATATGATTGCTAAGCTACTAGCAAATTGTTAGAAAAGCATCTTAGTTTCCCTGATATCTGAGAATCAGAGCGCATTTTGTATCTGGAGGCTGATTTCTGACAATACTCTAACCGCTTTTGAGTTACATCACTCTATGATGAACATGAAGAAGGGGTACTTATCGCTAAAAGAATATATAAGCAAAGCTTATGACAGGGTGGAGTGGGATTTTCTGCGTGCATTAATGGAGCGTATAGGCTTCGGTACGTGGTGGATAGAAGTGGTTATAAGCTGTGTGTCTACATTCTCGTATAGTCTGATAGTAAATGGTGACGTGAAAGGATCTATTCTCCCTGTAAGGGGTCTGAGACATGGGTACCCCTTGTCCTCATATTTATTTCTTCTTATTAGTGAAACTCTCTCATGTAGTTTAACTTTAGTTGTGCAGGATGGACATATATCTGGACTTTTTGCGTCTAGAGGAGGTCCCATCGTGTCACATTTATTATTCACAGACGAAAATTTGCTTTTCACCAAGGCTAGTGTAGGGATAGGTTCTCTCAGAGAAATCTTGAGTGATTAAGAGACAGCCTCTGGTCAGGTCTTAAATCTCTAGAAATATTTGTCGTCTTTTCTCACAACATTAGCCAACAAGAGAAAATGGATTTGGGTCAATTATGCGGGGTGCAGCTAGCTGAGGGCCACGACAACTACCTGACCGACGCCTATTGTCACAAGAAGGGCCACGAATTTCGGCTATCTCTTTGAACGAATCAGGAAGAAGCTCAGAAGCTGGAAACGGAAGGAGCTCTCAGCAGCAGGTAAAGAAACTTTAATATAAGCATTTATCTAGGCTATTCTGAATTATGCCATTGGGTGTTTTTCTTACCACTAAAAATTTTCAGTGACATGGAGCGTTCGTTTCGTCAGTTTGGTGAGGAGGGTGAAGAAAGAAGGAGTGCTCACTAGGTTGCTTAGGATAAATTGAAGATGTCAAAAGAAGATGGGGTCTTGGCTTTCGTGACTTTCATGACTTCAACGTGGAAATTTTGTCAAAACAAACATGGAGTTTTCTGAGACAGCCCAACAATTTAGTTAGTCGGGTATTTAAAGCTAAGTATTACGCGTATTATGATATCCTTAATGCAAATTTGCAGGCCAATAATCGTGTCTCTTATGATTTTAGAATCAAAATAATGGGTTGTGATCTGCTTAAAGCGTGTCTAATTTGGAAGATTGGCGACAGCAGACAAGTTCGGGTTTTCAGAGATAACTGGCTTCAGAGAAACAACACTTTTAGGGTGATTTCACACAATCCAAAAGAAGCGGTGGGCCTAACAGTTGATGAGCTGATCGATCTAGTCAATAGAAGGTGGAACGAAGAACCATTGGCTCAACTTATGCTGGTAGATGTTGATTGTATTCACTCTATATTTCTTGACTTATGAAGAATCCTTCCTTTGGTACTTTTCAGATTACTAGGGGATTGTCCGTGCCCGAGGGCACTACCCCAAACAATCACCAAAAAATATTTCACTAGTTTAAATGTGCCGAAAATAAAATCAAGCATCGATCAAGAGAAAAAGAGAGAAAAGCACGACTATAGACCAAGCGCCTACGGAGGAGAAGCTATATGTCAACTCTCTCTCCTATGATGATGAGGAGTAAATATTGATTATTCTTTTTGCTAAAGGAAACACATCGATTCCTTTACATTTTTAGATTTTTGTCGCTAAAGAAAATATGTTTAACTGAAGTTCCTTTCAATGAAATTTTCTAAAAGGAACACGTTGAGTCGAGTATGAATTTGGTAGTGTGTATTTATTTATTTCGAGTTTAACTTTCCCCCTCAATACCAATGACTCCAAAATAATATTTATGTTTATCATTAAAGCTCGGTTAATAAGTCAGCAAAAAATGATGAAAAAGCAATGAGCCTAATATTACACTGAGTCATTATTGACAACTTCATATTACCCAAAACATTTTACTAAACTACAATACCTAGCGAAGAGGCAGAGGGAAATCCATAAGAGAATCTACATCGAGCATTTCGGTTCAGAGACACCCCAGTCAATACATTCAAAGAAGAAAATGCAGAGACAGCTATAGGAAAGTGCAAAACGTAAGCAAAAATAAGATGCTTTCATTTCACCAAAGGCCTCTTCGCCTAGAGGTATCCAAGGCCTTCAATTTCAGTGTAATAGATTCAATTCATGTATAATGCCGCAGGTTTATATTAAAGGAAATATTGAAGTTTTCAAAGAATAGATAGAGAACTTCAGAGGTGTTCAACAATTCTGAATTCCCAAATGAGGAGTCCCTCTCTCCTCCAACTTGCTCAATCCAACAGCCGATAGAAGACGCTTTGAGGTACTAACTTCAATTTTCTTTATTGTAAGCATGCCAATGTTGCAATTTCCATAAGATAGTTTGCCATGGAAAGAGGAAAGAGGTTGAAACCTTTCACCTTCAAAATTTCAATTATCAAGACAAATGTGCACCTCAAGGGCAATTTGACTCATTAAGAATTACAAATGAAAAATAAAAATTAAGTAGAGACAGTAGCTATTCACAAGCTTTGGTCTTCATTTCATAAGGAAAGGTAAGGAGATAGGAAAAAATATAAATACAACTACAATTTCTAAAAATTATGGTACAAATTAGAACTCAACAAAGCCGAAAAGAACATTGCAGATATTGATGTTATCTACATGGATAAGACTAGGATCGAACAAACTATGGATTGGATATACGAGTGTGACTTTTATGACTCGTGTCCAATCCGGATATAGAGACAAAGAGATGATACAATACTTGCACACATTTTGTCAAAGTAGTGACTATTTCTATTAGTTGGGTGGCATGGATGTGATGCTAGACACCGCTCCATGTTAGTAATCGTTACTACCAACCAAGTAGAAACCTATGGGGTCACAATCCATATGGATTAAACTAGACTTGAGAATTAATTAATATGACTAATTAAATAGAATGATCAATAGGCAATTACTTGTAAATTTAATAAGACAAATTTTCAAGATGGATTAATCCGTGGATGGACACGATTAGGATAGGGGCCTTTATGTAGTTAACAAGAAGTTGTTGGACTATATACAGAACACTCCTAGCTTATTTTCTCACTAATGTTCATAACATACATAGAACAAAGCAAGGAGAGAGAGCTATACAAGACAAGGCCGCAGCCAAGTCCCGTCCGCCCCCCTCTACCCGTCCGCCAAGAAGAGGCCGAGCCTCATTTGGTCTCCGTTGTGTGATTCTTCTTCTTCCTTCTTCCACCGGTTTCTAGCACAAGACGTGGAGGAATATAGATCTTGATCCTAGGCGTGGACTAGCCGTAGAGACGCAAACAATATTTTGCATTTGAAGTCATCACATGAGACAAACAAGGTAATTGTTACTGGAACCTTCACTATCGTTATGATGTCTCTTCCTGTGATCCATGGAGGGCCTTGTGCGGATGTTAATTATTTTTTTCCGCTGCGTAATCCAGTAAAAAACCCTACAGTGGTATCAGAGCCACAGGTCATAGAGCATAACGTAGTTTCTGTGTTACGATAATGTCTAGTTTACACTTTAATTACTAATTATCGCTTAAAACGGACAAATCAAGCATATTTGATGCAATTTGTATATAATTCACCCAAACAAGACCTAATATTACTTGGGATGTAAGGATTAGTGAATTTGGATCACATACGATATGTAATTTTGGATCTTGAAAAACTAGGTTTGGGCACAAAATGAAAAAAGGGGTTTTTTTCAATTTGGAAACAACTAAACTTGGGCAACAAGGATGAAGGAGTTGTTTTGGAAATAACTCCCAAGATTTTCGGCCCCCCTAGGGGACCTACCCTCCTCTTCCTTGTCGCCCAAGGTAGCCAGGACCAACGGGCCAGGCCTCCCTAGCGCACGGCCTGGCCGTTTAGGCTAGGGGCCGGCGGCCCCGAGGCTTGTGGCGTTAAGTGTTTGGCCATGGTGATGGTGGGCCCTCTTGGACAATTTTGAACCTAGTTCATCCAAAATCAATTATAAATGACCAAGCGCATTATAATTGGATTTTAACTCTTTATGTGATATTTGCATGGTGATTGGATATGTTCTTAGATGTGGATGTTGTAAAAGTTTAATTTTTGTGTTTTATTTTATGGCCTGCGAGCCCGTAAAATTAATGTAATAGTTAATTAGGTTTTACGGCCTGCGAGCTGGTCTTCTTGTGAGATCTTTCTATTTAGTATAGAAGCTAGCTAGTATTAGATAGAATAGATGATAGTCAAGACATGGAGAAGAAGAAGTCTAAAGAATTAAAGGACCACAAGATGGAGCATTCCACAAGCTATGGAGCATAGACCAAAAAATGGAGGCACATGGAGATGAGCTTTCTATTTTAGGGTTCATAGATATTTTCATTGGCTTGGGAATATCTTAGTTTAGAGGCTATATCCAAATCACGTTTATTTTGTTTTGTGGTTTTTTATTTATTGTCTTATTTTTTAATTGTTGGTGTATGGAGATGCATGCAAAATTGATAATAAGATAATTAACAACCCGTATCTTTTATTTGTGAGTTTTCCCAACTCAAAATAGGTAGATCGGTTGATATGGATCAACAAAACAATAAAAATTGGAATGAAATATCCCTCAAATTTAAAATATTGGGTTTTTCCTTCTCGTTACTTAAGCACTCATCATGATCATACTTTAACAAGCTCGTGCGTGCCAAAGCACGGCGACTTGGTTCATCATGATGTGATGCGATGGCACACGAAAGTAATGTATAATTGTTTGAGTAAGAGGTTGGAAGAAACTGGGTGATTTTAATAACATTAAAAGCCTAGAGGCAACCAATTGGGATTATCTATGGGATAGATAAATAAGGAGTTATTTGCCCAATTTAACAAAGAGTTTCATAAGGATGCAATCGGAATTATTCCTACCTAAATAACCAATTTTTTTGTGAGCTGCCAAAGCAAGCTAAAAAATAAGTGAAATAAGGATCTTGGACCCACTAGAAAATATAATGATATTTTCCGTATTAATATTAAGGGTTATTAATCCAAGAAAAAATACTGGGAGCTATGTTTAATAATCTAGTCATTATTAAATATAGTCATTAAATCACTAAATACTAAAACTTGTATATTTCTCATTTTGTAGAAATCCAATGGCAAACAACTCAGCGAGTGCATCACACTCCCTACGCTCTGTCCTTGAGAAAGATAAACTTTCTGGAACCCGTCCTTGAGAAGGACAAGCTTTTGGGAACAAACTTTCTAGACTAGTACAGGAAATTGAGAATCGTTCTGAAGCAAGAAAAGAAACTGTATACTCTAGAGCAAGAAGTTCCTGCAGGTCCAAAAAATGATACCCTTGCAGCCCAATAAGCGCATCAAAAGTTCGTTGACGATGCTAATGATGTGGCTTGCCTTATGCTTTGCACCATGAACTCTGAGCTTCAGAAGCAACATGAGAGCATGGATGTGTTTAATATGATCATTCACTTCAAGAAACTCTTCGAAGAGAAGGCAAGGGTTGAGCGGTATGTAGTTACCAAGGCATTGTTCAAATGTCATATGTTAGAGGGAAACCCAGTGGGGCCCCACGTGCTCTGTATGATCGGGTACTTGGAGAGCATCACACGCCTATGGTTTCCCGTGGGCCAGGAGCTGGCGACTGATCTCATCTTGCAATCGTTGCCTGATATTTATGGACAGTTCATCATGAACTATAACATGAATGAGATCGTCAGGCCTGTGCCAGATCTACTCAATATGTTGAGAACAGCTTTACAAAGAATCAAACAAGGGAAAGGGCAAGGCCATAATGATGGTTAGTAAAGGAAATAGAAAACGGTTTGCTTATACCTCCAAAGATAAAGGCAAGTCAGTTGTCAAAACTAAGGAAGCTGCCCTTAAACCTGCTGGTGGCGTTGCCAAGGGCGTGACTAAGGTTGCTTGTCACTATTGCAGTCAGCCTGGACACTGGAAGAGGAACTGCCCAAAGTATCTGGAGGATAAGAGGCTTGGAATAGTGATTCCACCACCACCAGGTATTTTTGTTATAGATGTCAATTTATTCATCTTGGGTATTGGATAGTGGATGTGGATCTCAAATTTGTCGAAATGTGCAGGATCTAAAGAGAAGTAGAATATTGGCTAAAGGGGAGATAGATATGCGCATCTGGAATGGATCAAAGGCTGCTGCATTTGCCGTGGGCGTGTACGAGCTGTCTTTTCCTTCAGTATTAGTTTTAGAATTAAATAATTTCTATTTTGTGCCTGCTATGAGAAGAAACATTATTTCTATTTCTTGTTTGGACAAGGAAGGTTTTGCTATTTCAATAAAGGACAATTGTTACTCCATTTATTTTGATAGTATTCACTTTTTTAGTGCGTAGTTATTTAATGGATTATATATCCTTGATCTAAGCAATCATGTCTATAACGTAAATACAAGAGGATTACAGAGATTGATTTAAATCATGCTAATCTATGGCAATCTCGTCTAGTCCATATAAACGAGTAACGTATATCTAGACACCATAAGTATGGATTACTAGACTCATTTGATTTTGAATCTTATGAGACATCTGAAGCTTGTTATTAGGAGGCATGATAAAGTCCCCTTTCAGTATGAAAGGTTAGAGGACTAGTGAGCAAATGGCGCTAGTGCATATTGATGTATGTGGGCCATTTGCCACGCCTTCCAGGGGTGGTTACGTCTATTTCATTACGTTAATGATGACTTCAATAGGTAAGGATTTGTATACCTTATAAAGGCCAAATCGGAATCCTTTGAAATGTTCAAAGAACTCAAGAGTGAAGTAGAGAAGCAACTTGGCAAAAGTATCAAGTCTCTAGGATCCGATCGTGGGAGAGAATACTTTAGCGAAGAGTTTTACTACTATCTTAGAGAGTGTGGGATCATGTCCCAACTCACTCCACCCGGAACTCCACAATGGAATGGCGTGTCCGATAGGAGGAATCGAACACTGTTAGACATGGTTCGATCTATGATGTGTCAAACTGATCTTCCATTATCATTTTGGGGCTACGCTCTATTGTGTGCAGCTTTCACCATTAACCTCATTCCATCTAAATAGATCATGAAGACTCCATATGAGATGTAGAGTGGGAGGCATCCCAAAGTGTCCTTCATGAGGATTTGGGGCTGCGATGTTTATGTAAAACTTTTACAATCGGAGAAGCTCGGGCCGAAATCGGATAAGTGTAAGTTTGTGGGATACCCTAAGGAAACTAAGAAATATTACTTCTACAATCCAACCGAGAACAAAGTGTTTGTTTCCCGGTCCGACGTGTTTCTAGAAAAAGAGTTTGTCTCTAAAGAAGCAAGTGGGAGGACTCTAGAAATTGAAGAAATTCAAGAACCACAAACCACTGATCCTACTATGAAACATGAACAAGAACCACATGATGTTGTGGATGAACCTGTTCAAGTAACACAAGAGCTTCGTAGGTCGAGTAGAGTGGACCATGAACCATAGAGGTATGGACTTCTCGTGACTAAGCCTGGTGAGACATTGCTCATAGATTATGAGCCTACTACCTATGGAGAGGCCATGAAAACGCTGGACTCTCAGACGTGTCTTAAAGCCATGGAATCCAAGATGGAATCCATGTATACCAACAAAGTATGGACTTTGGTGGAACCACCCCAAGGGGTGCAGCCCATAGGGTGCAAGTGGGTCTTCAAGAAGACGACCGACATGGATGGTAATCTGATTACCTATAAGGGCTGATTGGTGGAAAAATGATTCCGACAATTCATGGTATATACTATGATGAAACATTTTCACCAGTCTCAATGACCAAATCCATTCGGATCCTACTTGCTATTGCGGCTTACTACGACTATGAGATTTGGCAGATGGATGTCAAAACAGCGTTTCCGTATGGAAACCTCCTCGAGGATGTGTACATGAAACAACCCGAGGGTTTTGTGGATCCAGAGCATGAAAATAAACTCTGTAAGTTAGAACGATCAATTTATGGATTGAAGCAAGCTTATAGGATTTGGAATCGATGTTTTGATGAAGCGAAAAAAGAATTTGACTTCATCAACAACGAAGATGAATCTTGTGTCTACAAGTAGGTTAGTGGGAGCTCTCCTGCTTTTCTGGTCTTGTATGTGGATGACATATTAATCATTGGGAACGACTTTCCATGCTGCAATCTGTGAAGGATTGGCTAGGAAAGTGTTTCTCAATGAAGGACTTAGGGAATAAAGCTTATATACTTCGTATCAAGATCTCTAGAGATAGATCGAGGAAGCTGCTGGGCCTATGCCAAAGTACATATAGACAAGATGTTGAGTCAGTTCAGCATGCAAGATTCCAAGAAGGGATTCTTGCCCATGTCGCATGAAATCACTCTTTCGAACAATGATTCTCCTTCCAATGAGATTGAGAAGGAAAGCATGAGTCGGGTTCCCTATGCTTCGGCTATAGGGTCCATCTGTTGGTTTTGGATACCCTAGAGGCAATCTGTTTAGTATGAACTTTATTTGATATAATAAATCATTGTATTATTTATGGGGATATTTAATATAATGAAGTCCTTAGATTAAAATGTGTTGTTTATCTTAAATATCCCTAGTACATTATATTGATTAACATGACGATCAACTATAGACTAGTTTGTGGGTAGATTTATATGGAGATATCAAGTCTAACACATGGGTATGCATTATGAGTAAGGGCGTACTGGATAGACCCACCACGACAAGGCTACATTAGATTATGTCAACGTCACAAGTGCTTCTCGTAGTGCTAATGATGTTGTAATCCTTAGACTTGAAGGCAGTGGATACTCTAGTTGTGAAATATCATGCTTTGATATTATCAAACGTTACACCGTAACTGGGTAACTATAAAGATAGCTGTCGAGCATGATAGGAAAGAAGCTTAGAGGTGGCAGTGATGTAAATAATATTTGTCCCTCCTACGTAATAGGAGTAAATATCCACGGCCACTTGAGGGGTAGAGCTTATGTAATTTCTAGCTAGACTCAGATAAATCAATATGGAGATATTAATTTTATCTGCATGGATAAGCCTATTCCCAGGATCAGGAAACAATGGATTGAATATACGAGTGTGACGATTAAGTCTCGTGTCCAATCCGGATATGGAGACAAAGGGATATCACAACACGGTAACATTGGGCATAAGGTTTTTCGGGATCACTGACTATTTCTATTAATTTGGTGGCATAGATGTGTTGCTAGACACCGCTCTATGTTTGTAATAGTTACTACAAACTAAGTAGAAACCTATGGGGTCACACAACATATGGATTAAAATGGATATGGGTATTAATTTGTTGGACTAATTAATAAAAGGATCATAATGCAACCACAATCAAAGTTAGTGGGACTAATTTGCAAGTGCACTGGTCCATGCAAGGACATGATTAGTATTGGGGTAAATATGTAGTTAATAAAGAGTTATTAACTATATAAAGGAACTCTAGCTTGTTATTTTCAAAAACTAAGTCATTATTGAGAGAACATAACAAAGCAAGAAAGAGAGACAAAGCCAAGAATGTCGAAGCCTCTTTGACCCGTCGCCCCCCTTGCCGTCGGCCTCCCTAGGCGCCGGTTTGGTTCTCCGTTTTGCGTGATATCTTCCCTCCTTATTCCGTTTCTAGCAATACACGTGGAGTAGGATTCCAGTCAAAGATCCATGGTGTGGATACTCGTAGAGACGAAGACCCAATTCTTCGTAGTGATCACACAAACTAAGGTACATATGTTTCTACCCTAATCATGTTATGATTACTTTCGTGTGATCCTTGGAGGGGTTTGAGCATAACATGGTATGATTACTTCCGCTGCGTAACCTGCATCAAAACCCTACATTGGTATCAGAGTCACATGTCGTAGCACATAACATGATATTATGTGTTACTGTTTTTAGTTTTTACACCGTATTTGCTCTTTTACGCGAAAACTGAAATTATTAGCATATTAGATGCAAATTGAATATGATTCAACCAATCAAGATCTAATTTTATATGAGATGAAGGAATTAGTGAGTCTGAATCACATAGGATGTGAAGAATTTCGGATCTAGGAACTAGGGTTTGGGCACAAGTTGGAATAGGAATTTTTCAAACTTGGAAACAACTTAACTTGGGCAAGAAGGAAAGGAATTATTTTGGAAACATTTCCATAGAAGGGTTCGGACCCCTTTGGGACCGCCCCCCTTGCCTTGCCGCCCAAGCTAGGGCATGGCCAAGGGCCTGGGGCAACCCAGCGTGCGGCTTGGCAGTGGGTGGGGCTTGGCTGACCGGACTAAGGCCGTGCATTGGTCCTTTGGGTGGTTCGACCATGGAGATGGTGTATCCCTTGGACGGCTTTGACCCTAGTTGCCTAACTTTCAATTAAAATTTAACAAGCGCGTTAAAAATTGGTTTTAACTGTATTATGTGCTTTGTTGCATGGTGGATGGACATGTCCTAGGTTGTGGTTGTTTACTTTGTGGTTTGGTTTAGGGCCTGCGAGCTGATCAATTAATGTAATAATTTCTTTTCCGGTCTGCGAGATAATAATATTCTCAACTTGTGAGGTTTTATTTATTTAGATGCTAGCTAGAATTAGATAATTAGATGATAGCCAAGATCATGGAGAAGAAGACCAAAGAACCAAAGAGCCACAATGATGATGGAGGAACTCACACACCTAACGCAAGTGGCTATGGTGGAGGCACATGGAGATGTGCTTGTCACTTTATGCCATAAAGATGTTATCATTAGCTTGGTAATATCTTTAAGCCATATAGATATTATCATTACCTTGGTAATATCTTAGAGTTCGGGGCCATATCCATGCCACGTTATTTTATTTTTTTGGATGTTTATTATTTATGTCTTGTTATTTATTTTTGTGTGTATGGATGATACTAGCAAAACGTAACAAGATTGTAATAAACAAGAATGGTCTTTTATTGTGGATTGCCCAATCCAAATAAGTAGATCATGTTGATGGGATCGACCAAATAAGTTAAGTAATGACATTTAAATCCATCAAGGAAATATTACGTTTTGCCATTCTCTTATTTTGACACCCATCATGATCAGGGCTTATTTATTTCTGGCTTGCCATAAGCAAGGCTATTTTAATTTACCATGGTGTGATGCGGCGACACAAGCATGTAATGTGTGGTTGTTAAAATAAGAGGTGAAACGTAACTAAGTATTTTCAATTGGATTGATGACTTAGAGGCGTGGCAATTGGGATCATCTATGAGATAGTAAATAAGGATTTATTTACCCGGTTGCACCAATAGTTTCATAAGGATGCAATTGGGAGGACGTTCCTACCAAAATAACTAATTCTTGGGTGACTTGCCAAAACAAGCTCAAGAAGAAGTGAAATATGGATCTTGGACCCACTAGAAAATATTTGATATTTTTCACATTAATGGTGAGGGCTATTAATCCGAGAAAAATAGTGGGAGCTATATTCGATAATCTAGCAATTATTGGATGTAGTTAATTGTTCAAAATAGTAAAATTGCATATTTCTCATTTTTTAGAATTCCAATGGCAAACAACAATCAAACATCGACACCATCCATGTGTTCTGTCCTTGAGAAGGACAAGTTGTCAAGGAACAACTTCCTAGACTGGTACATAAACTTAAGAATTGTCCTTAAGCAAGAAAAGAAGTTGTACATCTTAGATGCAACTGTTCCAGCGCCACAAGTTGAGGATGCAGCCGAGGCTGTCATAAGGGCACATCAAAAGATTGTGGACCACAATAATGATGTGACCTGTCTCATGTTGTGCACCATGAGCTCTGAGATTCAAAAGCAACATGAGAACATGGAGGCGTACGATATGATCATACATTTGAGGCAACTATTCCAAGAGCAGGCCCGGCATGAGAGGTACGAAGTATCCAAAGCACTGTTCAAGTGTAGTCTCGCAGAGGGGAACCGAGTCGGCCCTCACGTACTCCAAATGATCGGGTACATAGAGAATCTCGAAAGGTTAGGCTTCCCGCTCGGCCAAGAGTTGGCCACTGATCTCATCATGCAACCATTTCCGGATAGTTATACCCAGTTCATCATGAAAAGGAATGATATCAACAAGACTCTGCCAAACTTGATCAATATGTTGAGGACCGCTGAACAGAGTATTAACAAGGGAAAGGCAAGGCCATAATGATGGTCAGTAAGAGGAAGAGCAAGTCAGATGCTTGTACCTCCAAAGGAAAGTCCAAGAAAGTTGTAAAATCAAAGGACACAGCCTTAAACCCAGTGGAGGCGTGACTAAGGGTGACTGTCACTACTGTAGTCAGCCTGGAAACTGGAAGAGGAAGTTCCCCAAGTATATGTAGGATAACAGGGTTGGAATAGTGATTCCACCACCACCAGCTATTTTTGTTATTGATGTCAATCTTTTTATTTCTTCATCTTGGGTATTGGATACTGGATGTGGATCTCACTTTGTCGAAATGTGTAGGATTTGAAAAGAAGTAGAAGATTGGCTAAAGGGGAGATAGACTTGCGCTTCAGGAATGGAGAAAGACTTGTTTCATTAGCTATAGGCGTGTATGAGCTATCTCTGCCTTCATGCCTTATTTTACAATTAGACAATTGCTATTATTTTCCAGCTATGAGCAAAAACATTATTTATATTTCTTGTTTGGACGAGAAATGTTTTGCTATTTCAATAAAGAACAATAGTTGTTCCATTTATTTTGATAGTATCCACTATTGTAGTGGCATTTGTCTAATGGATTGTATATCCGTGATCTAAGTAATCCCATCTAAAACATCAATACTAAGATGATTAAAATTAATGAATTAAATCCTACTTATCTATAGCACTGTCGTTTAGGCCATATAAATGAGAAACACATATCTAGATTACTAGACTCATTTTATTATGAATCATATGAGACATCCAAATCGGTCAGGAAGACGCCATATGAGATATGTACTGGGAGGTGTCCCATAGTGTCTTTTATGAAGATTTGGGGTTGCGACGTCTATGTAAAACGTTTACAGAGTGACAAGCTCGGACCCAAGTCAGATAAGTGTAAAGTTTGTGGGATATCTTATGGAAACTAAAGGATATTACTTCTGCAATCCAATCGAGAACAAAGGGTTTGTTGCTCGAACCAGCGTGTTCCTAGAAAGAGAGTTCGTTTCTAGAAGAGCAAGTGGGTGGACTGTAGAACTTGAAGAAATTCAAGAATCACAAAACAATGATTTGACAATGGAATATTAACAAGAACCACAAACGGTTGTGGAGAAACCTGTTCAAAAAACAAAAGAATTCCATAGGTCGAGTAGGGTACGTCACAAGCAAGAGAGGTATGGACTTCTCGTTACTGAGCCCAGTGATGTGGTACCCATAGACGATGAGCCTACTTCTTACGGAGAGGCCATGAAAGGGCCATACTCAAAGAAGTGGCTTGAGGCCATGAGATCCGAAATGGAATCCATGTATTCCAACAAAGTATGGACTTTGGTGGAACCACCCGATGGGGTTCGACCCATAGGGTGCAAGTGGGTCTTCAAGAAGAAGACTGATATGGATGGCAATGTAGTTGCCTATAAGGGCCGACTGGTGGCTAAATGATTAAGACAGATTCATGGTATTGACTATGATGAAACATTATCCCCAGTCGCGATGACTAAATCCATTCGAATCCTACTTGCTATTGCAGCATACTACGACTATGAGATTTGGCAGATGGATGTCAAAACAGCGTTTTTGTATGGAAACCTCCTCGAGGATGTGTATATTACACAACCTGATGCTTTTGAGGATCCAGAGCATGCAAATAAAGTATGTAAGCTACAACGATCCATTTATGGATTGAAGCAAGCTTCTAGGAGTTGGAATCTACGTTTTGATGACGCGGTCAAAGAGTTTGGCTTCATCAAGAATGAAGATGATCCGTGTGTTTACAAGAAGGTTAGTGGGAGTTCTGTTGTGTTTCTGGTCTTGTATGTGGATGACATACTACTCATTGGAAACGACATTCCTATGTTGCAATTTGTGAAAGATTGGCTAGGAAAGTGTTTCGCAATGAAGGAATTAGGGATTGCATCTTATATACTAGGTATCAAGATCTATAGGGATAGATCGAGGAAGCTGCTCGACCTAAGTCAAAGTACATATATAAACAAGGTGTTGAAGCGGTTAAACATGCAAGATTCAAAGAAAGGATTCTTGCCCATGTCGCATGGAATCACCCTCTCGAAGGATGATTGTCGTTCCAATCAGATTGAGAAGGACCGCATGAGTAAGATCCCATGTGCGTAGAGCATAGGATCTATAATGTATGTCATGTTGTGTACTAGACCAGATGTGTCATACGCGTTGACTATGGCAAGTAGATATCAGTCCAATCCGGTTGAGAGTCACTGGATTGTCAAGAACATTCTTCAGTACTTGAGAAGAACTAAGGATGCCTTCTTGATATTTGGAGGTAAGGAAGAGCTAAGTGTAATTAGTTACACTGACGCAAGTTTCCAAACCAACAAAGTGTTGGAATAGATGCCCTAGAGGCAATCTAGTTTAGTATGAACTTGTTTTTTACTAGAACATTCATTGTATTATTTATTGGATATTTAATATATTGTAGTTCTTAGATTTAAAATTGTGTTGTTTATCTTAAATATCCCTAGTCCAATATAATGATTAATAGGACAATCATCTATAGACTAGTATGGGGTTGGATTGATATGGAGATACCATGATCAAACACATTGGTGTGCATTAAGGGTAATGGCGCACTGGATTGACCCATCTCCGAGAAGGCTACATACATGTTCTGTGAAGTCACAAGCGCTTCTCGTGGTGACAACGTTATTGTCATCCTTAGACTTGAAGTCACTAGATTGTCTAGTTGTGGATTATTGTGATTTTGGTAGCGTCAGACGCTACACTGTAACTGGGTAGCTATAAAGGCGTGTACCGGATACAATAAGAAGCAAGCTTAGAAATCGTAGTAGACGTAGATAGAATTTGTCCCTCCCACATAACGGGCGAAAATATCCGAGGCCACTCGAGGGGTAGTGCTTATGGAATGTCTGGCCAGACTCAAATAAATCAATATGGGATATTGATGTTATTTTCAAGAATAAGGCTATTCCCAGGATTGAGAAACTATGGATTGGATATACGAGTGTGACTTGTATGTCTCGTGTCCAACCCGGATATGGAGACAAAGGGATGTGACAATTACTTGCACAAGGTTTGTCGGATGACTATTCTATTAGTTGGCTAGAATGGATGTCTTGCTAGAGACCGCTCCATATTAGCAAATTGTTGCTACCAACTTGATAGAACCTATGAGGTCACACGCTATATAAAGTTGAACTAGATTTAGGAATTAATTAATATGATTACTGAATTAGAATGATGACTTTGCAACACCTTGCAAACTTAGTAGGACTAATATGCAAGAAAGGGACTAATCCGAATTCATGTTGGATTAGGAAGGGACTTTAGGTAGTCAACAAGGAGTTGTTGGAATATATAAAGGATGCTCCTAGCTTCCTTCCCACATAAATAATGTTCATAACATAAGTGAGTGGGAGAGAACAAAGGAGAGAGCAAGCAACTAGAGGGCCGAACCCGACCCCCTTGCGCCGCCCCTTCCCGTCGGCCAAACCAAGGAGGCCGAAACCTCCTTGATACCCGGTTGCGTGATTTCTTCTTCCTCTACCTCCTATCCAATCTAGCACAAAGGAGAAGGAAGATCTACATCTCAACTCTAGGCGTGGATCAACCGTAGAGAAATGACACAATTCACGTTACAAGTCATCACAGGAATTACCCTAAGGTGTGTAACATGATTCTTCCTTTACCATCATTATGATGCTCTTCCTGTGATCCTTGGAGGGTATTGAATGGATAAATTATCTTTTTCCGCTGCGTATCCATGATCAAAACCCTACAGTGGTATCAGAGCCACATGTCGTAGAACATAGATGTGGTTTATGTGTTACGTTTTGATAGTTTTACACTTCACATTTATTGTGTATCGCGTAAAACGTACAAAACAAGCATATGATGCAATTCGTCAATAATGAAACAAAACAAGACCTAATTTTTGCATTGGATGCATGAATTAGTGAGTTTGAGAAATTTTAGGATCTTTGTAACACCCCCGATTTCCAGAGGAGCCGGATACCGGATGGTGCCCTCTGTACAGGGGATTTTACCCTTTCGTACAAGGAGTAGTAATGATAAGCAAGTGAAAAGAAACATCAAATTACACATTCATTACGTAAAAGTTTACAATATTGGTGACTTGTTCCAAACTGGACACCAAGCCTAACAAAATATATTTTACAACAAAAGAACTCTCCGATTAATTACTAAGCGTTACTGCTTGCAAGTGAGAACGAGTCGTGATCCCATCGCGTTACCCCAAGCAACCAATCATAAACCTGCGAGGAATTAAAAGAAACACAAGGACGCAGTTTTTCGAGTATCAGTAAAAACTGAGTGAATAAACAACTTAGCATGTAAAACAGAATGACTAGACATGTTACAGTGTAATGTATTTAAAAGATTTTAAACAGTTTCAGAGTATAAGTATAAATGTGCGTGTTAAAAACTTTAAATTATCTAAAGCATAAGTAAGAATATCATAGTGCGGGATCAAAGTTTGCTAATCAATAGAGTTTCACAAAGTTTGCTTAATCATTTGAGTTGTTACTACAGAAGTAGCCAATTCGTATATCGAGATAGTCATAAGTTTCCGAACATGGAATGTATTTGAAATAAAGGTCATTCACAAGCACTGTTTAAATCAGAACACTGTTAATATCAAGTTCCCAAGTGTATTAACAGAAGAGCCTTATTATTATATTTTGCGATACCAAAGATCAGAATCAAAATATCTATCCGACTAGGAGTAGAATCGTGCCAACGAAGGGCAAAGCCAACAAAGGGCTAACCAAGCCAACAAAGGGCTAACCAATCCATACTAGACCTTAAGTGTTGCAACACCCCCGTAAGAAGCAAAAGGCCAGAAGGGTGAGTACTAGACTGGACTCTAGCCAACAAGGCAAAGAGTCGTGCCAACAAAGGGCAATCCAAGCCAACAAAGGGCTAACCAAGCCAACAAATGGCAAATCCAAGCCAACAAAGGGCTAATCCAAGTAATGGTCAACTGATCCGATATATACGATATTTCACTTTATGTTATTAATGAATTCTAACTTAGTGACATTTGAATAATAGGCTTCCTGATTTTCAAAGGCGAGTAGTAAAGAGCAGGTTTAAATCAAGTCGAGTAAATTTGACAATTATAGAATAAAGTACGCCAGTTATTTTCAAATAAGCAAGTAGATCGCATTAAAGAACTCGGAACGTAAAGCTAAGCATGTAAACTCACAGGTATATTTTGAGACAAGAAATAAATCACGTTTTGACCCGAAAGAAGACAAGCACGCAACGCTAAGCAGAAGAGATGCTCTAAATCGAAAGGAAAAAAAATGGTGGAACTTACAGGTTTGGTAAGTGCCAAGAGAAGGGAGTACCAAGGAAGGGCTTGGCTTGGCAAAGACGGCGACGAATGACGCGGTTTCACCGCGCCCGAAATTGCTGGACGGTGCTTGGGTATGAGAAAAACACGGTTTGCAACTTTCGCTGAGAGAGAGAGGGACGAACGCTACTGGTGGTGGCGTCGCGCAGCTCCGACGTGGCTGCTACCGCTGCTTTTGCGGCCGGTTCTGCTGCTCGTCTGCTGGTCCTGGGTAATCCCGTTGAGGCAGAGAGTGGGATAGGAGGATATGGAGGTGGAAGGTGAATGTGGGCAGTGGCGGTGATGGAGGTTACCGCCGGTGGTTGGGTTGGATTCGATGGTGATTTTTTTGTGGGTTGTTCGGGAATGCAGAGGGATAGGGAAAAGAGACGAGATTGAGCAGAGGAGAAATGGAGGAGGAAGGTGGTGGTGATAGTGGTGATACAGTGGTGGTGGTCTTGCTTGTCCAGAGAACAAAACGAAGAGGAAGAAGAATGAAAAATAAATAAAAGATGAAGAAGGCACACAGGCAGATATAGAGAGAGTGATGTAATGAGTTGAATATGTGATGTCACATATGGACTTATAAGACGTGGTTGGAGCGCGGATTAAAGCAGTGGCTTGACGATGCATTTGACACGCGACAATTATAGATAATACTGAGAAGTATACATAAAAAAAATTGACTTAAAAATTAAACGCCGGCTGATAAATAAAATTTGACTAATAAAAATGTGAATGGGAATAATAAAATTAAATTTGACAGACATAACTAAGTTTGACTGATTAAACGATATTTTACTGTTATAATAAAATTTAGCTGATAACATACATTTTGACTTATAAGCAAATTGTGACTGTAAAAATGACTTCGATTGATATAATAAATGAAACTTTGTATAATAAATTTGGGAATATTTAGTTTTACTTAAATAAGAAGAGAATTTAAAAAGAAATCTTATCTACTAAAATTAACTAAAATATTAATTAAAACTTGTAACAAAACCTATCATATAAAATTAAAGAGTATCGTCAAAAATAGATTTAAAAAAAATAACTATCTTAAAAAAAGGACTATTAACAAATAGTTGACTGCTACGCTTAAGAACAACTGAAAAAAATTATAAACAAAAGTAAATTACCGAAGTATCCTTATGAAAATCATGAGTATTATATCCTTCCCCACTTGGACTAAGCTTTGTCCTCGAAGCTTGAACGTGGTTCTTGAAATTAGAGGTCTCTATTGGAAGTCTCAGCTAGACAAAGAGGTGATTAACAGGCAAATGAATGCACAGACAAAATAGGGTCGTTACAATCTTAGATCTAGGGTTTGGGCACCAATTTGGAAATTAGTTTCAAATTTGGAAACTTTTTGGACTTGGGGAACAAGGAAGGAGTTGTTTTGGAAACAACTAAGGAGGTTCGGCCCTAGGAACACCCCTCCTCCTTCCTTGCCGCCCAAGCCACCTTGGCCGAAAGTCCTAGGCGGTCGGCCGACCCCTCGGGTTGGGCCAACCGGCCTAGGCTCGGCCCGGGGCGGCTCCAATGGGGTTCGGCTTTGGTATGGTGGGCCCCTTGGACCGTTTTAACCCTATAAATCCTAAAATCAATTAAAAATTGACCAAGCGCGTTAAAATTGGATTTTAACTGTTTATGCGAAAATCGCAGGTGGTTGGATATGGCCTTAGGATGTGGTTTGATGTGATTGTTTAAATTTTTGGTTTGGTTTACGACATGCGAGCTGATCAATTTAATGTAATAATTAATTAGGATTTTATGGCTTGCGAGCCATTTTTTCTCAATTTGTGAGATTTATTTCATGTAGTATAGTTATTAGCGAGTGCTAGATAGAATAGATTGTTAGTCAAGATTGAGGAAAAGAAGTCCAAAGCCAAAGGAATCCACAAAAGATGGAGATGGATTATTTCACATGACTATGGAGGATGGACCAAAAGATGAAGACGCATGGAGATGTGTTTGCTTTTAGGGTTCATAGATATTCCCATTGGCTTGGGAATATCTTAGTCTAGAAAAGGCCATATCCATATCATGTTTTATTTTTGGGGTTGTTTAATTTTATTGTCTTATTATTTTGTGGTTGGTGTATGGATGATGCATGCAATTAGGATAATAAGATAATTAGAGAACGCGGATCTATTATTTAGAGTTGTGCCCAAACTCAAAATAGATAGATCAGTTGATATGGATCAACAAAACAAATTAAAATTGAATTTTAAAATACCTCAAAATTCAAATATTGTGTTTTTCCTTCTCTTTATTTAAACACTTATTGTCATCATGATTTATCAAGTTCGTGCATGCCAAATCAAGGAGACTTGGTTCATAATGATGAAATGCGATGGGACATGCTAGTAATGTGCAATTGTTTAAATAAGAGGTTGGACACAACTAGGCTATTAATATAATTAAAACCTAGAGGCAAACAATTGGAATTATCCATGCGGATGGATAAATAAGGAGTTATTTTCCCAATTTAACCAAGAATTGCATGAGTTGCAATTGGAATTGTTCCTACCTAAAGTAGTCAAATTTTGGGTGACTTGTCAAAGCAAGCTCAAAAGGAGATGAAACATTGATCTTGGCCCACTAGAAAATATGAGGATATTTTCCGCATTAATATCTTGAGGGTTATTCATCCGTAGAAAAAATAGTGGGAGCTATATTTGATAAACTTGCAATTATTGAATATAGTCAAAAGTTCACAAATACTAAAAATTGCGTATTTTCCTTTTGTATAATTCCAAAAATAACTCATCGAGTTCACAACGTTCCCTACGATCTGTCATTGAGAAGAATAAGCTCTCGGGAACCAACTTCCTTGATTGGTACATAAACTTTAGAATCGTTCTCAAGCAAGAGAAGAAAATGTACGCAATAGAGGAGCAAGTTCCAGCAGGTCCAGAGAACAATACTCCTGCAGCCCTAAAGGCGTATCAAAAGCGTGTTGATGACGCTAACGATGCGGCCTGCATTATGCTATGCACCATGACCTCTGAGCTTCAGAAGCAACACGAGAAAATGAATGTTGTCGATATGATCGAACACTTGAAGCAGCTCTTCTAAGAGCAGGCAAGGGTTGAGAGGTATGAGGTTTCTAAGGCATTGTTGAAATGTTATATGGCTGAAGGAAACCCTGTGGGACCTCACGTACTCCGTATGATCGGGTACTCAGAGAATCTCGCACGACTGGGGTTTCCGGTCGGCCAAGAGTTGTCCTCCGATCTCGTGTTGCAATCGTTGCCCGAGAGTTATGGACAGTTCATAATGAACTATAACATGAACGAGATCGTGAAACCACTACTAGGTTTACTCAATATGTTGAGGACAGCTGAACAAAGCATCAACAAGGGTAAGGGTAAGGTCATTATGATGGTGCAGAAAGGAAAGGGCAAAAGGTTTGCCTCGTCCTCCAAGGGCAAAGGCAAGTCAGTTGCGAAGTCCAAGGAACCTGTCCTTAAGCCTGTTGGTGGCTTTGCCAAAGGTGTGACTAAAGGTGAGTGTCACTACTGCAGTCAGCATGGACACTGGAGGAGGAACTGCCCAAAATATCTGGAAGACAAGAGGCTTGGAATAGTGATTCCACCACCACCAGGTATTTTTTTGTCGATGTCAATTTAACTATCTCTACATCATGGGTATTGGATACTGGATGTGAATCTCACATTTGTCAAAATGTTCCGAATCTAAAGGGAAGTAGAAGATTGGCTAAAGGGGAGATAGACCTGCGCGTTGGGAATGGAGAAAAGGTTGCTGCGTTGGCCGTAGGCATGTGCTAGTTGTCTCTGCCTTCAGGATTAGTTTTAGAATTAAATAATTACTATTTTGTTCCTGCTATGAGCAGAAACATTATTTCTATTTTTTGTTTAGACAAGGAAGATTTTATTATTTCAATAAAGGACAATTGTTGTTCAATTTATTTTAATAATATTCACTATTGTAGTGTGCAATTATTTAATGGACGTCATTCATCTAAGCAATCCTGTCTACAACATTAATACTAAGAGGATTATAATAGATGATTTAAATCCTGCTTACTTATGGCATTGTCGTCTAGGCCACATAAACGAGAAACGTGTATCTAGACTCCATAAGGATGGATTTCAAGACTCGTTTGATTTTGAATCATATGAGACATATGAGGCTTGTTTATTGGGAAAATGACAAATTCCCCTTTCAATAAGAAAGGTGAGAGGACTAGTGAGCAATTGGAGCTCATACATACTTATGTGTGTGGACCATTTGCCACGCCTACCAGGGGTGGTTACGTCTACTTCATCACATTTACTGGCGATTTTAGTAGATATGGATTTTTATACCTTATGAAGGCCAAATCTGAATCCTTTGAAAGGTTCAAACAATTCAAGAGTGAAGTAGAGAAGTAACTTGGCAAAAGTATCAAGGCTCTACGATCGGATCGTGGAGGAGAGTACCTGAGCAAAGAGTTTGACGACTATCTTAGATAGTGTGGGATCGTGTCCCAACTCACTCCACCCGGAACGCCACATTGGAATAGCGTGTCTGAGAGGAGGAATCGAATACTATTGGATATGGTTCGATCTATGATTTGTCGAACCGATCTTCCATTATCATTTTGGGGCTATGCTCTATTAAGTGCAGCTTTCACCATTAACCGTGTTCCATCTAAATCGGACATGAAGACACCACATGAGATGTGGAGTGGGAGGCGTCCCACATTGTCGTTCATGAAGATTTGGGGCTGCGATATCTATGTAAAGTGTTTACAATCAGACAAGCTAGGGCCAAAGTCGGATCAGTGTAAATTTGTTGGGTACCCTAAGGAAACTAAGGGTACTACTTCTACAATCCAACCGAGAACAAAGTGTTTGTTGCTCGGACCGGCGTGTTTCTAGAAATAGAGTTTTTCTATAAAGAAGCAAATGGGAGGACTGTAGAAGTTGAAGAAATTCAAGAACCACAAAACACTGAACTAACTATGGAACATGAACAGGAACCAAAAAATGTTGTGGAACCTCCTGTTCAAGTAGAACTAGAGCTTCGTAGATCTAGTAGAATGCGCCAGGAGTCCGAGAGGTATGGACTTCTCGTGACAGACTCTGGTAACAAAATGCTCATAGATGATGAGCCTACTACCTATGAAGAGGCCATGAAAGGGCCAGACTCTCATAAGTTGCTTGAAGCCTTGAGATCCGTGATGGAATCCATGTATACCAACAAAGTATGACTTTGGTGGAACCACCCGAAGGGGCGCGGCCCATAGGGTACAAGTGGGTCTTCAAGAAGAATATCGACATGGATGTTAATGTGATTACCTATAAGGGCCGATTGGTGGCTAAAGGATTCAGACAGATTCATGGTATTAACTATGACGAAACCTTTTCACCAGTTGCTATGACCAAATCCATCTGAATCATACTTGCAATTGCAGCATACTACGACTATGAGATTCGGAAGATGGATGTCCAAACAACATTCCTCTATGGGAATCTCCTCGAGGACGTGTATATGATACAGCCGGAGGGTTTAGAGGATCCAAAGAAAGCCAATAAAGGCTATAAGCTGAAACGATCCATTTATGTATTCAAGCAAGCTTCTAGGAGTTGAAATCGACGTCTTGATGAAGTGGTCAAAGAGTTTGGCTTCATCAGAAACGAAGATGATTCTTGTGTCTACAAGAAGGTTAGTGGGAGCTCTATATCTTTTTTTGTCTTGTATGTAGATGACATACTACTCATTGGAAACGACGTTCCCATGTTGCAATATGTTAAAGATTGGCGAGGAAAGTGTTTCTCAATGAAAGAATTAGGGGAAGAAGCCTATATACTTGGTATAAAGATCTATAGAGATAGATCTAAAAGACTGCTAGATTCCAAGAAGTGATTCTTGCCCAGGTCACATGGAATTACTTTTTCAAAGAGTGGTTGTCCTTCCAATGAGATTGAGAACGAATGCATGATTAGAATTCCCTATGCCTCGGCCATAGTATCTATCATGTACGCCATGTTATGTACTAGACCAGTTGTGTCATATGCCTTGAGTATGACAAGAAGATACCAATCCAATCCAGGTGAGATTCACTGGATTGCAGTCAAGAACATTATAAAGTACTTGAGAAGAACTAAGGATGCTTTCTTGATATTTGGCGGAGAGGAAGAGTTGCGTGTAAGGGGTTACACGGATGCAAGCTTCCAAACCGACATAGATGATTTCAGATCACAATCGGGATATGTGTTTTGCCTGAATGGAGCAGCGGTGAGCTAAAAGAGTTCCAAGCAAGAGACGGTGGCTGATATACAACAGCGGCTCAGTACATTGCTGCAAATGGCGCAGCAAAGGGAGCTGTTTGGATCAGAAAATTTGTTTCTGAACTTGGTGTGGTTCCTAGAATTGCTAATCCAGTAGAGTTGTACTGTGACAACACTAGGGCGATCGCGCAATCAAAGGAGCCACGTCACACTTGAAATCCAAGCACGTGCTCAGCAAGTTTCATTTTATTCGAGATATTATCGATAGAGGAGACGTTCGGATATGCAAGATTCCTACATATGTGAATCTGTCAGATCGACTTACAAAGTCGCTTGTTCAGTGGAAGCATAAAGGGCACACTAGGAGCATTAGCATACGGGATGCATCATATTGGCTCTAGTGCAAGTGGGAGAATGTTGGAATAGATGCCCTAAAGGCAATCTAGTTTAGTATGAACTTGTTTTTTACTAGAACATTCATTGTATTATTTATCGGATATTTAATATAATGAAGTCCTTAGATTTACAATTGTGTTGTTTATCTTAAATATCCCTAGTCCAATATAATGATTAATAGGACAATCATCTATAGACTAGTATGGGGTTGGATTGATATGGAGATATCATGATCCAACACATGGGTGTGCATTAAGGGTAATGGCGCACTGGATTAACCCATATCAGAGAAGGCTACATACATGTTATTTGACGTCACAAGCGCTTCTCGTGGTGACAATGGTATTGTCATCCTTAGACTTGAAGTCACTAGATTGTCTAGTTGTGGATTATTGTGATTTTGGTAGCGTCAGAAGCTACACTGTAACTGGGTAGCTATAAAGGCATGTACCAGATACAATAAGAAGCAAGCTTAGAAATCGTAGTAGACGTAGATAGAATTTTTCCCTCCCACATAATGGGAGAAAATATCCGAGGCCACTCGAGGGATAGTGCTTATGGAATGTCTGGCCAGACTCAAATAAATCAATATAGGATATTGATGTTATTTGCACGAATAAGGCTATTCACAGGATCGAGAAACTATGTATTGGATATACGAGTGTGACTTGTATGTCTCCTTTCTAATCCGGATATGGAGACAAAGGGATGTGGCAATTACTTGCACAAAGTTTGTCGGATGACTATTCTATTAGTTGGCTAGAATGGATGTCTTGCTAGAGACCGGTCCATATTAGAAAATTGTTGCTACAAACTAGATAGAACCTATGGGGTCACACGCTATATAGAGTTGAACTAGATTTGGGATTTAATTAATATGATTAATTAATTAGAATGATCACTTTGCAAAACCTTGCAAACTTAGTAGGACTAATATGCAAGAAAGGGACTAATCCGAATTCATGTTGGATTAGGAAGGGCCTTTAGGAAGTCAACAAGGAGTTGTTGGACTATATAAAGGATGCTCCTAGATTCCTTCCCACATAAATAATGCTCATAACATAAGTGAGTGTGAGAGAACAAATGAGAGATCAAGCAACAAGAGGGCCGAACCCGACCCCCTTGTGCCGCCCCTTCCCGTCAGCCAAAACAAGGAGGCCGAAACCTCCTTGCTACGCGGTTGCGTGATTTCTTCTTCCTCTTCCTCCGGTCCAAGCTAGCACAAAGGAGAAGGAAGAGCTAGATCTCAACTCTAGGCGTGGATCAACAGTAGAGACGTGACACAATTCACGTTACAAGTCATCACAGGAAAAACCCTAAGGTGTGTAACATAATTCTTCCTTTACCATCGTTATGATTCTCTTCCTGTGATCCTTGGAGGGTATTGAAAGGATAAATTATCTTTTTCCACTGCATATCCATGATCAAAACCCTACAGAAAGACGACTAAAGATCGCAGTCGGGTTATGTGTTTTGCCTGAATCGAGGAGCTGTGAGCTGGAAGAGTTCTAAGCAAGAAACAGTTGCTGATTCTACAACTGAAGTTGAGTACATTGTTGCTTCAGGCGCAGCTAAGGAGGCTTTTTTAATAAATAAGTTTATCGCTGAGCTTGGTTTGGTTCCTAGATTTTTGGATCCCATTACGTTATATTGTGACAACACTGGGGCAATTTCACAAGCTAAGGAACCCCGGTCGCACCAAAAAACAAAGCATGTACTTAGGAGATTCCATCTAGTTCGAGAGATAGTCGATCGAGGAGATGTGAATATATGCAAGATTCCAACAGATGATAATATGTCAGATCGTCTCACAAAGCCAATGGTGGAGCGAAAGCATGAAGGGCAAAAGAGGGTTGTAGGCATATGTGATGCACCATATTGGATCTAGTGAAAGTGGGAGATTGTTGGTTTTTGATGCAATAGAGGCAATCTTATTAGTTTGAACTTTATTTTCTAGAATAAGTCATTGTATTATTTATGGGGATATTTAATATAATGAAGTCCTTAGATTATAATTGTGTTTTTTATATTAAATATCCCTAGTCCATTATATTGATTAACATGACGATCAACTATAGACTAGTATGTGGGTAGATTGATATGGATATATCAAGTCTAACACATGGGTATGCATTAGGAGTAATGGCATACTGGATAGACCCACCACGAGAAGGCTACATTAGATTATGTCAATGTCACAAGCGCATCTCGTAGTGCTAATGGTGTTGTAATTTTTAGACTTGAAGTCAATGGATACTCTAGTTGTGACATATCATGCTTTGATATACTCAAACGTTACACCATAACTGGGTAACTATAAAGATAGTTGTCGGGCATGATAGGAAGCAAGATTAGAGGTGACTGTGATGTAGATATGATTTGTCCCTCCTACATAATAGGAGTAAATTGATGGAATAGATGCCTAGAGGCAATCAATATTTAGTATGAACAAATTATTTTGGCTAGAAGATTCATTTACTAATTATTGTGATAGTTAATATAATGAAGTCCTTAGATACAATATGTTGTTTATCTAAAATATCCCTAGTCCATTATATTGGTTAACAGGATCAAATATAGACTAGCATGTGTGTAGATTGATATGGAGATATCAAGTCTAACACATGGATATGCATTAGGATTAATGGCATACTGGATTGAACCACGACGAGAATGATACATTAGATTATGTTAAAGTCACAATCGCTTCTCGTAGTGCTAATATAATTACAATCCTTAGACTTGAAGTCACTAGATACTCTAGTTGTGAAATATCATTCTTTGATATTATCAAAAGTTACACCGTAACTGGGTAACCATAAAGGTAGCTATCAGGCATGATAGGAAGCAAGCTTAGAGATCGTAGTGATGTAGAGAGGATTTGTCCCTTCCACATAGTGGGAGTAAATATCCATGGCCACTCGAGGAATGGTGCTTTTTGAATGTCTAGCCAGACTCATAAAAATCAATATGGACATATTGATGTTTTCTGCTTGTATAATAATATTCCCATAATAGAGGAACTATGGATTGGATATACGAGTGTGACTGTTTATGTCTCGTGTCCAATCCGGATATGGAGACAAAGGGATAGTGCAATATGTGATAGTGGGCACAAAAAGGTTTGTCGGGATCACTAACTTATTTCTACTAGTTGGGTTGCATGGATGTGTTGCTAGACACTGCTCCATGTTAGTAATAAGTTACTACCAATTTAGTAGAAACCTATGGGGTCACACGTCTAATAGAGTTCAACTAGATTTGGGATCAATTAAAATGATTAATTAATGAGAAGGATCACTTTTCAACACCTTACAAACTTAGTAGGACTTATATGCAAGGAAGGGACTAATCCAAGTTCATGTAGAACTAGGAAGGGCCTTTATGTAGTTAACAAGAAGTTGTTGGACTATATAAAGGATGCTCTAGCTTCCTTCCCATAACTAATGCTCATAACATAAGTGATTGGGAGAGAAAGCAAAAGAGAGAGCAAGAGACAAGCTAAGAGGCCGAACCCCCTAGCCGTCCCCTACCCGTCGGCCACCAAGAGAGAGGCCGAACCTCTCTTTGGTTCTTCATTGCTTGATTTGTTCTTCCCTCTTCCTCCGGTCCAAGCTAGCACTAGGAGTAGGAAGAATCTAGATCTCACCTCTAGACGTGGATCAACCGTAGAGACGAGGACAGTATTCTTCGTGTGATCTCCCGAACCAAAAGGTACACATCTTCTATGTCCTTCATCATGTTATGAATGTCTCTTCCCGTGATCCTTGGTGGGCTTTGAGTAGGAATTAAATTTTTGTTATTCTGCTGCGTAACCTACCTCTAAACCCAACAGTGTTATCAGAGCCACAGGTCGTAGTGCATAACATGATTTTATGCTTTACGATTTCAGTTTATACACGTTTATATTCATATTACGCGAAAACTGAAATTAATTGGCATAGTAGATGCAAATTGAATTTGATTCAATACAAACAAGATCTAAATTAACATTAGATGTTAGAATTGGTGAGTTTGATCACATAGGATGTGAGTAATTGGGTTCTTGAAAATTAGGGTTCATGCGCACATAGTTCAAAAATGAGTTTTTCAATTATGAAAACAATTATATGGAAACATCCATATGGAAGAAACCATGCTTGGGCAACAAGGAAGGAAAGGAAGGAGAGTAGGGCCGAAACCCTAGCCGTCCCTCCCCCCTTCCTTGCGCACCAAGCACGGCCGCAGGCCACAAGGGACGGTCGGCCTAGGGCCGGGCCCAAGGTGGCGGGCGGCGGTCCTTGGGGTTCGGCCTAGGCATAGGTTGGACCCCTTGGACCGTTGTAACCCTAATTACCCAAGTCAACTAAAATTAAACAAGTTTATTATGTTCTTTGTTGCATGGTGGATGGATATGGCCTAGATTGTTGATGTTTTTGTGTTTGTTGTGGTTTGGTTTACGGCCTGCGAACTGATCAAATTAATGTAATAATTAATGAGGTTTTACGGTCTGCGAGTCGTTTTTCTCCTCAACATGTGATGCTTTATTTATTTATTTATTTATTTATTCTAGATGTTAGGCTAGAATTAGAAATATTTAGATGTTAGCCAAGAGCATGGAGAAGACGACCGGAGAACCAAAGAAGCCAAAAGACGACGAGGACTCCCTACCCTAGGCGTGCGACTATCGTGGAGCACATGGAGATGAGCTTGTCACTTTAGGGCATATAAATATTATTATTGGCTTGATAATATCTTAGTTTAGGGGCCATATCCATGCCACGTTAATTTTTCTTTTGTGGATGTTTATTATTTATGTCTTGTTATTTATTTTTGTGTGTATGGCGATACTAGTAAAAACGTTAACAAGATAAATAAACAAAGATGGTATTTTATTGTGTATTGCCCAATCCAAATAAGTAGATCATGTTGATGGGATCAACCAAACAAATTAAGAATTATAAAGTCCCTCAAATTAGATATTTATTTTTGCCTTCTCTTGCCAAAACACCCTTCATGATCAGGGTCTATTAAAATTCGCGCTTGCCAAAGAAAGGCGATTTTAATTCACCATGGTGTGTTGCGGAGGAAACAAGCTAGTAATGTGTGTATGTTGAAGCAAGATGTAATACCCGAGATTTTCCCTAATTATATTTTAGTAATTTGAGGTTACGTAGTGTTTTATTATCAATTACGATTAAATTTCAATTAGTTAGTTTTATTATGAATTTTAAGTTTTATAAATCTTAACTTATAAATACATATTTATATAACAAATATATATATTTAGTATAAAATTAAAATTTGTATTTTATATAAACAATAAGTTTATTATTTGTCGTATATCGCTTGTTATCACATTTAGAATTTTCGTCGCGTTTAAAACGTTCCCCGCGTGTTAATTTCCGTCGCGCACATCCCTTTTCTTGTCTCTCTGTTTTGTTCTACTTCAGCCACCAACCAGCCACCTGAGACACCTCCATACGTCCCCCTTCTCCTACGACAACCACGCCGAGCGTGGCTTCTCTCCAGCTAGCTAGCCTAGCTTCTCAATTCACATCAGCTCTCAACCTATCTCCCTCACCTCTTCTTAGTCTTCTCCTTATCTTCATCTTCACCACCTCCAACTCTCTGCTCTGTTTTTGCCGAGAGCAAACCCAGTTAACAGAGCCCCTTCACCACCTCCAATCACCACCTCCAATCACCGTCACCACTCACCACCATCATCACCCTCATCTCTCCCTCTCACTCAAGACCTCACCCCCTCTGTTCAAATTCGAAACAACAGCAGAAACAACAACAGTACCAGCAGCTGCAACGGAGGCAGTGACCTCCGACGCCACCACCGCCACCTGCTTATCTCCCGTTTTCGAACACCACCGCAGTCTCCGCCTCTCCCTCAGCCTACTCTTCGCCTCCCAATCGAACCCAGGTGCTGGAGTGACCGGAGGCCTAGCTCCGATCAAACCCAGACTCACGGTTTTGCAGGAAATATTCCCGATCCGTTCTCCTCCTCTTTTTCCGGTAAATCGAACTCCCTCTTGTCGATTCCTAAGCTGTAACTGCTTTCGAATCATGTATGATTGCTTGTATGTATGTGGGTGTGTGTGGGTGTTTGAAATCTGGAAGAAAACCCATTTGAGAAGAGGGTGGCATTGAATAAAAATTAAGTTGCAGGGGGGTTTTGTTGTTCAATCTGAGAACTTAAGGTTATACCTTATCACATGTTTAAAGGATGTTAGGTAAAGTGGGGGTGCTTGCTGTCATTACCAGTAACATGTCATATATGTATTTATACTTGTATTTACTTTGTGTATTAAGTTAGTATAAATCATTTTAGTTAAATTCTATTAATTTATATAATAGATATAATTACAAATAAAATATTTGTGTTACATAAAATAAAAATATAAAGTTATGTGAATTGGAAATCAGTTATGTTTAGACAGTTATATTTAGTTGTTGAAAAATAAGTTAGTAAAATACTTTTTTTATACGTTTAAGTATGTATTCGATAAAGATTATATTGTTTAAAAGATGAAGTAAATCTAAGTTTCGTTTTAATTACATTACTAGTAATATTTCAATAAAGTGTACAACTTGATATTATTTTATTAACAAGTAAATTCGTTTAATTAGAATATTAAATAGTTTCTCTTCTTAATAATTTACGGTTAGTTTCCTAACATAAATTTGGAGTTTATAAATACGTTAGGGGTATTCGATTAGGCTTTCGCTTCCATAACATATAGGACATATGCATTGTCTATTTGGGATACGAACTCTTTTGTGATTAGGAATTTATGTGTATGATTGTAGAGCGTGTCTTCGACGACCTAGTTGAACCGGACGCTATTTACGAGTAGCGGCTTAGATAGCACTTTCGGCTCTCACGGTGAGTATTCATGCTTAGTCTCGTGTTCTTATCTTGTGTCGTGTCAAAATGTGATTTTATTTCATGTTTCAAAATGTACATGTGATACATGCTTAGTTTTGTTTGCCAATTCCTTTCATGTGATACTCGCTTATCTAAAAATAATTGGCGTGCTTTATTTCGAACTGCTAAACTTGTCGTACTTGCTTTTAAATCGTCACTTTACTACACATCTTCAAATCGGAAACTCATTTTTCAAATGTCACGAAGCCAGAATTCATTAATAACGTAAAGTGAAAGAATTGCATATACCGAAACCAGTTGGGTCTACGACAGTGCTATACACCTATGTCGTGTTACTTTACTTTACGTTACGTTACTATCGGGTGATGATACCCTGGGCTAGGTCCCTAAAGAGATACCGGGATAATCCCCTGGGCTCCAGTCCCTATACTTATTTCGGGTGATGATTCCCTGGGCCAGGCCCCTAAAGACAAGGGACTCGTGCACCCCGATTCCTTTCGCCGTAGGCTGGAATCCAGCATTCTAGTAGTACCATTCTGTCATACGATCTTAAGGGGGTGTCGATACTTAAGGTCTAGTAGTTGGCTTGTATGATGACTAGCGGGATCGGAAACCCCGATCCACAACGCTTGGCAGAGAGGTCGAGTTATCAGAACCCCCAATAAGCCAGTATCATCTGTTACTATTCACCCTGGTCCCTCCTGATTACTACGAATTAATAATACAACAGCTTTGTCTCTAAATCTGGAAACTGTTATGTATAAGTCGTGTTCTGATTAGACATGCCACTTGAGAAAAGATCATTGAAATGGAAATACTGAACGTTTGATAATCTTACAAAACATTTCAAACTCTGATCTTTATACTTATACTTTGTTACTGTTTAAAATATTTCAAATGCAAACCCCATAACCTTTCGTAGCCGTTCTGTTTTACATGCTAAGGTGGATATTCACTCAGTTTTTAGTGATACTCGGAAAACTGCGGTCTTGTGTTTTTTTTTTGAATTCCCCCGCAGGTATATGACTTGTTTGCATGGGGTAACGCGTTGGACTCACGATTCGTTCTCACCTGAAAACAGTAGCAATTAGTAACCGTAGAGAAAACTTTTGGTGTAATATCTATTTTGCTAGGCTTGTTGTCCTGTTTGGACTAAGCCACAAAGAATGTTATCGTGTAAACTTTTAATCAGTAGTTTGGATGTTTCCTTTCACTTTCTTGTAACTAATACTCCTTATACGAAAGGGTAATTGCCTGTATGGAGGACACTACCCCGATCTCCTGTCCCTCTAGAAATCGGGGGTGTTACAGTTGGTATCAGAGCAATGACATCATATTAGGACTGTAGGGACAAAATGTTTAAATACTAAGATTTTTGAGTTTTACTACAACCATGTTTGAACTTAGGAAAACATAAAAACTAAATAAAATAAAGACAAGCCGGGTGTATGGGTGTTCACTTTTACTTATTCTAACATGCTAAATTGTTATATGATTTATGCTTCTATCATGTTTATAGGCGCTTTAGTTTATTTACAGACTCCTAGGGTGACTTACATTAAGAGAACCTTTAGGTGGATGGAATATTAGACTAATAGATTGTTTCTCTTACCTTGTAGATGGTCGTAAGAATCCCAACCCCGACTCGCGCAGAATTTAGAGACAACTATCCTGCTGGTACCCAGCGAAGGCCTGGGGAGACCATCACCCAATTCTGCAACATGGTAGAAGCGCGATGTGAGCATTGGGCCCTTAAGTACCACCGTATCGATAATTTCTTCCATAACCTGGTGAAGTTGCACTGCATCCTAGCATCTCTGCCAAGTGTTGAGCCTTACCTGGCCCTTAAGCACGAGTATCGTGGCATAGTGAACCACTCTTTGACGCCCCAGCCTGCCGGCTACCGTCATGACGGTGGATGGACTGTAACCCCTGAGTCCCTTTGTGTCCGTTTGGTGCAGGCCGAGATGCATTGGGCCGACCTAAAAAACCCTAGGTCGGAGATCGAGATCACCGACTACGATACTTTCAACGATTATCTATTAGGGACCCCCACCTTCCCACTCCTTTCTAAAAAGACTCTTTTGTCAGTCCAGGCACTCCTGCCATTGGGACTTTTCCTTTTATGCTTGTAAGCTATGTAGGTTGTGTACTTTATTTTGGGGAACGACAGTATTCCCAAGTTCTAAACTTATTTGTATTTGTATGGATTTAAGGGTTATATACCCTCCGTTTTGGTAATATGAAAAGCAGTCACGCTTTAGCTCCTATGACCCTTTACTTGGGAGCAATTTATTTCTAGAATTGAACTTACCCGATGAGATAACTTAAGTGTTGAACTGTTATTACATGCTTGTTTGTATGATGTTATTATATGTGATTAAGATTGTTTTATACTTGTTGGTTAAGTTATAATATCATGCATATCCCGCACCACATAATCAATAGGCAACAGTGTAAGGCGCATGAACAATAGCTAACACCGCTACGCTACTAGAAGCAACGCATCAACCCAAATTGAGGGAGTTGAAGAATTGTACCCACAGGTGACTCAGCTGATCGCTCAGAGGGGCCAGTTGGTTCAGGCTGTGAACAACAACCAGCACTCCAAACAACAATGTTGCCAATGAACGGGAACCAGACTGGTCTAAGAAGATAGGTCAGAGGAACCTGAGCAACTTTTATGGGAAAGAGGATCCATTACTGCTCGAAAACTAGATTAGGGACTTCGCTAAAATCTTCCATTCAATGGAATGTCCCGAAGCCCGCAAGGTTAACGAGGTGGCTTTCTATTTCAAAGACGAGGCCGATAACTGGTGGACAGCTAATCGAGCAAGGATCTTAGCTCAAGAAGGCTTTAACTGGGAAGCAATGAAGGCCGCTATGAGGACAAACTTCTATCCAGATCACGTCAAGGAACGGAAGTATAATGAGTTCATCGTGTTGAAGCAGGGCAACGACTCCGTAACGGACTATTATGACAAGTTTGTGGAGTTAGCTCGGTTCGCTGAAGACACAGTGCCAACAGAAGGGCGCATGGCTACCCGCTTTATAGAACGACAGAAGCTTGAAGTACAGAGAACTATGCTCAGAAGCCTATGGAGTAGCAGCAAACATATGGAGAATCGATGAGACGCTAGTTCAACAATCAGGAAAGGGGAAGCTAGAAGGCCAAGCAAATGGAGGCTATGGACATGGAGGAAATAATAACCAAGGTTCGGACAAGCGTTTCAGAACCGGTAATGGTGGAGGAAATTTCCACCTGAACCGTGGGAATGGTGGAAACCAGAACCAGTACAACTGCAACAGGTGTGGTCGCAACCATCGGGGATTCACTTGTGATGGCGCAGCTTTAGCTTGCAGATTTTGTGGCATCAGAGGCCACATATCCATCGAATGTAAGAAGAGGATGGCAGCTGAGAAACGGCAAGGTTTTAATGAGCAGAATCAAAATGGGAATGGATTTCGGCAGAACACTCCGAATGGGGGAAATCAGGTCGGCAACAACAACTACAGGAACGGCGCCGCTGGTCAGCAGGGAAACTACAAAAATAGGAATGGCAACGGGAACGGTTGGCAGAACAGGAATGCGACTACTAATGGTGACAACGGTAACTACAGAGCTGGCAACAATGGGAATGGAAATGGAGGCAATGCAGCTCAGGGAAACAACCAGAGGCCGGGTGGCCAGATATTTGTGATGAACCGGACAGAAGCGGAAGCAGCGAACAACCTGGTGACTGGTACTTTTCTTGTCCACAATCATCCTGCTTTCACATTATTTGATTTTGGAGCATCTCTTTCATTCATATCATCTGCATTTGCTAAGAAGATAGGACTAGTACCTTCGGCTTGAACCTCAATAGCAGTTGCGACACCTAACGGTGAAGTAGTGAGTTGCGACACTATTCATGAAGGAGTAGAGGTCAACATCTTAGGTTTCACCTTACCATCGAATCTCATTGAGTTTAACCTTGGAGAGATTGACGTTATCTTGGGAATGGATTGGTTGACGGAATACAAGGACAATATAATATGTGCTTATCAGAAGGTAAGGCTAAGAGGACCCAACGGGGAGCGTATTTCCTATAGCAGTGTTCCTAGGGAACCTTCAGTCAAAATTGTCTCGGCCTTAACCATCGTTAACCAGGTTAAGAAAGGCCAGGAGGCTTACTTGTGTTACATTCAAGACCTTTCCGCGTCAGAGAACGTGTTGACAGATATACCCGTACCATGGGAATTCCCGTACGTGTTCCCGAATGAAATCCCGGGTATTCCACCGATAAGGGAAGTGGAGTTTACAATCGAAGTTGTGCCAGGAACAGCACCAGTTTCAAAGGCACCGTACCGCATGGCGCCCGCAGAGCTGAAAGAGTAGAAGGAGCTACTAGAGAAGGGATACATTAGACCGAGTGTATAGCCTTGGGGAGCACCAGTTCTGTTTTTGAAGAAGAAAGATGGAAGCCTCAGGCTATGTATAGACTACCGGGAGCTCAACAGTGTCACGATCAAGAACAAGTATCCATTGCCGAAGATAGACGACCTGTTTGATCAATTTCAAGGAGCAAGTGTCTTTTCGAAGATTGATTTGAGAACAGGCTACCACCAGCTGAGAGTGGCAGAGAATGACATACCGAAGACAGCCTTCATGAGAAGGTATGGACATTACGAGTTCACAGTGATGTCTTTCGGTTTAACCAATGCACCAGCAGTATTTATGGACGTGACGAACCAAACGTTGAGACCGTTCATAGACCGCTTTGTGGTAGCGTTCATCGACGACATATTGGTGTATTCGAAGAGCAAGGAAGAGCATGAGGATCACCTTAGGCAAGTTTTGGGAACCCTCCGGGAGGATAAGTTCTATGCAAAGTTGTCTAAGTGCGAGTTTTGGCTGGAAAGAGTTCCATTCTTGGGACATATCATCTCTAGTGAAGGAGTGTCAGTTGATCCAGCTAAGACGTCAGCAGTGAAGGATTGGCCTAGACCGAAGAATGCATCAGAAATTAGAAGTTTTCTGGGATTGGCAGGCTATTACCGGAGCTTCGTGAAGGACTTTTCAAAGATCTCGAGGCCCTTAACGAATTTGACTAAGAAGATCGTGAAGTATGTTTGGAATGAAAGCTGCGAGGAAGCATTCCAAATCTTAAAGGAGAAGCTTACAACAGCACCCGTGTTAACTCTACCTAATGAGTCAGGGGAGTTTGAGGTGTATAGCGACGCATCGAAGAAGGGCTTGGGATGCGTGCTTATGCAAGACAGGAAGGTTATTGCCTACGCATCCAGGCAGTTGAAACCGCATGAAGAGAACTATGCGACACATGACTTGGAGCTTGCAGCAGTTGTGTTTGCGCTCAAGATTTGGAGGCATCATCTCTATGGAGCGACTTGTCGGATGTTCACTGACCACAATAGCTTGAAGTACATCTTCACCCAGAAGGAGCTGAACCACAAGCAAAGGAGATGGTAAGAGCTGATCAAGGACTACAACTTAGAGATTCAGTACCATGAAGGGAAGGCAAACGTAGTTGCAGACGCCTTGAGCAGGAAATCAAGTCATAAAGTGAAATCCACATGGGTTTTACCACATTGATTGTGCAAAGACTTTGAGAAGATGCAGATCGAGGTAATGGAGTAAGAAACTGTGAGGAACATGTTGGTAAGTATGACGACTGTGCCTGACATCTTGTAAGAGATAAAGAAAGGCCAGCCAGGAGACGTGAAGCTGGAAAGGATTAGAAACAAAATCGAGGACGGTTCAACAAAGGAATTTCAGATTCACGGAGACGGGAGTATTCGATATAAGGGAAGGTTGTGCGTACCCTAGAAGTGTGCAGACATTAAGGAGAAGTTGATGTAGGAGGCGCATTGCACACCTTACTCAGTGCATCCCGGAGGGGAAAAGTTATACAGGGATCTGAAGATTCAATTTTGGTGGCCCAAGATGAAGAATGAAGTAGAAGAGTTCGTGGCTCGATGTCTCACGTGCCATAAAGTAAAGTTTGAGTACAAGAGAATGAGCGGACTAGTGCAACCACTGGAAGTTCCTAAGTGGAAATGGGATGCGATCTCAATGTATTTTGTCACGGCTCTACCAGTATCGAGGAATGGGCTGAATTCGATCTGGGTAATAGTCGACAGATTGACCAAGACGGCGAGATTCATTCCGATGAAGGACACATGGAACATGGAACAGAGGGAAGACGCATATGTTAAGAACATAGTGCGGTATCATGGAGTGCAAGGATCGATAGTTTCGGACAGAGATCCAAACTTTCTCTCTCATTTCTGGCAAGAACTCCTGGAAGCGTCGGGGACAAAGTTATGTTTCAGTACAGCCTTTTACCCAACCATAGATGGCCAAACAGAGAGGAAAATCTAGACTTTGGAGGATATGTTCCGTGCTTGTGTCATGGATTTTCCGGGTTCATGGGTTGATAGACTACCGCTGATAGAGTTTTCCTACAATAACAGTTACCATGCAAGCATTTGTAAGGCACCTCATGAAGCACTGTACGGGGGGAAGTGTAGGACTCCACTTTAATGGAGCGACATCAGCGAGACAGTTGTACTTGGACCACAGATCATTGAGGATATGACTGACCAGGTTCAACTTATTCAGCAGAAGATGAAAGCACCGCAAGACAGTCAGAAATCATACGCTGGAGGGGGTAAGGAGGCTATAAAGTATTTCTGAAAGTTTCAGCGACCAAGGGGGTAAAGAGGTTCAACCAGAAAGGGAAGTTAAGCCCCAAGTTCATTGGGCCATATGATATCGTGGAGAGGATTGGAGAGTTGGCATATATATTGGATTTACCATCGAATCTCGGACGTGTTCACAACGTCTTCCATGTATCGCAGCTGAAGAGATACATCGCCGACAAATATCACGTCCTAGATCCTGAAACCATAGAATTGGATCCTGCGCTAACTTACTAGGAACATCCAGTCAGGATCTTAGACCGGAAGACGAGGGAAACACGGAACAAGAGCATCAACTTGGTCAAAGTTCTATGGACGAATCATCTGACCGAGGAAGTGTTGGGTTTTGATTCATGGATCGCGCAAACGGAAGCATAATCAAACAATAGCCATGCAAAACCCTCCAAGGATCACAAGTCTAGATGCATAACGATAGTGAAGGTAAGAAATCATAAACACACCTTTGGGTTCTCCTTGATGACTTCAAACGCGAATAGTGTCACGTTCTCTATAGTTGATCCACGCCTAGAGTTGATCCTAGATCTCCAATCTCCTTGGTGCTAGCCCGGAAAGAGAGGAGGGTGAAGGAATCACGCAAAATGAGGCAAAAAGAAGGGCTCGGCCTCCTTTTTGGCGTCGGGGACGAGGGGGCGGCGGCAAGGGGGCGGCGTCCTCCTTGTTGCTTGCTCTCTCTCTCCTTTGTTCTCTCCCACTCTTGTTATGTTCTCTTTTGAGCATAAGTTATGAGGAAGGAAGGAAGGAGGGTCCTTTATATAGTCCAACAACTCTTTGTTAACTACCTAAAGGACTTATTCTAGTCCTACTAGAATTCAATTTAGTCCCTTCCTTGCAAATTAGTCCCTACTAAGTTTGAAAGGGTTTGCAAAGTGATCCTTCTAATTAATTAATCCAATTAATTAATTCCCAAATCTAGTACAACTCTATATAGCGTGTGACCCCATAGGTTCTATCTAGTTGGTAGCAACTCTTTGCTAATATGGAGCGGTTTCTAGCAAAACATCCATTCTAGCCAACTAATAGAATAGTCATCTAGACAACCTTGTACAAGTAATTGTCTCATCCCTTTGCCTCCATATCCGGATTGGACACGAGACATACAAGTCACACTCGTATATCCAATCCATAGTTTCTCGATCCATGGAATAGCCTTATTCATGCAAATAACATCAATATCCCATATTGATTTATTTGAGTCTGGCCAGACATTCTATAAGCGCTATCCTTCGAGTGGCCTAGGATATTTGCTCCCGTTATGTGGGAGGGGCAAATCCTCTCTACGTCCACTACGATCTCTAAGCTTGCTTCTCATTGTATCCAGTACACGCCTTTATAACTACCCAGTCACGGTGTAGCGTTTAACGCTACCAAGATCACAATGATCCACAACTAGAATATCTAGTGACTTCAAGTCTAAGGATGACAATACCATTGTACCCGAGAAGCACTTGTGACTCAACATAACATGTATGTAGCCTTCTCGGTGATGGGTCAATCCAGTGCAACATTCCGTAATGCACACCTATGTGTTGGATCATGATATCTCTATATCAATCCAACCCCATACTAGTCTATAGATGATTGTCCCATTAATCATTATACTTGACTAGGGATATTTAAGATAAACAACACGATTGTAAATCTAAGGACTTCATTATATTAAATATCCAATAAATAATAAATGAATTTTCTAGCCAAATACAAATTCATACTAAACTAGATTGCCTCTAGGGCATCTATTCCAACAGTCTCCCACTTGCACTAGAGCCAATCTGGCGCATCTCGTATGCCCATACTCCTAGTGTGCCCTTCATGCTTCCACTGCGTGAGAGGCTTCGTAAACGGGTCTGACAGATTATCATCTGTAGGAATCTTGCATATCCGAACGTCTCCTCTATCGATAATATCTCGAATTAGATGAAACTTCCTGAGCACATGCTTGGACTTCTGGTGCGATCTTGGTTCCTTCGATTGCGCGATCGCTCCAGTGTTGTCACAGAACAACTCCACTGGATCCGCAATGCTAGGGACCACACCAAGTTCAGAAACAAACTTTCTGATCCAAACAGCCTCCTTTGCTGCGCCATTTGCAGCAATGTACTCAGCCTCTGTTGTAGAATCAGCCACCGTCTCTTGCTTGGAACTCTTCCAGCTCACCGCTGCTCCATTCAGACAAAACACATATCCCGACTGTGATCTAAAGTCATCTCTATCGGTTTGGAAGCTTGCATCAGTGTAACCCCTTACACGCAACTCTTCCTCACCGCCAAACACCAAGAAAGCATCCTTAGTTCTTCTCAAGTACTTTAGGATGTTCTTGACAGCAATCCAGTGACTCTCACCCGGATTGGATTGGTATCTGCTTGTCATACTCAAGGCATATGACACATCTGGTCTAGTACATAACATGGCGTACATGATAGATCCTATGGCCGAGGCATAGGGAATCCTACTCATGCGTTCCTTCTCAATCTCATTGGAAGGACAACCACTCTTCGAAAGAGTGATTCCATGTGACATGGGCAAGAATCCCTTCTTGGAGTCTTGCATGTTGAACCGTTTCAACACCTTGTCAATATATGTACTTTGACTTAGGCCTAGCAACCTTTTAGATCTATCTCTATAGATCTTTATACCGAGTATATAGGCTGCTTCCCCTAAGTCCTTCATTGAGAAACACTTTCCTAGCCAATCTTTCACAGATTGCAGCATGGGAATGTCGTTTCCAATGAGTAGTATGTCATCCGCATACAAGACCAGAAAAGCTACAGAGCTCCCACTAACCTTCTTGTAAACACAAGACTCATCTTCGTTTCTGATGAAGCCAAACTCTTTGACCACTTCATCAAAACGTCGATTCCAACTCCTAGAAGCTTGCTTCAATCCATAAATGGATCGTTGGAGCTTACAGACTTTGTTGGCTTGCTTTGGATCCTCAAAACCCTCCGGCTGTATCATGTACACGTCCTCGAGGAGATTCCCATAAAGGAATGCCGTTTTGACATCCATCTGCCAAATCTCATAGTCGTAGTATGCTGCAATTGCAAGTAGGATTCGGATGGATTTGGTCATTGCGACTGGTGAAAAGGTTTCATCATAGTCAATACCATGAATCTGTCTAAATCCTTTAGCTACCAATTGGCCCTTATAGGTAATCACATTACCATCCATGTCGATCTTCTTCTTGAAGACCCACTTGCACCCTATGGGCCGCGCCCCATCAGGTGGTTCCACCAAAGTCCATACTTTGTTGGTATACATGGATTCCATCTCGGATCTCATGGCTTCAAGCCACTTCTGCGAGTCTGGGCCATTCATGGCCTCTTCATAGGTAGTAGGCTCATCATCTATGAGCATCGTGTCACCGGAATCAGTTACGAGAAGTCCGTACCTCTCGGGTTCCTGGCGCACTCTACTAGATCTACGAAGCTCTTGTGTTACCTGAACAGGTGGCTCCACAACTGCTTGTGATTCCTGTTCATGTTCCATAATCGGTTCAGTGATTTGTGGTTCTTGAACTTCTTCAAGTTCTACATTCCTCCCACTTGCTTCTTTAGAGACAAACTCTCTTTCTAGAAACACACCGGTCCGAGCAACAAACACTTTGTTCTCGGCTGGATTGTAGAAGTAGTATACCTTAGTTTCCTTAGGGTACCCCACAAATTTACACTTATCCGATTTAGGCCCCAGCTTGTCTGATTGTAAACGTTTTACATAGACATCGCAGCCCCAAATCCTCATGAACGACAGTGTGGGACGCCTCCCACTCCACATCTCATATGGTGTCTTCATGACTGATTTAGATGGAACACGGTTAATGGTGAAAGCTGCACTTAATAGAGCGTAGCCCCAAAATGATAATGGAAGATCGGTTTGACACATCATAGACCGAACAATATCCAATAGGGTTCGATTCCTCCTCTCGGACACGCCATTCCATTGTGGCGTTCCGGGTGGAGTGAGTTGGGACACGATCCCACACTCCCTAAGATAGTCGTCAAACTCTTGGCTCAAGTATTCTCCTCCACGATCCGATCGTAGAGCCTTGATACTTTTGCCAAGTTGCTTCTCTACTTCATTCTTGAATTCTTTGAACACTTCAAAGGATTCGGATTTTGCCCTCATAAGGTACACAAATCCATATCTACTGTAATCATCAGTAAATGTAATGAAGTAGACATAACCACCCCTGGCAGGCGTGGCAAATGGCCCACACACATCGGTATGTATGAGCGCCAATTGCTCACTGGTCCTCTCACCTTTCTTATTGAAAGGGGACTTTGTCATTTTTCCCAATAAACAAGCCTCACATGTCTCATATGATTCAAAATGAAATGAGTCTAGTAATCCATCCTTATGGAGTCTAGATACACGTTTCTCATTTATGTGGCCTAAACGACAATGCCATAAATAAGCAGGATTTAAATCATTTATTTTAATCCGCTTGGTATTAATGTTGTAGACAGGATTGCTTAGATCAAGGACATAAAGTCCATTAAATAATTGCGCACTTTAATAGTGAATATTATTCAAATAAAAGGAACAACAATTGTTCTTTATTGAAATAATAAAACCTTCCTTGTCCAAACAAGAAATAGAAATAATGTTTCTGCTCATAGCAGGCACAAAATAGCAATTATTTAATTCTAAAACTAATCCTGAGGGTAGAGATAGCTCGCACACGCCTATGGCCAACGCAGCAACCTTTGCTCCATTCCCAACGCGTAGATCTACCTCCCCTTTAGCCAATCTTTTACTTCTCTTTAGATCCTGCATATTTCGACAAATATGAGATCCACATCCAGTATCTAATACCCATGATGTAGAGACAGTTAAATTGACATCTACAACAAAAATACCTGGTGGTGGTGGAATCACTATTCCAAGCCTCTTGTCCTCCAGATATTTTGGGCAGTTCCTCCTCCAGTGTCTAGGTTGACTACAGTAGTGACATTCACCCTTAGTCACGACCTTGGCAACGCCACCAACAGGCTTAAGGGCTTGTTCCTTGGACTTGGCAACTGACTTGCCTTTGCCCTTGGAGGAAGAGGCAAACTTTTTGCCCTTTCCTTTATGTACCATCATAATGGCCTTGCCCTTACCCTTGTTGATGCTCTGTTCAGCCGTCCTCAACATGTTGAGCAAATCTGGCAGTGGTTTAACGATCTCGTTCATGTTATAGTTCATAATGAACTGTCCATAACTCTCGGGCAACGATTGCAACACGAGATCGGTTGCCAACTCTTAGCCGACCGGGAACCCAAGCCGGGCGAGATTCTCCAAGTACCCGATCATTCGGAGTACATGGGGTCCCACCGGGTTCCCTTCTGCCAGATGACATTTGAACAGTGCCTTTGAGACCTCATACCTCTCTACCCTCGCCTGCTCTTGGAAGAGCTGCTTTAGATGTTCGATCATATCGACAGCATTCATGTTCTCATGTTGCTTCTGAAGCTCAGAGGTCATGGTGCAAAGCATTAGGAAGGCCGCATCATTAGCGTCATCAACACGCTTCTGATACGCCTTTAAGGCAGCAGGTGTCTGATTCTCTGGACCTTCTGGAACTTGCTCCTCTATTGCGTACAGTTTCTTCTCTTGCTTGAGAACAATTCTCAAGTTTCTGTACCAATCAAGAAAGTTGGTTCCAGAGAGCTTGTCCTTCTCAAGGACAGATCGTAGGGAATGTTGTGAACTCGATGAGTTGTTTGCCATTTGGAATTCTACAAAAGGAAAATACGCAAGTTTTAGTATTTGTGAATTTTTGACTATATTTAATAATGGCTAGTTTATTAAATATAGCTCTTACTATTTTTCTACGGATTAATAACCCTCAAGATATTAATGCGGAAAATATCCTTATATTTTCTAGTGGGCCAAGATCCATCTTTTTCATCTCCTTATGAGCTTGCTTTGGCAAGTCACCCATAATTCGACTACTTCTTAGGTAGGAACAATTTCCAATTGCATCCCATATGCAACTCTTGGTTCAATTGGGCAAATAACTCCTTATTTATCCATCCATATGGATAATCCCAATTGATTGCCTCTAGGTTTCTTAATCAAATTAATAGCCTAGTTGTGTTCAACCTCTTATCTAAACAATTGCACATTGTTACGTGCCATCGCATTCCATCATTATGAACCAAGTCGCCATGCTTTGGCACGCACGAACTTGATAAATAATGATGATAATGAGTGTTTAAATAACGAGAAGGCAAGAACACAATATTTGAATTTGAGGGATATTCAATTCAATTTTAATTATTTTGTTGATCAATATCAACTAATCTATCTATTTGAGTTTGGGCACAACTCCAAATAATAGATCCGGGTTGTCTAATTATCTTATTATCCTAATTGCATGCATCATCCATACACCAACCACACAAATAATAAGACAATAAATAAACAACCACAAAACAGAAATTAAACGTGATGTGGATATGGCCTTTTCTAGACTAAGATAATTCCAAGCCAATGGAATTATCTATGAACCCTAAGCAAACACACATCTCCATGCGTCTTGATCTTTTGGTCCATCCTTCATAGTCATGTGGTATGCTCTATGCTCCATGCTCCATCTTTTGTGGCTTCTTTGGCTTTGGGCTTCTTTTCTTCAATCTTGGCTAACAATCTACTTTATCTAGCACTAGCTAATTTCTATACTAAATAAAATAAATCTCACAAGTTGAGAAAAAAAATGGCACGCAGGCCATAAAACTCTAATTAATTATTACAATTAATTGATCAGCTCGCAGGCCGTAAAACAAACCACAAAATTAAACATCCACATCAAACCACATCCTAAGGCCATATCCAATCACCATGCGAATTGCACATAAACAGTTAAAATCCAATTTTAACGCGCTTGGTCAATTTTAATTGATTTTAGGATTTCTAGGGTTAAAACGGTCCATGGGCCCAACAATCAATTGCCCGGGCCCAAACAAAGTGAACCATAAGGCCCTAGGGCCGGCCCGGCCCAAAACCCGCAAGCTAGGCCCGCGGGTTAGGGCCGCCCGGCCCCTTAGGGCGCCAATCTTGGGCGGCAAGCAAGGGGGCGGTCCCCTAGGGGGCCGAACCTCCTTTTGGAGGTGGTTTCCAAAACAACCTCCTTGCTTGGAGCCCAAGTTTGGTTGTTTCCTTGTTTTGGGAGAACTCCTTCTTCCCCAAGGATGCCCAAACCCTAGATCTAAGATCCTAAAATTTCTCAAACTCACCAATTCATGCATCTAATGCAAAAATTGGATCTTGTTATGGGTAATTGTTGACAAATTGCATCCCATGCTTGATTTGTCTTGTTTTACGCGATAAACAACAATTTAAGGTGTAAAACATCAAGAATGTAACACATAAACTACGTTTATGCTCTATGACCTGTGGCTCTGATACCACTGTAGGGTTTTGATTCATGGATCGCGCAAACGGAAGCATAATCAAACAATAGCCATGCAAAACCCTCCAAGGATCACAAGTCTAGATGCATAACGATAGTGAAGGTAAGAAATCATAAACACACCTTTGGGTTCTCCTTGATGACTTCAAACGCGAATAGTGTCACGTTCTCTATAGTTGATCCACGCATAGAGTTGATCCTAGATCTCCAATCTCCTTGGTGCTAGCCCGGAATGAGAGGAGGGTGAAGGAATCACGCAAAAAGAGGCAAAAAGAAGGGCTCGGCCTCCTTTTTGGCGTCGGGGACGAGGGGGCGGCAGCAAGGGGGCGGCGTCCTCCTTGTTGCTTGCTCTCTCTCCTTTGTTCTCTCCCACTCTTGTTATGTTCTCTTTTGAGCATAAGTTATGAGGAAGGAAGGAAGGAGGGTCCTTTATATAGTCCAACAACTCTTTGTTAACTACCTAAAGGACTTATTCTAGTCCTACTAGAATTCAATTTAGTCCCTTCCTTGCAAATTAGTCCCTACTAAGTTTGCAAGGGTTTGCAAAGTGATCCTTCTAATTAATTAATCCAATTAATTAATTCCCAAATCTAGTACAACTCTATATAGCGTGTGACCCCATAGGTTCTATCTAGTTTGTAGCAACTCTTTGCTAATATGGAGCGGTTTCTAGCAAAACATCCATTCTAGCCAACTAATAGAATAGTCATCTAGACAACCTTGTACAAGTAATTGTCTCATCCCTTTGCCTCCATATCCGGATTGGACACGAGACATACAAGTCACACTCGTATATCCAATCCATAGTTTCTCGATCCATGGAATAGCCTTATTCATGCAAATAACATCAATATCCCATATTGATTTATTTGAGTCTGGCCAGACATTCTATAAGCACTATCCTTCGAGTGGCCTAGGATATTTGCTCCCGTTATGTGGGAGGGGCAAATCCTCTCTACGTCCACTACGATCTCTAAGCTTGCTTCTCATTGTATCCAGTACACGCCTTTATAACTACCCAGTCACGGTGTAGCGTTTAACGCTACCAAGATCACAATGATCCACAACTAGAATATCTAGTGACTTCAAGTCTAAGGATGACAATACCATTGTACCCGAGAAGCACTTGTGACTCAACATAACATGTATGTAGCCTTCTCGGTGATGGGTCAATCCAGTGCAACATTCCGTAATGCACACGTATGTGTTGGATCATGATATCTCTATATCAATCCAACCCCATACTAGTCTATAGATGATTGTCCCATTAATCATTATACTTGACTAGGGATATTTAAGATAAACAACACGATTGTAAATCTAAGGACTTCTTATATTAAATATCCAATAAATAATAAATGAATTTTCTAGCCAAATACAAATTCATACTAAACTTGATTGCCTCTAGGGCATCTATTCCAACAGGAAGCTACTTGGGAAACCGAGGACGAGATGAGGAATAAGTACCCGCACCTCTTCGTCGATGAGGTATTAACCGATTTACGGGGACGTCACTCCTCTAAGGGGGAGAGGATGTAAAACCCCATTAATCCCTGCTATTACTTGCCCTAAAATCTCATCGCATATAATCATGTTAACCTCATACCGTCGCATTGGATTAGCCACTTGCATTTCATGTGTTTCTTGTCTACTTGTCACTGCATTAGTATATTGGCATTTAGAGACCCGAAAATTATATTACCGCGTTCAAGCTTCGAGGACGAAGCTTAGTCCAAGGAGGGAAGGATGTAATAACCGAGATTTTCCCTAATTATATTTTAGTAATTTGAGGTTACGTAGTGTTTTATTATCAATTAATATTGAATTTTAATTAGTTAGTTTTATGAGGAATTTTAAGTTTTATAAATCTTAACTTATAAATACATATTTGTATAACATATATATGTATAGTATAAAATTAAAATGTGTATTTATATAAACAATAAGTTTATTATTTGTCGTGTATCGCTTGTTATCACATCTAGAATTTTCGTCGCGTTTAAAACGTTCGCCGCGTGTTAATTTCTGTCGCGCACCACTTTTCACGTGTCGAACTACCGCGTGATCTCGCGAATCCGCCACACCATATACTTGTCTCTCTCCTATCACATCCCTTTTCTTTCTCTCTGCTTTGTTCTGCTTCAGCCACTGACCAGCCACCTGAGACACCTCCGTACGTCCCCCTTCTCCTGCGACAACCACGCCGAGCGTGGCTTCTCTCCAGCTAGCTAGCCTAGCTTCTCAATTCACATCAGCCCTCAACCTATCTCCCTCACCTCTTCTTAATCTTCTCCCTCTCTTCATCTTCACCACCTCCAACTCTCTACTCTATTTTTGCTAAGAGCAAACCCAGTAAACAAAGCCCCTTCACCACCTCCAATCACCGTCACCACTCACCACCATCATCACCCTCATCTCTCCCTCTCACTCACGGACTCACCCCCTTTCCTCCCCGTCGAAACAGCAGCAGAAACAACAACAGTAGCAGCAGCGGCAACGAAGGACTTGAGCTCCGACGCCGCCACCGCCACCTGCTTCTCTCGCATTTCCGACCACCACCGCATTCTCCGCCTCTCCCTCAGCCTACTCTTCGCCTCCCAGTCAAGCCCAGGTGCTGGAGTGACCAGAGGTAAAGCTCCGATCAAACCCATACCCAAGGTTTCACCGGAAATATTCCGGATCCGTTCGCCTCCTCTTTTTCCGGTAAATCGAACTCCCTCTTGTCGATTCCTAAGATGTAATTGTTTTCTAATCATGTATGATTGCTTGTATGTATGTGGGTGTGTGTGGGTGTTTGAAATCGGGAAGGTAACCCATTTGAGAAGAGGGTGGCATTGAATAAAAATTAATTTGCAGGGGGGTTTTGTTGTTCAATTTGAGAACTTAAGGTTATACTTTGTCACATGTTTAAAGGATGTTAGTTAAAGTGGGGGTGCTTGCTGTCATTACCAGTAACATGTCATATATGTATTTATACTTTTATTTACTTTGTGTATTAAGTTAGTATAAATCTTTTTAGTTTAATTATGTTAATTTATATACTAGATATAATTACAAATAAATTAGTTTTGTAACATAAAATAAAAATATAAATTTACGTTTAGTTTCCTACAACTAGTAATATTTCCATAAAGTGTACAACTTGATATTATTTTATTAACAAGTAAATTCGTTTAATTAGAATATTAAATAGTTTCTCTTCTTAATAATTTAAGTTTAGTTTCCTAAAACAAATTTGGAGATTATAAATACGTTAGGGGTATTCGATTAGGCTTTCGCTTCCATATCATATAGGACATATGCATTGCCTATTTTCGATACGAACTCCTTTGTGATTAGGAATTTCTGTGTATGATTGTAGTGTGTGTCTTCGACGACCTAGTTGAACCGGACGTTGTTTACGAGTAGCGGCTTAGATAGCACTTTGTCTCTCACGGTGAGTATTCATGCTTAGTCTCGTGTGCTTATCTTCTTTCGTGTCAAAATGTGATTTTATTTCAGGTCTCAAAATATACATGTGATACATGCTTAGTTTTGTGTGCCAATTCCTTCCATGTGATACTCGTTTATCTAAAAACAATTGGCGTGCTTTATTTCGAAACAGCTAAACTTGTCGTACTTTCTTTTAAATTGTCACTTTACTACACGTCTTCAAATCGGAAAATCATTGTTCAAATGTCACGAAGCCAGAATTCATTAATAACGTAAAGTGAAAGAATCGCATATACCCAAACTAGTTGGGTCTACGATAGTGCTATACGCCTACGTCGTGTTACTTTACTTTACGTTACGTTACTATCGGGTGATGATTCCCTGGGCCAGGTCCCTAAAGAGATACCTGGATAATCCCCTAGGCTCCAGTCCCTAACTTATTTCGGGTGATGATTCCCTGGCCAGGCCCCTAAAGACATGGGACTCCGTGCGCCCCGATTCCTTTCGCTGTAGGCTGGAATCCAGCATTCTAGTACTACCCTTCTGACTTACAATCCTAAGGGGGTGTCGACACTTAAGGTCTAGTAGTTGTCTTATATGATGACTAGCGGGATCGGAAACCCCGATCCACAACGCTTGGCTGAGAGGTCGGGTTATCAGAACCCCCTATAAGCCAGTATCATCTGTTACTATTCACCCGGGTCTCTCCTGGTTACTGCGAATTAGTAATACAACAGCTTTGTCTCTAAATCTGGAAAATGTTATGTATAAGTCGTGTTCTGATTAGACATGCCACTTGAGAAAAGATCCTTGAAATGGAAATATTGAACGTTTGATAATCTTACGAAACATTTCAAACTATGATCTTTATACTTATACTATGTTACTGTTTAAACTATTTCAAATGCAAACCCCATAACCTTTCTTAGCTGTTCTGTTTTACATGCTTAGGTGGATATTCACTCAGTTTTTACTGATACTCGGAAAACTGCGGTCTTGTGTTTTTTTTAATTCCCCCGCAGGTATATGACTTGTTTTCATGGGGTAAAGCGCCGGACTCACGATTCGTTCTCACCTGCAAACAGTAGCAATTAGTAATTAACCGTAGAGCAAATTTTTGGTGTAATATCTCTTTTGCTAGGCTTGTTGTCCTGTTTGGACTCAGCCACAAACAATGTTATCGTGTAAAATTTTAATCAGTAGTTTGGATGTTTCCTCTCACTTTCATGTTACTAATACTCCTTATACGAAAGGGTAATTCCATGTATGGATGACACTACCCCGATCTCTTGTCCCTCTGGAAATTGGGGGTGTTACAAAGAGGGTAGACGCAATTAGGTAAGAATCAATTGGATTGATGAACCTAGAGGCATGACATTTAGGCGTTATCTGAAAGATAAAGAATAAAGAGTTATTAACCTAATTGGACCAAGAGTTGCATGGGATGCGATTGGAATGGTTCCTACTTAAATAACCAATTCTTGGGTGACTTTCCAAAGCAAGCTCAAAAGGAAGTGAAAAAGGATCTTGGACCTACTAGAAAATATAAATGATATTTTCCGCATGAATGGTGAGGGCTATTAATCCGAGAAAAATAGTGGGAGCTATATTTGATGATCTAGTCATTGTTGAATATAGTTAAAATTGTTCAAAATACTAAAATTGCACATTTCTCGTTTTGTAGAAATCCAAATGGCAAACAACAACGCATCGACTTCATCCCTGCGATCTGTCCTTGATAAGGACAAACTATCTGGCAAAAATTTCATTGACTGGTACAGAAACTTAAAGATTGTCCTTAAGCAAGAAAAGAAGTTGTACGTCTTGGACACTCCAATTCCAGCCCCACCACTGGATGAGTCTGTTCTAGCAGATGTAAGGGCACGTCAGAAACATATTGATGATTCTAATGAAGTGACTTGCCTCATGCTCTCCACCATCACTGCTGAGCTTCAGAAGCAGCACGAGAATATGGAGGCCTATGATATGATCATACACTTGAAACAATTATTTCAGGAACAGGAAAGACATGAGCGATATGAGTTTTCCAAAGCATTGTTCAAGAGTAGTCTTTCATCAGGGAATCCAGTTGGGCCTCATGTACTCCAAATGACCGGGTACATTGAGAACCTCGAAAGACTGGGGTTCCCACTTAGCCAACATTTGGTTAGTGATCTTGTCTTGAAATCGTTGCCTGACAGTTATAGTCAGTTCATCATGAACTATAACATGAACGAGATCAGTAAGACTCCGCCTGACTTTTTGAACATGCTAAAGATAGTTGAACAGAGCATCAACAAAGGCAAGGGCAAAACCATAATGATGGTACATAAAAAGAAGGGCAAAGGAGTTGCCTCTACTTCCAAAGGAAAGCGCAAGAAAGTTGCAAAATCCAAGGAAGCCCTAAAGCCTAGTGGGAGAGTTGCTAAAGGTGAGTGTCACTACTGTAGCCAGTCGGGTCACTGGAGGAGGAATTGCCCTAAATATCTGGAGGATAAGAAGCTTGGAATAGTGATTCCACCACTACCAGGTATTTATTTTATAGACGTCAATCTATCTATTACTTCATCTTGGGTATTGGATACTGGATGTGGTTCTCACATTTGTCGAAATGTGCAGGATTTGAAAAGAAGTAGAAGATTGGCTAAAGGGGACATAGATCTCCGCGTCGGGAATGGAGCAAGAGTTGCTGCATTACCTGTAGGCGTTTATGAGCTATCTTTGCCTTCTGGACTTATTTTCGAATTAGACAATTGCTTTTATGTGCCTGCTATGAGCAGAAACATTATTTCCGTTTCTTGTTTGGACGATAAGGATTTTCTATTTCAATAATGGACAAGTGTTGCTCCATTTATTTTGATAGTATGCACTATTGTAGTGCTCATTTGTCTAATGGATTTGTATATCCTTGATCTAAATAGTCCAATCTATAACATGAATACTAAGAGGATTAAAACTAATTATTTAAATCCTACATATTTATGGCACTGTCGTTTAGGCCATATAAATGAGCAACGCATATCTAGACTCCATAAGAATGGACTTACAAACTCATTTGATTTGGAATCATATGAGACATGCGAATATTGTTTATTAGGAAAAATGACAAAGTCCCCTTTCAATAAGAAAGGTGAGAGGACTAGTGAGTTGCTGGCACCCATACATACCGATTTATGTGGACCGTACCCCACGCCTGCAAGAGGTGGTTATACCTGTAGGGTTTTGATTCATGGATCGCGCAAACGGAAGCATAATCAAACAAATAACCATGCAAAACCCTCCAAGGATCACAAGTCTAGATGCATAACGATAGTGAAGGTAAGAAATCATAAACACACCTTTGGGTTCTCCTTGATGACTTCAAACGCGAATAGTGTCACGTTCTCTACAGTTGATCCACGCCTAGAGTTGTTCCTAGATCTCCAATCACCTTGGTGCTAGCCCGGATTGAAAGGAGGGTGAAGGAATCACGCAAAACGAGACACCAAAAGGGGTTCGGCACCCTTTGTGGCGTCGGGGACAAGGGGCGGCGGCAATAGGGGGGCGGCGTCCCTCTTTGCTTGCTCTCTCTCTCCTTTGTTCTCTCCTACTCTTGTTATGTTCTCTTTAGAGCATAAGTGTGTAGGGAAGGAAGGAGGAGGGTCCTTTATATAGTCCAACAACTCCTTGTTAACTACCTAAAGGACTTATTCTAGTCCTACTAGAATTCAATGTAGTCCCTTCCTTGCAAATTAGTCCCTACTAAGTTTGCTAGGGTTTGCAAAGTGATCCTTCTAATTAATTAATCCAATTAATTAATTCCATAATCTAGTACAACTCTATATAGCGTGTGACCCCATAGGTTCTATCTAGTTGGTAGCAACTCTTTGCTAATATGGAGCGGTTTCTAGCAAAACATCCATTCTAGCCAACTAATAGAATAGTCATCTAGACAACCTTGTACAAGTAATTGTCTCATCCCTTTGCCTCCATATCCGGATTGGACACGAGACATACAAGTCACACTCGTATATCCAATCCCTAGTTCCTCGATCCATGGAATAGCCTTATTCGTGCAAATAACATCAATATCACATATATTGATTTATTTGAGTCTGGCCAGACATTCTATAAGCACTATCCTCGAGTGGCCTTGGATATTTGCTCCCGTTATGTGGGAGGGGCAAATCCTCTCTACGTCCACTACGATCTCTAAGCTTGCTTCTCATTGTATCCAGTACACGCCTTTATAACTACCCAGTTACGGTGTAGCGTTTAACGCTACCAAGATCACAATGATCCACAACTAGAATATCTAGTGACTTCAAGTCTAAGGATGACAATACCATTGTACCCGAGAAGCACTTGTGACTCAACATAACGTGTATGTAGCCTTCTCGGTGATGGGTCAATCCAGTGCAACATTCCGTAATGCACACCTATGTGTTGGATCGTGATATCTCCATATCAATCCAACCCCATACTAGTCTATAGATGATTGTCCCATTTAATCATTATACTTGACTAGGGATATTTAAGATAAACAACACAATTGTAAATCTAAGGACTTCATTATATTAAATATCCAATAAATAATAAATGAATTTCTAGCCAATTACAAATTCATACTAAACTAGATTGCCTCTAGGGCATCTATTCCAACAGTCTCCCACTTGCACTAGAGCCAATCTGGCGCATCTCGTATGCCCATACTCCTAGTGTGCCTTTCATGCTTCCACTGCGTGAGAGGCTTCGTAAGCGGGTCTGACAGATTATCATCTGTAGGAATCTTGCATATCCGAATGTCTCCTCTATCGATAATATCTCGAATCAGATGGAACTTCCTGAGCACGTGCTTGGACTTCTGGTGCGACCTGGGTTCCTTTGATTGCGCGATCGCCCCAGTGTTGTCACAGAACAACTCCACTGGATCCGCAATGCTAGGGACCACACCAAGTTCAGAAACAAACTTTCTGATCCAAACAGCCTCCTTTGCTGCGCCATTTGCAGCAATGTACTCAGCCTCTGTTGTAGAATCAGCTACCGTCTCTTGCTTGGAACTCTTCCAGCTCACCGCTGCTCCATTCAGGCAAAACACATATCCCGACTGTGATCTAAAGTCATCTCTATCGGTTTGGAAGCTTGCATCAGTGTAACCCCTTACACGCAACTCTTCCTCACCGCCAAACATCAAGAAAGCATCCTTAGTTCTTCTCAAGTACTTTAGGATGTTCTTGACAGCAATCCAGTGACTCTCACCCGGATTGGATTGGTATCTGCTTGTCATACTCAAGGCATATGACACATCTGGTCTAGTACATAACATGGCGTACATGATGGATCCTATGGCCGAGGCATAGGGAATCCTACTCATGCGTTCCTTCTCAATCTCATTGGAAGGACAACCACTCTTCGAAAGAGTGATTCCATGTGACATGGGCAAGAATCCCTTCTTGGAATCTTGCATGTTGAACCGTTTCAACACCTTGTCAATATATGTACTTTGACTTAGGCCTAGCAACCTCTTAGATCTATCTCTATAGATCTTTATACCGAGTATATAGGCTGCTTCCCCTAAGTCTTTCATTGAGAAACACTTTCCTAGCCAATCTTTCACAGATTGCAGCATGGGAATGTCGTTTCCAATGAGCAGTATGTCATCCACATACAAGACCAGAAAAGCTACAGAGCTCCCACTAACCTTCTTTTAGACACAAGACTCATCTTCGTTTCTGATGAAGCCAAACTCTTTGACCACTTCATCAAAACGTCGATTCCAACTCCTAGAAGCTTGCTTCAATCCATAAATGGATCGTTGCAGCTTACAGACTTTGTTGGCTTGCTTTGGATCCTCAAAACCCTCCGGCTGTATCATATACACGTCCTCGAGGAGATTCCCATAAAGGAATGCTGTTTTGACATCCATCTGCCAAATCTCATAGTCGTAGTGTGCTGCAATCGCAAGTAGGATTCGGATGGATTTGGTCATAGCGACTGGTGAAAAGGTTTCATCATAGTCAATACCATGAATCTGTCTGAATCCTTTAGCCACCAATCGGCCCTTATAGGTAATCACATTACCATCCATGTCGATCTTCTTCTTGAAGACCCACTTGCACCCTATGGGCCGCGCCCCATCAGGTGGTTCCACCAAAGTCCATACTTTGTTGGTATACATGGATTCCATCTCGGATCTCATGGCCTCAAGCCACTTCTGCGAGTCTGGGCCATTCATGGCCTCCTCATAGGTAGTAGGCTCATCATCTATGAGCATCGTGTCACCGGAATCAGTTACGAGAAGTCCATACCTCTCGGGTTCCTGGCGCACTCTACTAGATCTACGAAGCTCTTGTGTTACCTGAACAGGTGGATCCACAACTGCTTGTGATTCCTGTTCATGTTCCATAATCGGTTCATTAATTTGTGGTTCTTGAACTTCTTCAAGTTCTACATTCCTCCCACTTGCTTCTTTAGAGACAAACTCTCTTTCTAGAAACACGCCGGTCCGAGCAACAAACACTTTGTTCTCGGTTGGATTGTAGAAGTAGTATCCCTTAGTTTCCTTAGGGTACCCCACAAATTTACACTTATCCGATTTAGGCCCTAGCTTGTCTGATTGTAAACGTTTTACATAGACATCGCAGCCCCAAATCCTCATGAACGACAGTGTGGGACGCCTCCCACTCCACATCTCATATGGTGTCTTCATGACTGATTTAGATGGAACACGGTTAATGGTAAAAGCTGCACTTAATAGAGCGTAGCCCCAAAACGATAATGGAAGATCGGTTTGACACATCATAGACCGAACCATATCCAATAGGGTTCGATTCCTTCTCTCGGACACGCCATTCCATTGTGGCGTTCCGGGTGGAGTGAGTTGGGACACGATCCCACACTCTCTAAGATAGTCGTCAAACTCTTGGCTCAAGTATTCTCCTCCACGATCCGATCGTAGAGCCTTGATACTTTTGCCAAGTTGCTTCTCTACTTCATTCTTGAATTCTTTGAACACTTCAAAGGATTCGGATTTTGCCCTCATAAGGTACACAAATCCATATCTACTGTAATCATCAGTAAATGTAATGAAGTAGACATAACCACCCCTGGCAGGCGTGGCAAATGGCCCACACACATCAGTATGTATGAGCGCCAATTGCTCACTAGTCCTCTCACCTTTCTTATTGAAAGGGGACTTTGTCATTTTTCCCAATAAACAAGCTTCACATGTCTCATATGATTCAAAATCAAATGAGTCTAGCAATCCATCCTTATGGAGTCTAGATACACGTTTCTCATTTATGTGGCCTAAACGACAATGCCATAAATAAGCAGGATTTAAATCATTTATTTTAATCCGCTTGGTATTAATGTTGTAGACAGGATTACTTAGATCAAGGACATAAAGTCCATTAAATAATTGCGCACTAAAATAGTGAATATTATTCAAATAAAATGAACAACAATTGTTCTTTATTGAAATAATAAAACCTTCCTTGTCCAAACAAGAAATAGAAATAATGTTTCTGCTCATAGCAGGCACAAAATAGCAATTATTTAATTCTAAAACTAATCCTGAAGGCAGAGATAGTTCGCAAACGCCTATGGCCAACGCAGCAACCTTTGCTCCATTCCCAACGCGCAGATCTACCTCCCCTTTAGCCAATCTTTTACTTCTCTTTAGATCCTGCATATTTCGACAAATATGAGATCCACATCCAGTATCTAATACCCATGATGTAGAGACAGTTAAATTGACATCTACAACAAAAATACCTGGTGGTGGTGGAATCACTATTCCAAGCCGCTTGTCCTCCAAATATTTTGGGCAGTTCCTCTTCCAGTGTCCAGGTTGACTACAGTAGTGACATTCACCCTTAGTCACGACCTTGGCAATCCCACCAACAGGCTTAAGGGCTTGTTCCTTGGACTTAGCAACTGACTTGCCTTTGCCCTTGGAGGAAGAGGCAAACTTTTTACCCTTTCCTTTATGCACCATCATAATGGCCTTGCCCTTACCCTTGTTGATGCTCTGTTCAGCCGTCCTCAACATGTTGAGCAAATCTGGCAGTGGTTTGACGATCTCGTTCATGTTATAGTTCATAATGAACTGTCCATAACTCTCGGGCAACGATTGCAACACGAGATCCGTTGCCAACTCTTGGCCGACCGGGAACCCAAGCCGGGCGAGATTCTCCAAGTACCCGATCATTCGGAGTACGTGGGGTCCCACCGGGTTCCCTTCTGCCAGATGACATTTGAACAGTGCCTTTGAGACCTCATACCTCTCTACCCTCGCCTGCTCTTGGAAGAGCTGCTTTAGATGTTCGATCATATCGACAGCATTCATGTTCTCATGTTGCTTCTGAAGCTCAGAGGTCATGGTGCAAAGCATTAGGCAGGCCGCATCATTAGCATCATCAACATGCTTTTGATACGCCTTTAAGGCAGCAGGTGTCTGATTGTCTGGACCTTCTGGAACTTGCTCCTCTATTGCGTACAGCTTCTTTTCTTGCTTGAGAACAATTCTCAAGTTTCTGTACCAATCGAGAAAGTTGGTTCCTGAGAGCTTGTCCTTCTCAAGGACAGATCGTAGGGAATGTTGTGAACTCGATGAGTTGTTTGCCATTTGGAATTCTACAAAAGGAAAATACGCAAGTTTTAGTATTTGTGAATTTTTGACTATATTTAATAATGGCTAGTTTATTAAATATAGCTCCCACTATTTTTCTACGGATTAATAACCCTCAAGATATTAATGCGGAAAATATCCTTTATATTTTCTAGTGGGCCAAGATCCATCTTTTTCATCTCCTTATGAGCTTGCTTTGGCAAGTCACCCATAATTCGATTACTTCTTAGGTAGGAACGATTCCAATTGCATCCCATATGCAACTCTTGGTTCAATCGGGCAAATAACTCTTTATTTATCCATCCTTATGGATAATCCCAATTGATTGCCTCTAGGTTTCTTAATCAAATTAATAGCCTAGTTGTGTTCAACCTCTTATCTAAACAATTGCACATTGTTACGTGCCATCGCATTCCATCATTATGAACCAAGTCGCCATGCTTTGGCACGCACGAACTTGATAAATAATGATGATAATGAGTGTTTAAATAACGAGAAGGCAAGAACACAATATTTTAAAATTTGAGGGATTTTTCAATTCAATTTTTAATTGTTTTGTTGATCAATATCAACTAATCTATCTATTTGAGTTTGGGCACAACTCCAAATAATAGATCCGGGTTGTCTAATTATCTTATTATCCTAATTGCATGCATCATCCATACACCAACCACACAAATAATAAGACAATAAATAAACAACCACAAAACAGAAATTAAACGTGATGTGGATATGGCCTTTTCTAGACTAAGATAATTCCAAGCCAATGGAATTATCTATGAACCCTAAACAAACACACATCTCCATGCGTCTTGATCTTTTGGTCCATCCTTCATAGTCATGTGGAATGCTCCATGCTCCATCTTTTGTGGCTCCTTTGGCTTTGGGCTTCTTTTCTTCAATCTTGGCTAACAATCTACTTTATCTAGCACTATCTAATATCTAAACTAAATAAAATAAATCTCACAAGTTGAGAAAAAAAATGGCACGCAGGCCATAAAACCCTAATTAATTATTACAATTAATTGATCGGCTCGCAGGCCGTAAAACCAAACCACAAAATTAAACATCCACATCAAACCACATCCTAAGGCCATGTCCAATCACCATGCGATTTGCACATAAACAGTTAAAATCCAATTTTAACGCGCTTGGTCAATTTTAATTGATTTTAGGATTTCTAGGGTTAAAACGGTCCATGGGCCCAACAATCCAATTGCCCGGGCCCAAATAAGTGAATCATAAAGCCCTAGGGCCGGCCCGGCCCAAAACCCGCAAGCTAGGCCCGCGGGTTAGGGCCGCCCGGCCCCTTAGGGCGCCAAGCTTGGGCGGCAAGCAAGGGGGGCGGCTCCCTAGGGGGCCGAACCTCCTTGTGGAGGTTGTTTCCAAAACAACCTCCTTGCTTGGAGCCCAAGTTTGGTTGTTTCCTTGTTGTGGGAGAACTCCTTCTTCCCCAAGGATGCCCAAACCCTAGATCTAAGATCCTAAAATTTCTCAAACTCACCAATTCATGCATCCAATGCAATAATTGGGTCTTGTTATGATTAATTCTTTGACAAATTGCATCCAATGCTTGATTTGTCTTGTTTTACGCGATAAACAACAAATTAAGGTGTAAAACAACAAGAATGTAACACATAAACTACGTTTATGCTCTATGACCTGTGGCTCTGATACCACTGTAGGGTTTTGATTCATGGATCGCGCAAACGGAAGCATAATCAAACAAATAACCATGCAAAACCCTCCAAGGATCACAAGTCTAGATGCATAACGATAGTGAAGGTAAGAAATCATAAACACACCTTTGGGTTCTCCTTGATGACTTCAAACGCGAATAGTGTCACGTTCTCTACAGTTGATCCACGCCTAGAGTTGTTCCTAGATCTCCAATCACCTTGGTGCTAGCCCGGATTGAAAGGAGGGTGAAGGAATCACGCAAAACGAGACACCAAAAGGGGTTCGGCACCCTTTGTGGCGTCGGGGACAAGGGGCGGCGGCAATAGGGGGGCGGCGTCCCTCTTTGCTTGCTCTCTCTCTCCTTTGTTCTCTCCTACTCTTGTTATGTTCTCTTTAGAGCATAAGTGTGTAGGGAAGGAAGGAGGAGGGTCCTTTATATAGTCCAACAACTCCTTGTTAACTACCTAAAGGACTTATTCTAGTCCTACTAGAATTCAATGTAGTCCCTTCCTTGCAAATTAGTCCCTACTAAGTTTGCAAGGGTTTGCAAAGTGATCCTTCTAATTAATTAATCCAATTAATTAATTCCATAATCTAGTACAACTCTATATAGCGTGTGACCCCATAGGTTCTATCTAGTTGGTAGCAACTCTTTGCTAATATGGAGCGGTTTCTAGCAAAACATCCATTCTAGCCAACTAATAGAATAGTCATCTAGACAACCTTGTACAAGTAATTGTCTCATCCCTTTGCCTCCATATCCGGATTGGACACGAGACATACAAGTCACACTCGTATATCCAATCCCTAGTTCCTCGATCCATGGAATAGCCTTATTCGTGCAAATAACATCAATATCACATATATTGATTTATTTGAGTCTGGCCAGACATTCTATAAGCACTATCCTCGAGTGGCCTTGGATATTTGCTCCCGTTATGTGGGAGGGGCAAATCCTCTCTACGTCCACTACGATCTCTAAGCTTGCTTCTCATTGTATCCAGTACACGCCTTTATAACTACCCAGTTACGGTGTAGCGTTTAACGCTACCAAGATCACAATGATCCACAACTAGAATATCTAGTGACTTCAAGTCTAAGGATGACAATACCATTGTACCCGAGAAGCACTTGTGACTCAACATAACGTGTATGTAGCCTTCTCGGTGATGGGTCAATCCAGTGCAACATTCCGTAATGCACACCTATGTGTTGGATCGTGATATCTCCATATCAATCCAACCCCATACTAGTCTATAGATGATTGTCCCATTTAATCATTATACTTGACTAGGGATATTTAAGATAAACAACACAATTGTAAATCTAAGGACTTCATTATATTAAATATCCAATAAATAATAAATGAATTTCTAGCCAATTACAAATTCATACTAAACTAGATTGCCTCTAGGGCATCTATTCCAACAATACCTACTTCATTACGTTTACTGATGAATTCAGTAGATATGGATTTGTATACCTTATGAAGGCCAAATCTGAATCCTTTGAATTGATCAAAGAATTCAAGAATGAAGCAGGGAAGCAACTTGGTAAGAGTATTAAGGCTTTACGATTGGATCGTGGAGGAGAATACTTGAGCTAAGAGTTTGATGAATATCTTAGAGAGTGTGGGACAGTATCCCATCTCACTCCACCCGGAATGCCACAATGGAATGGCACACTATTGGATATGGTGCGATCTATGATGTCTCAAACAGATCTTCCGATATCATTTTGGGGACATGCTCTAATGTGGGCAGCTTTTACCATTAACCGTGCTTCATCCAAATCAGTCATGAAGACACCATATGAGATATGGACTGGGCGGCGTCCCATAGTGTCGTTTATGAAGATTTGGGGCTGCGATGTCTATGTGGGATATCCTAATAAAACGAAAGGATACTTTTTCTACAATCCCACCGAGAACAAAGTGTCCGTAGCTCGAACCGGCGTGTTTCTAGAAAGAGAGTTTGTCTCCAAAGAAGCAAGTGGGAGGACTGTAGAACTTCAAGAAATTCAAGAACCACAAATCACTGAACCAGTGATGGAACATGAGCAATAATCGCAAATTGTTGTGGAAGAAGCTCTTCAGGTAACACAGGAACCACGTAGGTCAGGAAGGGTGCGTCATGAGCCAGAGAGGTACGGACTTCTAGTGACTGAGCCCGATGACGTACCACTCATGGATGATGAGCCTGCAACCTACGGGGAGGCCATGAAAGTCCCAGACTCCACGATGTGGCTAGAAGCCATGAGATCCGAAATAGATTCCATGTACACCAACAAAGTATAGACTTTGGTGGAACCACCCAGAGGGGCTCGGCCCATAGGGTTCCAATGGGTCTCCAAGGAGAAGACCGACATGGATGGAAAGGTAGTCGCCTATAAGGGGCGATTGGTAGCTAAAGGGTATAGACAGATTCATGGTATTGACTATGATGAGACCATTTCACCAGTCGCCATGACTAAATCCATTCGAACCCTACATACTATTGAATCATACTATGACTACGAGATTTGGCAGATGGATGTCAAAACAGCGTTCCTTTATGGGAACGTCCTCGAGGATGTGTATATGACACAACCGGAGGGTTTTGAGGATCTAGAGAATGCCAATAAAGTGTTTAAGCTGCAAAGATCCATTTATTGATTAAAGCAAGTTTCTAGGAGTTGTAATTGACGTTTTGATGACGCGGTCAAAGAGTTTGGCTTCATTAAGAACGAAGATGAGCCTTGTGTTTACAAGAAGGTTAGTGTGAGTTGTATAGTGTTTCTGGTCTTGTACGTGGATGACATACTAATCATTGGAAACAACATTCCTACTTTGCAATATGTTAAAGATTGGCTAGGAAAGTGTTTCGCAATGAAGGACTTAGGAGATGCAGCCTATATAATTGGTATAAAGATCTATAGGGATAGATCTAGAAAGCTGCTCGGACTAAGTCAAAGTACATATATAGACAAGGTGTTGAAGAGGTTCAACATGCAAGATTCCAAGAAGGGATTCTTGCCCATGTCGCATAGAGTATCTCTTTCTAAGAATGATTGTCCTTCCAATGAGATTGAGAAGGACCGCATGAGTAGGATACCCTATGCTTCGGCCATAGGATCCATCATGTATGTCATGTTGTGTACTAGACCAGACGTATCATACACATTGAGTATGGTGAGCAGATATCAGTCCAATCCGGGTGAGAGTCATTGGATTGTTGTCAAGAACATCCTAAAGCACTTGAGAAGAACTAAGGATGCGTTCTTGATATTTGGAGGTAAAGAAGAGGTATGTGTAATTGGTTACACTAATGTGAAACAGACAAATACGACTACAGATCACATTCGGATACGTGTTTTGCCTTAATGGAGGAGTTGTGAGTTGGATGAGTTCCAAGCAAGGGACAGTTGCTGATTTTACAACAGAAGCTAATTATATTGCTGTTGCGGAAGCAGCAAAAGAGGCAGTTTGGATAAGAAGTTTATCATTGAGCTCGGTGTGGTCCCTAGCATCATGGATCCCATAGAGTTGTACTATAACAACTCTGGGGCGATCGCACAAGCCAAGGAACCAAGATCACACCAGAAATCAAAGCATGTACTTAGGATATTGCATCTTATAAGTGATATGATCGATCGAGGAGATGTGAAGATGTGCAAGATTCCAACGGATGACAATCTTTCAGATCCGCTCACGAAACCACTTGCGCAGCGAAAGCATGAAGGACACGCTAGATCTATAGGCATACAAGATGCACCAGATTGGCTCTAGTGCAAGTGGGTGTTGGAATAGATGCCCTAGAGGCAATCTAGTTTAGTATGAATTTGTAATTGGCTAGAAATTCATTTATTACTTATTGGATATTTAATATAATGAAGTCCTTAGATTTACAATTGTGTTGTTTATCTTAAATATCCCTAGTCAAGTATAATGATTAAATGGGACAATCATCTATAGACTAGTATGGGGTTGGATTGATATGGAGATATCACGATCCAACACATAGGTGTGCATTACGGAATGTTGCACTGGATTGACCCATCACCGAGAAGGCTACATACACGTTATGTTGAGTCACAAGTGCTTCTCGGGTACAATGGTATTGTCATCTTTAGACTTGAAGTCACTAGATATTCTAGTTGTGGATCATTGTGATCTTGGTAGCGTTAAACGCTACACCGTAACTGGGTAGTTATAAAGGCGTGTACTGGATACAATGAGAAGCAAGCTTAGAGATCGTAGTGGACGTAGAGAGGATTTGCCCCTCCCACATAACGGGAGTAAATATCCAAGGCCACTCGAGGATAGTGCTTATAGAATGTCTGGCCAGACTCAAATAAATCAATATATGGGATATTGATGTTATTTGCACGAATAAGGCTATTCCATGAATCGAGAAACTAGGGATTGGATATACGAGTGTGACTTGTGTGTCTCGTGTCCAATCCGGATATGGAGGCAAAGGGATGAGACAATTACTTGTACAAGGTTGTCTAGATGACTATTCTATTAGTTGGCTAGAATGGATGTTTTGCTAGAAACCGCTCCATATTAGCAAAGAGTTGCTACCAACTAGATAGAACCTATGGGGTCACACGCTATATAGTGTTGTACTAGATTGTGGAATTAATTAATTGGATTAATTAATTAGAAGGATCACTTTGCAAACCCTTGCAAACTTAGTAGGGACTAATTTGCAAGGAAGGGACTAAATTGAATTCTAGTAGGACTAGAATAAGTCCTTTAGGTAGTTAACAAGGAGTTGTTGGACTATATAAAGGACCCTCCTCCTTCCTTCCCTACACACTTTATGCTCTAGAGAGAACATAACAAGAGTAGGAGAGAACAAAGGAGAGAGAGAGCAAGCCACAAAGAGGGACGCCGCCCCCTTTGCCGCCGCCCCTTGTCCCCGACGCCACAAAGGGCCGACACCCCTTTTTGGTGTCTCGTTTTGCGTGATTCCTTCACCCTCCATTCATTCCGGGCTAGCACCAAGGAGATTGGAGATCTAGGAACAACTCTAGGCGTGGATCAACTATAGAGAACGTGACACTATTCGCGTTTGAAGTCATCAAGGAGAACCCAAAGGTGTGTTTATGATTTCTTACCTTCACTATCGTTATGCATCTAGACTTGTGATCCTTGGAGGGTTTTGCATGGTTGTTTGTTTGATTATGCTTCCGTTTGCGCGATCCATGAATCAAAACCCTACAGTGGTATCAGAGCCACAGGTCATAGAGCATAAACGTAGTTTATGTGTTACATTCTTGTTGTTTTACACCTTAATTTGTTGTTTATCGCGTAAAACAAGACAAATCAAGCATTGGATGAAATTTGTCAAAGAATTAATCATAACAAGACCCAATTATTGCATTGGATGCATGAATTGGTGAGTTTGAGAAATTTTAGGATCTTAGATCTAGGGTTTGGGCATCCTTGGGGAAGAAGGAGTTCTCCCACAACAAGGAAACAACCAAACTTGGGCTCCAAGCAAGGAGGTTGTTTTGGAAACAACCTCCACAAGGAGGTTCGGCCCCCCTAGGGGACCGCCCCCCTTGCTTGCCGCCCAAGCTTGGAGCCCTAAGGGGCCGGGCGGCCCTAACCCGCGGGCCTAGCTTGCGGGTTTTGGGCCGGGCCGGCCCTGGGGCTTTATGGTTCACTTTATTGGGCCCGGGCAATTTGATTGTTGGGCCCATGGACCGTTTTAACCCTAGAAATCCTAAAATCAATTAAAATTGACCAAGCGCGTTAAAATTGGATTTTAACTGTTTATGTGCAAATCGCATGGTGATTGGATATGGCCTTAGGATGTGGTTTGATGTGGATGTTTAATTTTGTGGTTTGGTTTTACGGCCTGCGAGCCGATCAATTAATTGTAATAATTAATTAGGGTTTTATGGCCTGCGTGCCATTTTTTTTCTCAACTTGTGAGATTTATTTTATTTAGTATAGATATTAGCTAGTGCTAGATAAAGTAGATTGTTAGCCAAGATTGGAGAAGAGAAGCCCAAAGCCAAAAGGAGCCACAAAAGATGGAGCATGGAGCATGGAGCACACCACATGACTATGAAGGATGGACCAAAAGATCAAGACGCATGGAGATGTGTTTGTTTAGGGTTCATAGATAATTCCATTGGCTTGGAATTATCTTAGTCTAGAAAAGGCCATATCCACATCACGTTTAATTTCTGTTTTGTGGTTGTTTATTTATTGTCTTATTATTTGTGTGGTTGGTGTATGGATGATGCATGCAATTAGGATAATAAGATAATTAGACAACCCGGATCTATTATTTGGAGTTGTGCCCAAACTCAAATAGATAGATTAGTTGATATTGATCAACAAAACAATTAAAATTGAATTAAAAATCCCTCAAATTTTAAAATATTGTGTTCTTGCCTTCTCGTTATTTAAACACTCATTATCATCATTATTTATCGAGTTCGTGCGTGCCAAAGCATGGCGACTTGGTTCATAATGATGGAATGCGATGGCACGTAACAATGTGCAATTGTTTAGATAAGAGGTTGAACACAACTAGGCTATTAATTTGATTAAGAAACCTAGAGGCAATCAATTGGGATTATCCATATGGATGGATAAATAAGGAGTTATTTGCCCGATTGAACCAAGAGTTGCATATGGGATGCAATTGGAATCGTTCCTACCTAAGAAGTAATCGAATTATGGGTGACTTGCCAAAGCAAGCTCATAAGGAGATGAAAAAGATGGATCTTGGCCCACTAGAAAATATAAGGATATTTTCCGCATTAATATCTTGAGGGTTATTAATCCGTAGAAAAATAGTGGGAGCTATATTTAATAAACTAGCCATTATTAAATATAGTCAAAAATTCACAAATACTAAAACTTGCGTATTTTCCTTTTTGTAGAATTCCAAATGGCAAACAACTCATCGAGTTCACAACATTCCCTACGATCTGTCCTTGAGAAGGACAAGCTCTCAGGAACCAACTTTCTCGATTGGTACAGAAACTTGAGAATTGTTCTCAAGCAAGAAAAGAAGCTGTACGCAATAGAAGAGCAAGTTCCAGAAGGTCCAGAGAATCAGACACCTGCTGCCTTAAAGGCGTATCAAAAGCGTGTTGATGACGCTAATGATGCGGCCTGCCTAATGCTTTGCACCATGACCTCTGAGCTTCAGAAGCAACATGAGAACATGAATGCTGCCGATATGATCGAACATCTAAAGCAGCTCTTCCAAGAGCAGGCGAGGGTAGAGAGGTATGAGGTCTCAAAGGCACTGTTCAAATGTCATCTGGCAGAAGGGAACCCGGTGGGACCCCATGTACTCCGAATGATCGGGTACTTGGAGAATCTCGCCCGGCTTGGGTTCCCGGTCGGCCAAGAGTTGGCAACCGATCTCGTGTTGCAATCGTTGCCCGAGAGTTATGGACAGTTCATTATGAACTATAACATGAACGAGATCGTTAAACCACTGCCAGATTTGCTCAACATGTTGAGGACGGCTGAACAGAGCATCAACAAGGGTAAGGGCAAGGCCATAATGATGGTGCATAAAGGAAAGGGTAAAAAGTTTGCCTCTTCCTCCAAGGGCAAAGGCAAGTCAGTTGCTAAGTCCAAGGAACAAGCCCTTAAGCCTGTTGGTGCCATTGCCAAGGTCGTGACTAAGGGTGAATGTCACTACTGTAGTCAACCTGGACACTGGAGGAGGAACTGCCCAAAGTATCTGGAGGACAAGCGGCTTGGAATAATGATTCCACCACCACCAGGTATTTTTGTTGTAGATGTCAATTTAACTGTCTCTACATCATGGGTATTAGATACTGGATGTGGATCTCATATTTGTCGAAATATGCAGGATCTAAAGAGAAGTAAAAGATTGGCTAAAGGGGAGGTAGATCTACGCGTTGGGAATGGAGCAAAGGTTGCTGCGTTGGCCATAGGCGTTTGCGAGCTATCTCTGCCTTCAGGATTAATTTTAGAATTAAATAATTGCTATTTTGTGCCTGCTATGAGCAGAAACATTATTTCTATTTCTTGTTTGGACAAGGAAGGTTTTATTATTTCAATAAAGAACAATTGTTGTTCCTTTTATTTGAATAATATTCACTATTTTAGTGCGCAATTATTTAATGGACTTTATGTCCTTGATCTAAGTAATTCTGTCTACAACATTAATACCAAGCGGATTAAAATAAATGATTTAAATCCTGCTTATTTATGGCATTGTCGTTTAGGCCACATAAATGAGAAACGTGTATCTAGACTCCATAAGGATGGATTACTAGACTCATTTGATTTTGAATCATATGAGACATGTGAGGCTTGTTTATTGGGAAAAATGACAAAGTCCCCTTTCAATAAGAAAGGTAAGAGGACTAGTGAGCAATTGGCGCTCATACATACCGATGTGTGTGGGCCATTTGCCACGCCTGCCAGGGGTGGTTATGTCTACTTCATTACGTTTACTGATGATTACAGTAGATATGGATTTGTGTACCTTATGAGGGCAAAATCCGAATCCTTTGAAGTGTTCAAAGAATTCAAGAATGAAGTAGAGAAGCAACTTGGCAAAAGTATCAAGGCTCTACGATCGGATCGTGGAGGAGAATACTTGAGCCAAGAGTTTGACGACTATCTTAGAGAGTGTGGGATCGTGTCCCAACTCACTCCACCCGGAACGCCACAATGGAATGGCGTATCCGAGAGGAGGAATCGAACCCTATTGGATATGGTTCGGTCTATGATGTGTCAAACCGATCTTCCATTGTCATTTTGGGGCCACGCTCTATTAAGTGCAGCTTTTACCATTAACCGTGTTCCATCTAAATCAGTCATGAAGACACCATATGAGATGTGGAGTGGGAGGCGTCCCACACTGTCGTTCATGAGGATTTGGGGCTGCGATGTCTATGTAAAACGTTTACAATCAGACAAGCTAGGGCCTAAATCGGATAAGTGTAAGTTTGTGGGGTACCCTAAGGAAACTAAGGGATACTATTTCTACAATCCAACCGAGAACAAAGTGTTTGTTGCTCGGACCGGCGTGTTTCTAGAAAGAGAGTTTGTCTCTAAAGAAGCAAGTGGGAGGAATGTAGAACTTGAAGAAGTTCAAGAACCACAAATTACTGAACCAATTATGGAACATGAACAGGAATCACAAGCAGTTGTGGATCCACCTGTTCAGGTAACACAAGAGCTTCGTAGATCTAGTAGAGTGCGCCAGGAACCCGAGAGGTACGGACTTCTCGTAACTGATTCCGGTGACACGATGCTCATAGATGATGAGCCTACTACCTATGAGGAGGCCATGAATGGCCCAGACTCGCAGAAGTGGCTTGAAGCCATGAGATCCGAGATGGAATCCATGTATACCAACAAAGTATGGACTTTGGTGGAACCACCTGATGGGGCGCGACCCATAGGGTGCAAGTGGGTCTTCAAGAAGAAGATCGACATGGATGGTAATGTGATTACCTATAAGGGCCGATTGGTGGCTAAAGGATTCAGACAGATTCATGGTATTGACTATGATGAAACCTTTTCCCCAGTCGCAATGACCAAATCCATCCGAATCCTACTTGCGATTGCAGCATACTACGACTATGAGATTTGGCAGATGGATGTCAAAACAGCATTCCTTTATGGGAATCTCCTCGAGGACGTGTATATGATACAGCCGGAGGGTTTTGAGGATCCAAAGCAAGCCAACAAATTCTGTAAACTGCAACGATCCATTTATGGATTGAAGCAAGCTTCTAGGAGTTGGAATCGACGTTTTGATGAAGTGGTCAAAGAGTTTGGCTTCATCAGAAACGAAGATGAGTCTTGCGTTTACAAGAAGGTTAGTGGGAGCTCTGTAGCTTTTCTGGTCTTGTATGTGGATGACATACTACTCATTGGAAACGACATTCCCATGCTGCAATCTGTGAAAGATTGGCTAGGAAAGTGTTTCTCAATGAAGGACTTAGGGGAAGCAGCCTATATACTTGGTATAAAAATCTATAGAGATAGATCTAAGAGGTTGCTAGGCCTAAGTCAAAGTACATATATTGACAAGGTGTTGAAACGGTTCAACATGCAAGATTCCAAGAAGGGATTCTTGCCCATGTCACATGGAATCACTCTTTCGAAGAGTGGTTGTCCTTCCAATGAGATTGAGAAGGAACGCATGAGTAGGATTCCCTATGCCTCGGCCATAGGATCCATCATGTACGCCATGTTATGTACTAGACCAGATGTGTCATATGCCTTGAGTATGACAAGCAGATACCAATCCAATCCAGGTGAGAGTCACTGGATTGCTGTCAAGAACATCCTAAAGTACTTGAGAAGAACTAAGGATGCTTTCTTGATGTTTGGCGGTGAGGAAGAGTTGCGTGTAAGGGGTTACACTGATGCAAGCTTCCAAACCGATAGAGATGACTTTAGATCACAGTCGGGATATGTGTTTTGCCTGAATGGAGCAGCGGTGAGCTGGAAGAGTTCCAAGCAAGAGACGGTAGCTGATTCTACAACAGAGGCTGAGTACATTGCTGCAAATGGCGCAGCAAAGGAGGCTGTTTGGATCAGAAAGTTTGTTTCTGAACTTGGTGTGGTCCCTAGCATTGCGGATCCAGTGGAGTTGTTCTGTGACAACACTGGGGCGATCGCGCAATCAAAGGAACCAAGATCGCACCAGAAGTCCAAGCATGTGCTCAGGAAGTTTCATCTGATTCGAGATATTATCGATAGAGGAGACGTTCGGATATGCAAGATTCCTACAGATGATAATCTGTCAGACCCGCTTACGAAGCCTCTCACGCAGTGGAAGCATGAAGGGCACACTAGGAGTATGGGCATACGAGATGCGCCAGATTGGCTCTAGTGCAAGTGGGAGACTGTTGGAATAGATGCCCTAGAGGCAATCTAGTTTAGTATGAATTTGTAATTGGCTAGAAATTCATTTATTACTTATTGGATATTTAATATAATGAAGTCCTTAGATTTACAATTGTGTTGTTTATCTTAAATATCCCTAGTCAAGTATAATGATTAAATGGGACAATCATCTATAGACTAGTATGGGGTTGGATTGATATGGAGATATCACGATCCAACACATAGGTGTGCATTACGGAATGTTGCACTGGATTGACCCATCACCGAGAAGGCTACATACACGTTATGTTGAGTCACAAGTGCTTCTCGGGTACAATGGTATTGTCATCCTTAGACTTGAAGTCACTAGATATTCTAGTTGTGGATCATTGTGATCTTGGTAGCGTTAAACGCTACACCGTAACTGGGTAGTTATAAAGGCGTGTACTGGATACAATGAGAAGCAAGCTTAGAGATCGTAGTGGACGTAGAGAGGATTTGCCCCTCCCACATAACGGGAGTAAATATCCAAGGCCACTCGAGGATAGTGCTTATAGAATGTCTGGCCAGACTCAAATAAATCAATATATGGGATATTGATGTTATTTGCACGAATAAGGCTATTCCATGAATCGAGAAACTAGGGATTGGATATACGAGTGTGACTTGTGTGTCTCGTGTCCAATCCGGATATGGAGGCAAAGGGATGAGACAATTACTTGTACAAGGTTGTCTAGATGACTATTCTATTAGTTGGCTAGAATGGATGTTTTGCTAGAAACCGCTCCATATTAGCAAAGAGTTGCTACCAACTAGATAGAACCTATGGGGTCACACGCTATATAGTGTTGTACTAGATTGTGGAATTAATTAATTGGATTAATTAATTAGAAGGATCACTTTGCAAACCCTTGCAAACTTAGTAGGGACTAATTTGCAAGGAAGGGACTAAATTGAATTCTAGTAGGACTAGAATAAGTCCTTTAGGTAGTTAACAAGGAGTTGTTGGACTATATAAAGGACCCTCCTCCTTCCTTCCCTACACACTTTATGCTCTAGAGAGAACATAACAAGAGTAGGAGAGAACAAAGGAGAGAGAGAGCAAGCCACAAAGAGGGACGCCGCCCCCTTTGCCGCCGCCCCTTGTCCCCGACGCCACAAAGGGCCGACACCCCTTTTTGGTGTCTCGTTTTGCGTGATTCCTTCACCCTCCATTCATTCCGGGCTAGCACCAAGGAGATTGGAGATCTAGGAACAACTCTAGGCGTGGATCAACTATAGAGAACGTGACACTATTCGCGTTTGAAGTCATCAAGGAGAACCCAAAGGTGTGTTTATGATTTCTTACCTTCACTATCGTTATGCATCTAGACTTGTGATCCTTGGAGGGTTTTGCATGGTTGTTTGTTTGATTATGCTTCCGTTTGCGCGATCCATGAATCAAAACCCTACAGTGGGAGACTGTTGGAATAGGTTCCCTAGAGGCAATCTATATTTAGTATGAACAATGTATTTTGGCTAGAATATTCATTCATTAATTATTGTGATATTTAATATAATGAAGTCCTTAGATACAATGTGTTGTTTATCTAAAATATCCCCAGTCTATTATATTGGTTAACAGTACGATCAAATATAGACGAGCATGTGTGTAGATTGATATGGAGATATCAAGTCTAACACATGGGTATGCATTCGGAGTAATGGCATAATGGATTGAACCACAACGAGAAGGATACATTAGATTATGTTAAAGTCACAATCGCTTCTCGTAGTGCTAATATAATTGCAATCCTTAGACTTAAAGTCATTAGATACTCTAGTTGTAAATTATCATGCTTTGATATTATCAAATGTTACACCGTAACTGGATAACTATAAAGGTAGCTATCAGGCATGATAGGAAGCAAGCTTAGAGATCGTAGTGATGTAGAGAGGATTTGTCCCTCCCACATAATGGGAATAAATATCCATGGCCACTCGAGGAATGGTGCTTGTTGAATGTCTGGCAAGACTCAGATAAATCAATTGGAGATATTGATGTTATCTGCTTGCATAAGCATATTCCCAGGATCGAGGAACTGTAGATTGGATATACGAGTATGACTATTTATGTCTCGCGTCCAATCCGGATATGGAGACAAAAGGATAGTGCAATATGTGATATTGGGCACAAAAAGGTTTGTCGGGATCACTGACTTATTTCTCCTAGTTGGGTTGTATGGATGTGTTGCTAGACGCCGCTCCATGTTAGTAATAAGTTACTACCAATTAAGTAGAAACCTCTGGGGTCACACGTCTAATAGAGTTCAACTAGATTTGGGATTAATTAATATGATTAATTAATGCAAATGATCACTTTGCAACACCTTGCAAACTTAGTAGGACTAATATGCAAGGAAGGGACTAATCCAAGTTCATGTAGAACTAGGAAGGGCCTTTTTGTAGTTAACAAGATGTTTTTGGACTATATAAAGGATGCTCTAGATTCCTTCCCACAACTAATGCTCATAGCATAAGTGAGTGGGAGAGAAATCAAAAGAGAGATCAAGAGACAATCTAGGAGGCCGAACCCCCTAGTCTTCCCCTACCCGTCGGCCACCAAGAGAGAGGTCGAACCTCTCTCTGGTTCTTCGTCGCTTTATTCGTTCTTCTCTCTTCCTCCGGTCTAAGCTAGCACTAGGATAAGGAAGAATCTAGATCTCATTTCTAGACATGGATCAACCGTAGAGACGAGGACAATATTCTTCGAGAGATCTCCCGAACCAAAAGGTACACATCTTCTATGTCCTTCATCATGTTATGAATGTCTCTTCCTGTGATCCTTGGTGGGCTTTGAGTAGGAATTAAATTTTTGTTATTCCGCTGCGTAACCTACGTCAAAACCCAACATAAATATCCACGGCCACTCGAGGAGTAGAGCTTATAGAATGTCTGGCCAGACTCAGATAAATCAATATGGATATATTGATGTTATCTTCATGGATAAGCCTATTCCCATGATCGAGAAACTATGGATTGGATATAAGAGTTTGACGATTATGTCTCGTGTCTAATCCGGATATGGAGACAAAGGGATAACACAACACGGTAACATTGGGCACAAAGTTTGTTGGGATCAATGACTATTTCTATTAGTTGGGTGGCATAGATGTGTTGCTAGACACCGCTATAAGTTTGTAATAGTAACTACCAACTAAGTAGAAACCTATAGGGTCACACAACATATGGATTAAACTGGATATGGGTATTAATTAGTTGCACTATTTAATAGAAGGATCATAACGCAACCGCAAGCAAAGTTAATCAGACTAATTTTCAAGTGGACTAATCCATGTAAGGACATGATTAGTATCGCGTCAATTATGTAGTTAGTAAAGATTTATTAACTATATAAAGGAACTCTAGCTTGTTATTTTTAAAAACTAATATTGAGAGAACATTACAAAGCAAGAGATAGAGAGAGACAAAGCCGAGATGGCCGAAGCCTCCTTGACGTCGCCCCACTAGTTGTCGGTCTCCATAGGCGCCGGCTTGGTGCTCCGTATTGCGTGATAAATTCCCTCCTTCTTCCGTTTCTAGCACTACACGTGGAGAAGGATTCCTGTAAAAGATACAAGGTGTGGATACTCGTAGAGACGAAGACACAATTCTTCGTAGTGATCACACAAACTAAGGTACACATGTTTCTACTCTAATCATGTTATGATTGCTTGCCTGTGATCCTTGGAGGGGCTTGAGCAGGATTAAATTTTGTTATTTCGCTGCCTAACCTGCATCAAAACCTTCCATTGGTATCAGAGCCACAAGTCGTAGCGCATAACATGATATTATGTGTTATTGTTTTCAGTTTTTACACCGTATTTGTTGTTTTACGCGAAAAATGAAATTAATTAGCATATTAGATGCGAATTGAATATAATTCAACCAAGCAAGATCTAATTTTATATGAGATGTAGGAATTAGTGAGTTTGAAACACATAGGATGTGAGAATTTTAGATCTAGGTTTTAGGGTTTGGGCACAAGTTGGAAAAGGAATTTTTAAAACTTGGAAACAACTAAACTTGGGCAAGAAGGCAAGGAAGTGTTTTGGAAACATTTCCATAGAAGGGTTCGGCCCCCTTTGGGACTGCCTCCCTTGCCTTGCCGCCCAAGCTAGGGCACGGCCAAGGGCCTGGGCCGGCCCAATGTGCGGCTAGGCCGTGCGTGGGGCTTGGCCAAGGTCGTGCATTAGTCCTTTGGGTGGTTCGGCCATGGAGATGGTCGACCCCTTGGACCGTTTTCACCCTAGTTGCCTAACTTTCAACTAAAATTGAACAAGGGCGTTAAAACTTTGTTTTGACTGTATTATGTGCTTTGTTGCATGGTGGATGGATATGGCCTAGGTTGTGGTTGTTTACTTTGTTGTTTGGTTTACGGTCTGCGAGTTGATCAATTAATGTAATAATTAATTTTACGGCCTGCAAGCTGATGATCTTCTCAGCATGTGAGGTTTTATTTATTTAGATGATAGCTGGAATTAGATAAATAGATGATAGCCAAGATCATGGAGAAGAAGACCAAAGAACTAAAGAGCCACAAAGATGATGGATGAACTCACACACCTAGGGCACGCGGCTATGGTGGAGGCACATGGAGATGAGCTTGTCACTTTAGGGAATATAGATATTATCATTGGCTTGGTAATATCTAAGTCTTCGGGGCTATATCCATGCCGTGTTATTTTATTTTTGTGGATGTTTATTATTTATGTATTTTTATTTATTTTTGTGTATGTATGATACAAGCAAAACGTAACAAGATTATAATAAAAAAAGAATGGTCTTTTTTTGTGGATTGCCCAATCCAAATAAGTAGATCATGTTGATGGGATCAACCAAACAAATTAAGTAATGATATTTATATCCCTCAAGGAAATATTATGTTTTGCCTTCTATTATTTTTACACCCTTCATGATCAGGTTTTATTAATTTTGTTCTTGCCAAAGCAATGCAATTGTATTTTACCATGGTGTGATGAGACGACACAATCAAATAATGTGTGGTTGTTAGAATAAGAGGTTAAACGTAACTAAGTAGTCTCAATTGGATTGATGACTTAGAGGCGTAGCAATTGGAATTATCTATGAGATAGATAAATAAGGAGTTATTTGCCCGGTTGCACCAAGAGTTGCATAAGGATGCAATTGGAAGGACGTTGCTACCTAAATAACTAATTCTTGGGCGACTTGCCAAAGCAAGCTCAAGAAGAAGTGAAATATGGATCTTGGACCCACTAGAAAATATATGATATTTTCCACATTAATGGTGAGGGCTATTAATCCGAGAAAAATAGTAGGAGCTATATTTGATAATCTAGCAATTATTGGATGTAGTTAATTGTTCAAAATACTAAAATTGCATATTTCTCAATTTTTAGAAATCCAATGGTGAACAACAATCAAACATCGACACCATCCATGTGCTCTTTCCTTGAGAAGGACAAGTTATCAGGGAACAACTTCCTAGACTGGTACAGAAACTTAAGGATTGTCCTTAAGCAAGAAAATAAGTTGTACATCTTAGACGCAACTATTCCAGCGCCACCAGCTGAGGATGCAGCCGAGGCTGTCGTAAGGGCACATCAAAAGATTCTGGACCACAATAATGATGTGACACGTCTCATGTTGTGCATCATGAGCTCTGAGCTTCAGAAGCAACATGAGAACATGGAGGCATAGGATATGATCGTACATTTGAGGCAACTCTTCCAAGAGCAGGCCCGGAATGAGAGGTACGAAGAGGGGAACCCAGTCGGGCCTCATGTACTCCATATGATCGGGTACATAGAGAGTCTCGAAAGGATAGGCTTCCCGTTCGGCCAAGAGTTTTCCTTTAATCTCATCCTGCAATCGTTGACGGATAGTTATAGCTAGTTCATCATGAACTATAACATAAATGAGATCAACAAGACTCTGCCAGACTTTCTCAATATGTTGAGGACCGCTGAACAGAGTATTAACAAGGGAAAAGGTAAGGCCATAATGATGTTCAACAAGAGGAAGAGCAAGTCAGTAATGCTACCTCCAAAGGAAAGAGCAAGAAAGTTTCAAAATCCAAGGAAATAGCCTTAAAGCCCGGTGGAGGCTAAGGGTGAATGTCACTACTGTAGTAAGCCTAGACACTGGAAGAGGAACTGCCCCAAGTATCGGGAGGATAAAAGGCTTGTAATAGTGATTCCACCACCACCAGGTATTTTTGATATAGATGTCAATCTTTCTATTTCTTCATCATGAGTATTGGATACGGGATGTGGATCTCACATTTGTCGAAATGTGCAGGATGTGAAACGAAGTAGAAGATTGGCCAAACGGCTTATAGACTTGCGCGTCGGGAAAGGAGCAAGAGTAGTTGCATTAGCTATAGGCATGTCTGAGTTATCTCTGCCTTCAGAGCTTATTTTATAATTAGACAATTGCTATCATGTGCCTGTATGAGCAGAAACATTATTTCTATTTCTTGTTTGGACGATAAAGGTTTTACTATTTCAATAAACAATAATAGTCGTTCCATTTATTTTGATAGTATTCACTATTGTAGTGGGCATTATTCTAATGGATTGTATATCCTTGATCTAAGTAATCCCATCTATAACATTAATACTAATAGGATGAATTAAATCCTACTTATCTATGGCACTGTCGCTAGGCCATATAAATGAGAAACGGATATCTAGACTCCATAAGGATGGATTACTATACTCATTTGATTATGAATCATATGAGACATGTGAATCTTGTTTGATTGGAAAAATGACAAAGTCCCCTTTCCATAAGAAAGGTGCAAGGACTAGCGAGTTATTGGAACTCATACATACTGATGTATGTGGACCATTTTTCACGCCTGCCAGAGGTGGTTACACCTACTTTATTACGTTTACTGATGCTTTCAGTACATATGGATTTGTGTACCTTATCAAGGCCAAATCTGAATTCTTTGAATTGTTCAAGGAATTCAAGAACGAAGTAGGGAAGCAACTTGGCGAAAGTATTAAAGCTCTACGATCGGATCGTGAAGGAGAATACTTAATCCAAGAGTTTGACGACTATCTTAGAGAGTGTGGTATTGTGACCCAAGTCACTCCACCCGGAACGCCAAAATAGAATAGCGTGTCTAAGAGGAGGAATCGCACCTTGAAGGACGTGGTGCGATCTATGATGTGTCAAAAAGATCTTCTGATATCGTTTTGGGGACATGCACTAATGACAGCTGCTTTTACGATTAATCGTGTTCCATCCAAATCGGTCATGAAGACGCCATATTAGATATGGACTGGGAGGCGTCCCATAGTGTCGTTTATGAAGATTTTGGGTAGCGACATCTACGTAAAAAAATTACAGAGTGACAAGCTCGGACCGAAGTCAGATATGTGTAAAGTTTCTGTGATATCCTAAGGAAACTAAAGGATATTACTTCTACAATCCAATTGAGAACAAAAGGTTTGTTGCTCGAACAGGCTTTTTCCTAGAAAGATAATTCGTCTCTAGAGGAGCAAGTGGAGGACTGTAGAACTTGAAGAAATTCAAGAACCACAAAACACTAATCTGACAATCGAGAATGAACGGGAACCACAAACGGATGTGGAGCAACCTGTTCAAAAAAAACAAGAACTCTGTAGTTCGAGTAGGGTACGTCACGAGCCAGAGAAGTATGGACTTTTCGTTACTGAGCCCGGTGACGTATTACCCATATATGATTAGCCTACTACTTGCAATTGCAGCTTACTATGACTATGAGATTTGGCATATGGATGTCAAAACAGCGTTTATGTATGGAAAACTCCTTGAGGATGTAAATATGACACAGCCTGAGGGTTTTGAGGATCCATAGCATGAAAATAAATTTTGTAAGCTACAACGATCCATTTATGGATTGAAGCAAGCTTCTAGTGGAATCTACATTTTGATGACGCGGTCAAAGAGTTGGGCTTCATCAAGAATGAATATGATCCTTGTCTTTACAAGAGAGTTAGTGGGAGTTCTGTTGTGTTTCTGGTCTTGTATGTGGATGACATTCTACTCATTGGAAATGACATTCCTATGTTTCAATCTGGGAAAGATTGGCTAGGAAAGTGTTTCGCAGTGAGGACTTAGGGAATGCAGCTTATATACTAGGTATCAAGTTCTATAGGGATAAATCGAGGAAGCTGCTCGGCCTAAGTCAAAGTACATATATAAACAAGGTGTTGAAACGGTTCAACATGCAAGAATCAAAGAAAGGATTCTTGCCCATGTCGCATGGAATCACCCTTTCGAATGATGATTGTCCTTGCAATCACATTGAGAAGGACTACATGAGTAAGATCACATATGCATCGGCCATAGGATCTATCATGTAGGCCATGTTGTGTACTAGACCAGATGTGTCATACGCATTGAGTATGGCAAGAAGATATCAGTCCAATCCCAGTGAGAGTTACTTGATTGTTGTCAAGAACATTCTTAAGTACTTGAGAAGAACTAAGGATGCGTTCTTGATATTTGGAGGTAAGGAAGAGCTAAGTGTTATTGGTTACACTGATGCAAGCTTCCAAACCGACAAAGACGACTATAGATCACAGTCTCGTTGTGTGTTTTGCCTGAATGGAGGAGCTGTGAAATGGAAGAGTTCCAAGCAAGAGACAGTTCTGATTCTACAACTGAAGCTGAGTACATTGCTTCTTCAGGCGCAGCTAAGGAGGTTGTTTGGATAAAGAAGTTTATCACTGGGCTTGGTGTGGTTCCTAGAATTGTGGATCCCATTACATTGTATTGTGACAACACTGGGGAAATCTCGCACAAGCTAAGGAACCCCGGTCGCACCAAAAAACAAATCATGTACTTAGGAGATTCCATCTAGTTCGAGAGATTGTCGATCGAGGAGATGTAAAGATATGCAAGATTCCAATAGATGTTAATCTGTCAGATCCCCTCACAATGGCAGTGGTTCAGCGAAAGCATGAAGGGCACATTAGGGCTATAGGCATACGTGATGCACCAGATTGTCCCTAGTGCAAGTGGGAGACTGTTGGTTTTGGATTCCCTAGAGGAAATCTTACTAGTATGAACTTTATTTTCTAGAATAAATCATTGTATTATTTGTGGGTATATTTAATATAATGAAGTCCTTAGATTACAATTGTGTTGTTTATATTAAATATCCGTAGTCCATTATATTGATTAACAGGACGACCAACTATAGACTAGTATGTTGGTAGATTGATATGGAGATATTAAGTCTAACACATGGGTATGACTTAGAAGTAATGGCATACTGGATAGACCCACCACGAGAAGGCTACATTAGATTATGTCAACGTCACAAGCGCTTCTCGTAGTGCTAATGGTGTTGTAATCCTTAGATTTGAAGTCACTGGATACACTAGTTGTACAATATCATGCTTTGATATTACCAAATGTTACCGTAACTGGGTAACTATAAAGATATCTTTCAGGCATGATAGGAAGCAAGCTTAGAGGTGGCACTGATGTAGATTGCATTTGTCCCTCCTACATAATAGGAGTAATTATCCACATCCACTCGAGGCGTAGAGCTTATGGAATGTCTGGCCAGACTCAGATAAATCAATATGGAGATATTGATGTTATCTGCATAGATAAGCATATTTCCAGGATCGAGAAACTATGGACGAGTGTGACGATTATGTCTCGTGTCCAATCCGGATATGGAGACAAAGGGATAACACAACACAGTAACATTGGGCACAAGGTTTGTCGGGATCACTAACTATTTCTATTAGTTGGGTGGCATAGTTGCGTTGCTAGACACAGCTCTATGTTTGTAATAGTTACTAAAACTAAGTAGAAACCTATGGGATCACACACCATATGGATTAAACTGGATATGGGTATTAATTAATTGGACTCATTAATAAAAGGATCATAACGCAACCACAAGAAAAGTTAGTGGGTCTAATTTTCAAGTGGACTAATCCGTGTAAGGACATGACTAGTATTGGGCTAATTATGTAGTTAATAAAGAGTTATTAACTATATAAAGGAACTCTAGCTTGTTATTTTCAAAAACTAAGTCATTATTGAGAGAACATAACAAAGCAAGAGAAAGAGACAAAGCCAAGAAGGCCGAAGCCTCCTTGACCTGTCGCCCCCCTAGCCGTCGGTCTCCATAGGTGCCGGCTTGGGCTCCGTATTGCGTGATCTCTTCCAACCATCTTCCGTTGGTAGCACTACATGTGGAGAAGGATTCTAGTCAAAGATCCAAGGTGTGGATACTCGTAGAGACGAAGACACAATTCTTCTTAGTGATCACACAAACTAACGTACACATGTTTCTACCCTAATCATGTTATGATTCCTCCCCTTTGATCCTTGGAGGGGTTTGAGCAGGATTAAATTTTGTTATTCCGCTGCGTAACCTGCATCAAAACCCTGCACCATCATGTACGCCATGTTATGTACTATACCTGATGTGCCATACGCGTTGAGTATGACGAGCAGATATTACTCTAATCCGGGTGAGAGTCACTGGATAGCGGTCAAGAACATCCTCAAGTACTTGAGAAGAACTAAGGATGCATTCTTGATCTATGGAGGGGTGGAAGAGTTGCGTGTAAGGGGTTACACAGATGCAAGCGTCCAAACCGACAAATATGATTTCAGATCATAGTCGGGATTTGTGTATTGCCTGAATGGAGGAGCTGTGAGCTGGAAGAGTTTCAAGCAAGAGACGGTTGCTGATTCTACAACTGAGGCTAAGTACATTGCTTCGAGTAGCGCTGCAAAGGAAGTTGTTAGGATTAAGAAGTTCATTACTGAACTTGGTGTGGTTCCTAGCATTGTGGATCCAACAGAGATATATTGTGACAACACTGGAGCGATCGCACAATCAAAGGATCCCAGATCACACAAGAAATCCAAACACGTACTCAGGAAGTTCCTCAATATAGGAGATGTGAAGAAATGCAAGATTCCTACAGATGAAAATCTGTCAGATCCTCTCACGAAGCCGCTTGTTTAGCGCAAGCATGAAGGTCACCCTAGATCTATTGGCATACGAGATGCAACAGATTAGCTCTAGTGCAAGTGGGAGACTGTTGGAAAATATGCCTTAGAGACAACCTTATTTAGTATAAGCATTACTTTTGGCTAGATTATCATTGTATTATTTATGGAGATATTTAATAGAATGAAGTACTTAGATTGCAAATGTGTTGTTTATCTTAAATATCCCTAGTCAATTATATTGATTAATATGACGATCAACTATAGACTAATATCGGGTTGAATTAATATGGAGATATCACGATCCAACCCATGGGATAAATTAATGGTAATAGCATACTGGATTGACCCACAACAAGGAGGCCACATACATGTTATGTAAAGTCACAAGTGCTTCTCGTAGTGGCAACGGTATTGTATCCTTAGACTTCAAGTCACAAGATCCTCTAGTTGTGGAATATTGTGTTTTGATATCGTCAAACGCTACACCGTAACTGGGTAGCAATAAAGGCGTTTATCGGATACAATAGGAAGCAAGCTTAGAGATGGTAGTGATGTGGATAGAAATTTTCCCTCCCACATAACGGGAAAAAATATCCACGGCCACTCGAGGAATGGTGCTTATAGAATTTCTTGCCATAGTCAGATAAATCAATATGGGATATTGATGTTATCTGCATGGATAAGACTATTCTCAGGATCGAAAAATTATGGATTGGATATACGAGTGTGACTTGTATGTCTCGTGTCCAATCCAGATATAGAGACAAAGGGATGAGACAATACCTGAACAAGGTTTGCCAAATTAATGACTATTTGTATTAGTTGGGTGGCATGGATGTGTTGCTAGACACCGCTCCATGTTAGTAATCGTTATTACCCACTTATTAGAAATCTATGGGGTCACACGCCATATGGATTAAACTAGACTTGGGAATTAACTAATATGATCAATTAAATAGAAGGATCAATACGCAACTACTTGCAAACTTAGTAGGACTAATTTGTAAGATGGACTAATCCGTGTATGGACAAGATTTAGAATAGAGGTCTTTATGTAGTTAAGAGGGAGTTGTTGGACTATATAAATAACATTCCTAGCTTATTTTCTCACTAATGCTCATAACATACATTGACTGAGAGAGAAAAAATCAAGGAGAGAGAGCAAGACATGACAAGGCCGAAGCCAAGTCCCGTCCGCCCCCCTCTACCCGTCGGCCAAGAAGAGGTCGAGCCTCTTTTGGTCTCCGTTGTGTGATTCTTCTTCTTCCATCTTCCAGCGGTTGCTAGAAGGACTAGCCGTAGTGACGCAAATAATATTTTGCGTTTGAAGTCATCATAGGAGACAAACAAGGTAATTGTTACTACAACCTTCACTATCGTTATGATGTATCTTCCTGTGATCCTTAGAGGGCCTTGTGCGGATCTTAATTATTTTTTTCCGCTGCGTACTGTTACAAAACCCTACAATAATAGAGCTAGGACTCCCCTTTTATATTCAATAACTCCATATCGACTGGAAATTTGCCCCAATACTGATCCTGTCCATACACGGACTAGTACACTTTGCAACTTAGTCCAACTAACTTTGTATGTGGTTGTGTTTTGATCATTGATCCATATAATTGTTAATTAGTCCTACTAATTACCTTTCATATCCAGTTTAATCGTTTTTGTTGTGTGACCCTGCAGGTTTCTATGAAGTTGGTAGTAATAATTACTAACATTGACTGGTGCCTAGCAACACATCAATGCCACCCAACTAATAGAAAAAGTTAGTGATCTGACAAACCCTGTGCCCAATGTTACCGGGCTGCATGTGTCACTTTGTCACCATATCCGGATTGGACACGAGACATAAACATCACACTCGTATATCCAATCCATAGTATCTTGATCCTGAGAATAGGCTTATCTGAACAGATAACAACAATATCACATATTGTTTTATCTGAGTCTAGCCAGACATTCCATAAGCTCTACCCCTCCAGTGGCCAGTGGATATTTACTCCCATTATGTGGGGGGGAACAAATCCTCTCTACATGACTACCATCTCTCATCTTGGTTCATATCAAGACAGATTATCATCTTTATAGTAACCCAGTCACTGTGTAATGTTTGATGATATCAAAACATGATATTTCACAACTACAGTATCTAGTGACTTCCAAGCCTAAGGACTACAACGCCATAGTCACTACTAGAAGCGCCTGTGAAATTCAGATAATTAATACGTAGCATTCTCGTGGTGGGTCAATCAAGTATTCCATTACTCATAATGCATTCCAATGTGTTAGACTTGATATCTCCATATCAATCTACCCACATACTTGTTTCCATGCATAGTGGTCGTCCTGTTAATCAATATACTTGACGGGGATATTTAAGATAACAAAATGCAATCTAAGGAATTTAGTATATTCTATATCTTCATAAATAATAAATGAATACTCTAGCCAAAACAATGTTGAGATTTCCTCTAGGGCATCTACTCCAACAGTCTCCCACTTGCACTAGAGTCAATCTGGAGCATCTCGTATGCCTATAGATCTAGTGTGGCCCTCATGATTTTGTTGAACAAGAGGCATTGTAAGTGGATCTGAAAGATTATCATCTGTTGGAATCTTGCATATCTTAACATCTCTTCAATCGATGATCTCTCGAATAAGATGGAATCTCCTGAGTATCTGTTTGGAGTTCTGGTGTGACCAGGGTTTCATAAATTGTGTGATCCTCAGTGTTGTCACAATACAACATAACACTATCCACTATAGGAACCACACCCAGTTCAGTGATGACCTTCTTAATCCAAACAACTTCCTTTGCTGCACCCGATGCAGCAATGTACTCACCTTCAGTAGTAGTTACAGGAACTGCCTCTTGCTTGGAACTCTTCCAGCTCACAGCTCCTCTATTAAGGCAAAACACATAACCCGACAGCGATCTGTAATCATCCTAGTAGTTTTGGAAGCTCGCGTCAGTGTAACCTATTACACTGAGTTCTTCCTCCCCTCCATATATCAAGTATGCTTCCTTACTCTTTCTCAAGTACTTAAGGATATTCTTGATAGCAATCTAGTGACTCTCACCTCGATTGGACTTGTATCTGCTTGCCACACGCAAAGCGTATGACACATCTGGTCCAGTACATAACACGTCGTACATGATAGATCCAATAGCCGATGCATGTGGAATCTTACTCATGTGGTCCTCCTCAATCTGATTGGAAGGATAGCCAGCCTTCGTAAGGGTGACTCCATGAGACATGTTCAATTCTTGCATGTTGAACCATTTCAACACTTTGTCGATATATGTACTTTTGACTTAGGACCAGAAACTTCCTAGATCTATCCCTATAGATCTTGATACCAAGTATATAAGCTGTTTCTCCTAAGTCTTTCATTGAGAAACACTTCCCTAGCCAATCTTTAAAAGATTGCAGGGTCGGGACATTAGTTCCAATGAGTAGTATGTCATGCACATACAATACCATAAATACAACTAAGCTCGCACTAAACATATCGTAGAAACAAGGTTCATCTTAGTTTTTTGATATAGCCAAACTCTTTGACTGTATCATCGAAACGTATATTCCACTCCTAGACGCTTGCTTCAATCCATAAATGGATCGCTGCAACTTACACTTTCTTGGCATGCTCTGGATCCTCAAAACCCTCTGGATGTGTCATGTACACATCCTCAAGTATTTTTCCATACAAAAACGCTGTTTTGACATCCATCTGCCAAACTCATAGTCGTTATAAGCTGCAGTAGCAAGCAAGATTGGAATGGATTTGGTCATCGTGATTGGGGAAATGGATTCATCATAGTCAATACCATGAATCAGTCTGAATCCTTTTGCCACCAATCGGCCTTATAGACAATCACATTTCCATCCATGTTAGTTTTCTTATTGAAAACCCACTTTCACCCTATGGGTCGAGCCTCGTCAGGTGGTTCCACCAAAGTCCATACTTTGTTGGTATACATGGAATCCATTTCGGATCTCATGGATTCAAGCCACTTCTGATACTCCGGCCCCTTTACAACCTCTCCATATGTAGTAGGCTCATCATCATCCATGAGCAATACGTCACGGGGCTTAGTCACGAGAAGTCCATACTTTTCTAGGCTCCTGACGTATCCTGCTCGACCTACGAAGTTCTTTTGTTACTTGAGTAGGTTACTCGACAACATCTTGTCGTTCCTTCTCATGTTCCATTGTAGGATCAGTGGTTTGTGGTTTTTGAACCTCTTCAAGTTCTACAGTCCTCCCACTGGCTTCTTTAGAGACAAACTCTCTTTCTAGAAACACACCGGTCCGAGAAACAAACACTTTGTTATCGATTAGATTGTAGAAATAATATCCTTTCGTTTCCATAGGATATCCCACAAACTAACACTTATCCGATTTGGGTCCAAGCTTGTCTGATTGTAAACGCTTTACATAGACTTCGCGACCCCAAATCTTCATAAACAACACTATAGGACGCCTCCCAGTCCATATCTCATATGGTGTCTTCATGACTTATTTGGATGGAAGACAGTTAAGGGTAAAAGCTGCAGTTAATAGAGCATGGCCCAAAAATTATATTGGAAGATCAGTCTGACACATCATAGATCGAACCATGTCCAACAGTGTTCGTTCCTCCTCTCGGACAAACCATTCCATTGTGGTGTTCCAAGTGGAGTGAGTTGGGACAAGATCCCACACTCTGTAAGATAGTCGTCAAACTTTTGGCTTAAGTATTCTCCTCCACAATCCGATCGTAGAGCCTTAATACTCTTTCAAAGTTGCTTATCTACTTCATTCTTGAATTCTTTGGACTTTTAAAAGGATTCAGATTTTTTCTTCACAAGATATACGAATCCATATCTGCTGAGTCGTAAGTAAATGTAATAAAATAAACATAACCACCTCTGACAGGCGTGGCAAATCGTCCACACACATCAGTATATATGAGTGCCAATAGCTCACTAGTCCTCTCACATTTTTTTTGAAAGGGGAATTAGTCATTTTTCCCAATAAAAAGCTTCACATGTCTCATATGATTCATAATTAAATGAGTCTAAGAATCCATCCTTATGGAGTCTAGAGATGTTATTCTCGTTTTTATGGCCTAAACGACAATTTCATAGATAAGTATGATTTAGATCGTTAGTTTTAATCCTCTTGATATTTATGATATAGTCGGAATTAACAAGATCACGGATATACAATCCATTAGAAAAAAGAGCATTACAATAATGCATACTATCAAAATAAATGGAGCAAAAATTGTCCTTTATTATGAAAGAAAAACTTTTCTTGTCCAAACAAGAAATATAAATAATGTTCCTACTCATAGCGGGCACATAATAACAATTGTCTAATTCTAAAATAATTCATGAAGTTAAAGATAACTCATCGATACCTACGGTTAATGCAGCAACTCTTCCTCCATTCCCCACGCAAGTCTATCTCCCCTTTATCCATTAGTCTTCTTCTCTTTAGATCCTACACATTTCGACAAATGTGAGATCCACATCCAGTATCCAATACCCAAGATGAAGAGATAGACATCGACATCTATAACAAAAATACCTGGTGGTGGTGGAATTACTATTCCAAGCCTTTTATCTTCCTGATATTTTGGGCAGTTCCAATTCCATTAGCCTGTCTGACTACAATAGTGACATGCGCCCTTGGAGACGCCACCAGCAGGCTTCAAGGAAACTTCCTTGGGTTTTGCAACTACCTTGCTCTTCCCTTTGGAGTTCGAAGCAAATCACTTGCTCTTCCCCTTATTGACCATCATTATGGTCTTGCCTTTACCTTTATTAATGCTCAGTTTAGCGGTCCTCAACATATTGAGGAAGTTTGACAAAGTTTTGTTAATCTCATTCATGTTATAGTTCATGATGAGCTGACTATAACTGTCCGATAACGATTTTAGGATGAGATCAGTAGCCAACTCTTTGCTAAATAGGAAGCCTAACCTCTCTAGATTCTTCATGTAGCGGATCATATGGAGTACATGAGTTCCGACTGGGTTCCCCTCTGGCAGACTAAACTTGAACAGTGATTAAGATACTACAAACCGCTCATGCGTTGCTTGCTCTTTGAAGAGTTGTCTCAAATGTATGATCATATCAAATGCCTCCATGTTCTCATGTTGCTTTTGAAGATTAGAGTTCATGGTGCAAAGAATAAGGCAAGTCACATCAGTATAGTCGTCTGCGATCTTCTGATGTGCCTTGCTTGCAGGAAGAGTGGCACATCTGGTGCCTCTGGAATAGGTTGCTCTAGAATGTACATTTTCTTTTCTTTCTTGAGAACATTTCTCAAGTTTCTGTACCAGTTTAGGAAGTTGATTCCAGACATTTTTTCCTTCTCAAGCACAGAACGCAATGATGGAGTCGATGTTTGTTGTTGACTGTTTGCCATTGGAATTCTACAAAATGATAAATATGCAATTTTAGTATTTGTGAACAATTAAATATACTTAACAATGTCTAGATTATTAAATATGGCTCCCACTATTTTTCTCTAATTAATAGCCCTCACCATTAATGCAGAAAATACCATATATTTTCTAGTGGGCCAAGATCTATATTTCATCTCCTCTTAATCTTGTTTTGGCAAGTCACCCAAAAGTTAGTTATTTAGTTAGGGAAACTTTCTAATTGCATCCTATTCAACTCTTGGTTCAATTGGGAAAATAACTCATTATTCTTTATCTATCTCATAGATAATACCAGTTCTATTGCCTCTAAGCTTTCAATCATATTGAAGTATCTTAGTTGCGTTTAACTTCTTACTTCAACAATCGCACATTACTAGATTGTTTCGTAGCGCCACATCATGATAAATCAGGTCGCCTTGCTTTGTCAAGCACGCACTTTAATTGATCTTGATCATGACGAGTGTTAAGCAAGAGAAGGAAAAATGCAGTATTTATCGTTAAGGGATTTCCTTGTCAATTTTAATTTGTTGATCACATCAACTAATCTACTTATTTGGATTGGGCAATCCCAAATAAAACATCCAACTGTTTAATTATTATCTTGTTACATTTTGCATGCATCAACCATACATCAAAAATAAATAACAAAAAAATAAATAATAAATAAAGTGTTGTATGAACGTGGCCCCTAAAACTAAGATATTCCGAAGCCAATGAGAATATTTATAAGCCATAAAGTAGCAAGCTCATATCCATGTGCCTCCATCTTTAACCCATGCATCCTAGCTTGTGGGTCTTCATCGTCTTGTGATTTCTTTAGTCTTTGATCTTCTTCTCCATGCCTTGACTATACTCTATCTATCTAATCTTAAAGCGGAAAACTCCCGAGGTGAGACCACGTTTTGCATTTGTCTTTATTTAAGCATTATGAATATGACATCTGTAATCTTACATGTTAATTTTCTCATAATCAACCAGTGAGAAATTCACATGTACTCAACTATTGCTTTGTCATTATGATTTTAAGGTTACAATTTTAGTTTGTAACTCATGAGCAAGTAATAATCATTTTAATATTATAATGGTAAATTAGTATTGTGACGACCCCTCACACATTTATTATAAAATTATTGATTATTGTGTAAAATCACGATTTACTGTCAACCCAGTCTGACACTTTCAGACCTAAAAACACCATCAGTAAAACCTATAAAGTCCACTGAACCAATTTTTTTGAACAAGTCAGTGATAGATTGTAGTCAACCATTCCTCATCGGAATGAAAGTGTGTTGTCAACCAGTGTGTCACTTGCAGACATACTGCTACAATATCACCAGTACTAGGCGGAAATCACCTCGCCTAATGCAGTTTAGAATCAACCTATGCTAAAGCGAGTGTATTCTTCGCAAATAGCACAGTTCATGGCTTTACGTCGAATGGAATTACCTGGTCCATTGTCTTCTTGTTTAAGCGGAAACACCTCACTTAAAGAGGTCGCACACTCTAAATGTCAAGTATATTGTAACGCAATACGTACAATCATACGACACCTATCACACAAAAATGTAATAATAACATGATATACATGTACAACTACATTCTGCAATAGCGTGAGACATGAAACTATGATTTCCTTTACATATCATGTAGTAACTTCAAAATTTAATATAATAAGCCACTTGAGAGTCTTTAGTCAAACAAACCTAACTCTCTACTCTAAACCACCATCGACAGTATCTCAAACCAATCATATTTCTCTTTGGTGTTTCATAATTTCCAAAGAATGAACACCAAATATCCAACAAGAAGAATCTAATAAACAAGTTAAAATAGAAATACTAATTTGAACCAAAATAACTTACTTTGATTTTTGTATAAAAATCTCCAACTTCTCATGTCCATGACAACATCGAACTCCCTCCAAAAATCATGTGGACACACTCCAATAGTGAAATCTTACACACCTTTTTCTTCTTATTTACAACCGAGAGGGGAAACAAACACTCTTTCTCTCTCTCTCGGTCATAGCCGAGAGGTACAACTCTCTCTTTTCCTCGTGTTCAAGGTATCAACTTTCTTTCTGCTCACCGTTCTCTGAAAATCCTCCCATGAATCCCTCTAAAAATGAAAAATAGTGGTACTCATAATCAACAACCATAGTACAAGACAAACCATAAGCACCCACGTGTAAAATGAATACTACCTCTGTTTCGCCTGTTTCAGCCTACTTCACTTTTTGTCACTATTCACTGGGTTACTTTCATCCGGTGATTCGATTAGCAAAACGATAGAAGAATTTGGTAATCTTTGCATGGTGTTATAGAAGAAAGTTTATTCTAAAATACCATGAAAAAATTGTTAAAAAATTACATCGTTTTGTTACCCAAATCACCAAGTCAAAGTGACTCAGTTACGGGTTAAAAAGTCAAACGCAGACGAAACAGACGAAACGGAGGTAGTACCTTATTTGTTGACACCTAACTATAAATTTCACTTTTCAATAATTAAGAATTACTACATCTCTATCTTACAGCTGAAGTAAAGCAATTTTGTATTGCACGTGCATGAGCTCGTCAATACTTAGTAGTAGTCCACTCCACTCATGTAAAACAGTTGTCTTAATCGCATACAAGTATACAAATAGTACATGTAAAACTTCAAATTTCATAAACACTACAACAAAATAATGTACTATTTACCAATCAATATTCTTAAATATTTTCTGAACATGGGATGTCACAAGTATTCAATGCTAATGCATGATTTTATGAAGTGAATATAACTGTGTTTTATATAATAGTGTAAATATATATGATAAAAAAAATAGTTCGTTGGTTCCTAGTTTTTCGGAGAGCTCTGAAACCCTAGTCACCCACAATGGAGACGGCGACAGAGAAGATCCAATTGGAGTATACGGAGACAGAACAGAAGACAGATGAGTTTGATGAGGAGTATCTAACTGAAACGGAGAAGGGATTCCAATGGTGTATGATTGGGTATTTTGCCTCGGAAGAACGAATAAACATTAGGGGGATGTGTGATAATCTGAAAAGAATCTGGAACAGGTTAAGATGATCAACATCCTTGAAGGAGGTTACAATACTTTTCTGTTTCAATTCTCAGGCTTGTATGGAAAGAGTTGCGGCTGGAGGGCCTTGGGCGTATAGTAGGAAAACATTTCTCCTGAAACCCTTGAAGCTAGGAGATGATACGAAGGAAGTCTCTTTTGAGAAGTTAGATGTTTGGATCCAGATCCACAACCTTCCCATCAACCTCCTCAGATAAGAGAATGGTAGAAGATTGATGGCGGATATCGGAGAAGTGCTTGATCTAGAACCAAAGGTTGACAGTGGCGAAGGGGAGAATTATATTCGAGTCTGTACCAAGATCTCACCAACAAAACCCTTACCAAGGGGCATTCATATGAAGGTTATGAAAAAGAGGGTGTGGCTAGATTTCTACTATGAACGTATCCCATTAATTTGCCAGTGGTGCAGAGTGATAACCCACCATAGTGATGAATGTGATTGATTTGATGAAGCCACAAAAGGCATGATGGAACCGGGGTACGGGCAGTGGATGTTATACCATCCACCTCCTAGGGCGAAGATTATGCCAAAAGAATCCAAACCTACAGCAACAGAAGCAGGAGCCACAAATCCGTATCAACAGAACAAAGATGAAGCCAAGAGTAGGGAGGAAGTCATCGAAAAAAAAGCCCCAGATCCAAAGGAGAACAGTACGGGATCAACGAAAGGGAAGGAAAGAGCCACACCGAGTAACCCAGCACCACCATAGAGGAAAAAGAAGAAAAACATCCAAGATTCATTGATTTCTAGGGTAAATCTCTTTTATTAGAGAGCACGAAACCCGATCAATTCAGTCAAGAGGAAAGGCACCGAAGCAACACTTAGCCCCCCAACAAACCCAAACAAGATGCTGGTAGTCGAGCGTAGCGACCAGGAAAGTGATGATAGCCCAACCGAACATTCTGCAAAAAGACAACTTGATCTCAACATGGAAGAACGTTTATGGGATACATGGAAGACCTAGCCATTCCACAGACCCCATTCAATGATAATCATACAATTCTAGATGAGGAGACAAACAAAAAGGCGGAGATCGGGGACCGGTCCGCCCTATCGCGATGAGCCTACTCTGTTGGAACATTCGAGGGCTGGGCAACCCTCAGAATGTATCTTATTTTCGCAACTTGATGAAGAGCACGTGCCCCAGTCTAGTTTTTCTCATGGAAACTAGGCTGTCCATTACAGAGATGAGGAAGGTTAGCAATTAGTTTCAAAAGTATGCAAGTAGTAGCGTAAGTAGCAGTGGCAGAAGTGGAGGTCTTGCCTTCCTATGGCATGAAGATCGCCAAGATAAAATAACAGCAAGTTCTCGGTGGTATATTGATTGTATGATAGTCGACAACACAACAAGTCTAGTGTGGCAACTAAATTGTTTTTATGGCAATCGAGACTCTCGCGAGAGGCACCACTCGTGGTAACTACTCAGATGTATGAGGAGCTCAAATACCTGTCCATAGTGCGTTATAGAGGACTTTAATTCCATGACCAACGCTAATGAGAAGAAAGGGGGTAGGAGTTTTGACGAACAACAAGCTAGTTTGTTTTGTCAAGTTCTCCACGACCTAAATCTCTTTGACTTAGGTTACGTCGGTAGAAAGTTCACTTGGGAAAGAAACCTTATGAATGGGGAGATTATCTACGAGCGTCTGGATCGGGTTGTCGCAATAGTTAAGTGGATGAATGCCTTTCAGCTTGAAGGGTAAACCATCTAACAGCCACTGTACAGGACCACTGTCCTCTAGTTAATGTGGGAAGGATTAAAACCAAAAGAGAATAAGTGGCGAAGATTCCAATACGAAACGTTCTAGCAACAGTACGACAAGTGCAATAAAGTGGTTCCTACATATTGGTAGTTTATGCCTAGTCATATGAATATCCAAGACAAGTTATTGAACCTCGCAGACAGTCTTAAGGAATGGGAAAGGTCGGTGATTGGTAATATCACGAGGAAGATTTCTGAGCTTCGAAGAAAGCTCGAACACCTAGACAACTCTAGTCAGAGGGAGTTATATCGGGCCGAGATTCAAGCTCTCAAAACAGATATCAACAATCTTTCCCAAAAAGAAGAAGAAATTTGGCTACAAAGGAGTTGAGTGCAGTGGCTTGAAAAGGGGGATCGCAATACGGCTTTCTTTCACCGGAAAACAACCATTCGGAAAGCTAGAAACGCCATCAAAGGCTTGGAGGACGCTAATGGAAAATGGTGTACAGAGAAAGCTGAGGTAATAGCTATTCGGTTAGAGTATTTTAAATCAATTTTTAAATCAACAGATCCAACCAAAGATGATATGGAACTGCTATTGCAAGAGATCCGGTCTACATTTTCGAATGCAAACAGAGTATTTCTAGACATTATGTACACTAGTGCTGAAGTGAAGGAGGCTTTGAAGGGTTCCCTGCGACCTTCTTCCAAACCCATTGGAGTGTCGTTGGGAAAGACGTGTATGAATGTTTTGAATGGGAGCCCATGCATGGAAGATTTTAAGAGAAATATTATAGCTCTATTACGGAAAGTCAAGCAGGTTCATAGACCCACGGACCTTAGGCCAATAAGTCTCTACTCAGTGGTCTACAAGTTAGTCACAAAAACGATGGCGAATCGGCTCAAAATGTACTAACTCATCTTATTTCAGTCTATCAAAGTGCTTTCGTCCCCGGACGTCTAATTACGGATAATATTTTGCTTGCGTATGAGTTATTACATTCAATGAAACACCGTAAAAAAGATAAGTGGTGAAGTTTTGCGCTCAATATTGATATGTCTAAAGCATACGATCGAGTTGAATGGGAATTTTTGCAAGATTGTATGGAACGATTTGGTTTTGGTCCTATGGATCAATCTAGTGATAAATTGTATCACCACTGTCAAATTTAGTTTTTCATATGAAGGGAGGAGTGTGGGGGAAGTCATACCTGAACGGGGTCTGCGCCAAGGATGCCCGTTATCGCCATACCTCTTTCTCTTATGTAGAGAATCTTTTTCTCGCAGTCTAACAGCAGGAACACATGAAGGTCGACTCACGGGTCTGACAGCATCAAGAAATAGCCCAAAAATAAGCCATTTGTTTTTTACTCACGATATCATACTCTTTTCTAAAGCTAAGGAGGAGGAGATAGATTATATATTACAATTATTACTAGCTTATGAAAAAGCCTCGGGTCAAAAAATTAATCTAGAAAAGAGTGCAATCATTTTCTCGCCCAAGATCCCGCAACATAGACAAGAAGAATTGAGAACATGTGGTGGAATCCCATGATAAGTGTTTGGGTCTGCCTACGACCCTGGGCAAAAACAAGTCACTTGATTTCAGCTTTGTTACGGAGAAAGTAGAAACTAAAGTTAAGTCATGGAAATGTAACTCACTATATTTTCCTGGTCATGAAATTATGATAAAAGCAGTGGCGCGGTCCATCCCCACGTACACCATGAGCTTCTTCAAACTTCCACAGTCAACCTGCAAAAAGATCGAAGGCATATGCAGGAAATTTTTTTGGGGGCATGAAGAAACACAGAAAATCAGTTGGGTGTCATGGGATAAATTAAAAAACTCAAAATAATAGGGAGGAGTGGGATTTGCAGACTTACAAGATTTCAATTTGGCTATGCTCGGCAAACAACTATGGAGAATAATGTGTAACCCAGAATCACTGCTCAGCAGAGTACTCCTCAGTAAATATTGTTCCAGAAATGATATATTGGACACTCAAGCAACTTCACGGTCCTCGTATACGTGGAGAAGCATACTTGCAAGCAAAAATGTAGTCAAGGAGGGATGGAGATAGGGAATCGGTACAGGAGAAAGTGTAAATGAATTAAAAGATCCATGGTTACCAACAAATGTCTAATTTAAACCCATAACAACAGTGCTAGATCAAGCATTCATGGTCTGTGATTTTATAATCCAAAATCAGTGCAGATGGAACATTCAGTGAAGTTTTCTGGCCGATCGATATTGTGGATATCATCAAAATCCCATTATCAAACCATCCAGAACTAGACTTTAATATATGGATCTACACAGAGTCAGGAAACTACAATGTGCAAAGTGGTTCTAAAATAGCAGTGAAACAGGCGAGCTTGCAACAATAAGAATTCAATAATCGATCAAACACAGAAGGAGAGACATTGTTGAAAAAGATGTGGAGCCTAAAAATCCCTAAACGACATATATACCCAGTTTGGCGTGGCTGGAAGAAATCATTACCAACAAAACTGAACTTATCAAAGAGGGGAGTCAACATACCACTCAATTGTCAGATCTAAGGAACACATAAGGATGATGAGTCCCATTTATTTCTTTAGTGCCCCATCGCCAAAGAAGTATGGAAAATTGCCTTCCCATCTTCAGATCTGAAAATCAAAAATTGCGGTTTTACCTGTTGGATACATGAGCGATTTGAAAAAATCAAGGAGGAGAAACATCTTAATATATTTGTATGTGCATCGCAGAACTATGGAGTAACAGGAACTAGAGATTTTTCAACAACAAAGGGGAAAAGGCTGAAGAGATTGTCAGGTCGGCGGTCGGAAAGCTTGAGGTGTTCGAAGCTACTAGATTCAAACCCAACACACCCCCTTTTCCGCCGTCTCAGACTTGGCGGCCACCGGAGCAAGGATTTCTCAAATTAAATGTCGACGGCGCTTGGGACAGAGGGAAATCTCGGCCGCTGGAGGTTTCATCAGGGAGGGGGGAGGAAAGTATCTCGCCGGCTTCTCCAAATGGATCCCGTTTGGAACCAGACCGAGTACGGCCGAAGGGAAAGCTCTCCGAGATGGAGTAAAGTTCGCCAGCAGTCAGGGTTGCCGGAATCTGATAGTGGAAACTGACTCTCTCTCAGTGATACAGGAAGTGGAAGGGATAAGGTTGGGAGAAGGAAAGTTCACTTCGGAAGTAACAAATGTATTAAGAGAAGCAGTGACCATTTCCCGAGGTTTCAAGACGGTGCGTTTTCAACACGCTGGAAGGAACCAAAACCAAGTGGCCCACATACATGCTCGACACGGACTATTTATGGAGGAGCAAGAGAGTATTTTTCATTTTGAGCCCCATTGGACATCTGGATCAGTTGCAAGTGATGTAAAGGGCCTCTCAAGCCCATTAGTATTTTAATAAAATTGCAGTCTTCCACTCAAATAAAAAAATAATTAAAAGCAGAAAACACATTTGTGATCTTTTCGCATAATAAATATGTCACAAATATAAAAATGATATAATAAGGTAAAGTTGCTTTTATGACCTGAGTCTTATTGTTATTTAAAAAGAATTATTCTTCAATGAATCTTTAGTTGATGTATATTAAATAGTTTTAAACTTTAATAAAAAGTATTATGATCTATTATTTAAATTAAATGTTGATGCAAATAATATTTTAAGAATTGATATTCTTAAAAACATATGTTATATGAATTTGTGCATCTACATATATGTAAATGACATTATAGATTTTTTGAAAAAATATTTCTCACTAAATAGTCCATGGTAGTTTCTCATAATTAACTAGCTTACTTTTATGTTGAATAATTCTCTTCAGATTACTTGATCTGATTATCCGGCTATTCAATTTAGTTTATAATGATGTAAAAGTGTTTATGAAAATATTATAATAAGTTCAATAAATGCAAATCATATAGGCATATAAACTTTAGTCGACATTCTACTTATTACAATATTATCATTAAAATCTTCTCGATCAATCTCAGTATTATGACAAATTTCTCTGAAAATGGCAAAACTGTTTCAAATATGTTATAAAAAAATGATGAAGAAATGCTCAATTAAAATAATCCATTTGCATTAGAACCATTCTATAAAATTTAAATGCGTAAAAAACTTTAGTGGTAAAGATGTTATACTTTTTTAGAAGGATTAAAAAAATTATAAATTCAAATAAAAGAATAAAATGTAAATTATATGGACCAATTTCCCATGCCAAAGCATCGTTAGATTATAATGGTGATGTCCCAGACAAAGAAATTTACACCTCTATAAATTTTTATTTGATTGGAAATGAACTTCATTTTATCCATCATATGTTTTAGTCGAAGTTAAGTTATTAGGTTGTTATGATGTCTAAAATTTTAAATCGAGATATGGTACAAAGCTCAGCGCTTTTGCGCGGGGTATCGCCTAGTTCTAGCTAGCATCTACAAACTAAGTAGAGGAACCTCACAGGCTAGGGAGAAGACAACACGCAGGCTGTAAAATAATTACATTAATTACATCACAACCAAAACCAAAAAATACACAAATTTAAACATCCACAACTAAGGCCACATCCAATACGATAAAACGCATAAACAGTAAAAATCCAATTTTATCGTGCTTGGTCTATTTTAGTTAAATTGAGACATTAGGGTCAAAACGGTCAAACCGTCGCACCGGTCTTACTGGCCGAACTGAACAGACCTGCAGAACTGGGCCAACCCGGTCGGATGGCCGAACCTGTGGGATCGGTCGGCTCGGGTCAGCACGCTCAAGGGGAGGGGGGGCGGCTTTGCCAAACCCCATAGGGAAAAATTCCAAACTTTTTCCCTATCCTTGTGGGCGGATCCCCAATTGTGGGATAAAAACATCTTTTTCATCCCCAATTCTGCCCAAACTCTAGTTTTACGTCTCCAATCAAATCATACATCATGTGTATACGAAACTCACTAATTTTACATGATATGTAAAATTAGCTTATTTCCTATTGATTCATACTCAAATCGTATCAGTATGCAAACTTCAGTTTTACGCGAAAATTAACATAATGGTGTAAACTTAATAAAGAATGTAACACATAAATCAAATTATGCTCTATATATAACTTGGCTCTGATACCACTGTAGGATTTTGATACAGGATGCGGAGCGGAAATACAATTAAAATTTCCTGATCAAAGCCCTCCATGAATTGCAGGTTCAGCTCTCATAACGTGATAAAGGAAGCAACGTGTACCTTGTAGGTTTGTGTGATCACAAAGAAGAATAGTGTCCTCGTCTCTACCGGTATCCACACCTTTGGAATTGCGAAATGGGTTCTTCTCAACGCTTTGTGCTAGAAACGTCAAACAAGGAATCAAGTGATCACGCAAAACGAACCAAGAGGCTGAGGGGTTCGATCGAGCTCCTTGATGTCGTCGGGTAGGGGGGTTCGGCCAACTCTTGGCACTCTCTCATTGCTTTTTTACTTTCCTCAATGACACCTCTTGTGAAATAATAAAGGTAGGACTCCCCTTTTATAGTCAATAACTCCTTATTGACTACAAATTTTCCCAATACTAATCATGTTTATATACGAATTAGTACACTTTGCAACTTAGTCCAACTAATTTTGCATGTGGTTGCGTTTTGATCCTTCATCCATGTATTTGTTATTTAGTCCTACTAACATATTCAGTTTTAACCTTTTGGTGTGTGACCCTGCAGGTTTCTATTAAGTTGGTAGTAACAATTACAAACATTGAGCGGTGTCTAGAAACACATATGTGCCACCTAACTAATAGAAGTAGTCAGTGATCTGACAAACCTTGTGCCCAATTTCACCGTGATGTATGTTTCCCTTTGTCACCATATCCGGATTGAATAGAAGACATAAAAGTCACACTCGTATATCCAATCCATAGTTTCTTGATCCTGGAAATAGGCATATCTGAACAGATAACAACAATGTCACATATTGTTTTATCTGAGTTTGGCCAGACATTCCATAAGCTCTACCCCTGGAGTGACCCGTGGATATTTACTCCCATTATGTGGGAGGGAAAATTCCTCTCTACATCCCTACCATATCTCAGCTTGCTTCCTATCATGTCCGATTATCATCTTTATATTTACCCGGGTATGGTGTAATGTTGGATGATATCAAAAGATGATATTTCAATCCTAGAGTATCTAGTTACTTCAAGTCCTAAGGACTACAACACCATTTTCACTGCGAGAAGAGCTTGTGACATTCACATAATTCATATGTTGTCTTCTAGTGGTTGGTCAATCTAGTATGCCATTACTCCTAATGCATTCCAATGTGTTAGACTTGATATCTCCATATCGATCTATCCACATACTAGTATTTATGCATAGTGATCGTCCTATTAATCAATATACCTAACCAAGGATATTTAAGATAAACAACAATTGTAATCTAAGGACTTCATTAGATTAAATATCTCCATAAACAATAAATGAATATTCTAGCCAAAACAATATTCATACTAAAAATAAGATTGCCTCTAGGGCTTCTACTCCAACAGGAAATTACTCTGTCTCAACAAGCTACAAAGCACAAACAATCATATCAAAAGGGGAGGCGTCCTCCTCAATGAGTCCTGTTAACAGACATTGGCTTCGACAAATGTGGAAGGTTCCTAAGAAGATTATTTATATGGTTTGGAGGCTTTGGCACAACTCAATCCTGGTATCCACGAGATTGATAGGTATGGGTATGGAGATTTCCCCACTTTTTCAACAATGTTTTGAAGAGGTTCAGACGGAGGATAATGTCTTTATGAACTGCATCCGTGCGCAACAAGTGTGGCTGGAAAGAATGGGTTGGGATTTTCTAAATAGACGTATTGGTCTGATCAAGGATTGGATTTTTGAGATTTTCACTACGCAACCCATTTTCATATGTGAAAAAATTCAGGAAACAATCTATTATATTTGGAGCAATAGAAATAACCTCAAGTTTAACAGGGAGAGAAAAGGCCCTCAAGAAGTAGCCAGTTTCGGTCTAGACTACATTTTGTAGTCTCGAAAAGCTTTAATTGGAGGATTTCTCGATACCCCTGCTAGTTTAGCGGGTAATGGGAATCACTGGTTATTACCTGACCATGGTGTTCGAGACCCAGCTGGGTAGTTTATGGCGGAACAACACAATAGATTACCGAGAATCCGATCGGCTCTTCTAGGCGAACTTTCAACTATTGAGGTGGGACTCCAGCTCGGGAAGGAGCTGCAATATCAGGATTTTGGAGGTGCAAACAGACAATTTGGTAGCTTGTCGCTAGGTACGAAATGGGATTTTCGGAAAGATCATGACCGGCAGTGCTTTAGCGGAGATGCATTCTATAGTGAGCAACTACCATCAGCTTCTTAATCATTTTCGTTGAACTTTCTCTTTTGTAGGTCGCGAAGGCAACAAACTAACACAGCCTTGCAAAGAAGGGGATAGAAGAGGAAGACATGTCTTATTACTCTCAAGTTCCTATATGGGCTAAACACTGGCGGATGCACATTTGACCCGGAGTGGGCCTTTGGCCACCATGGGGTTTTTTTCTCTACTACATTTTTTTAGTTTTGTCAAAAAAATTCATATATGCCCCTCCTGAAGATTACACAAAGTACCCCAGTGTATGTTGAAACAACTTAATATAACAATTTAGGCCCAAAACCCTCATTATATGTAGATTTATGCCTAAAATTGGGAGTTAATTTTGTTTACTCTGTAAGTATAAATTGTGTCCCCCTATGAAGAATCATCCGTCCGCCTTTACGGTAAAGATGAATTCTCTTGCCGTCTTTTGGGATTGACTCCCCAAGTCTAATATAAGCTTTGTTTCTCAAAAAAAAATAACTTTTTTGTAGAAATTTTATGCTTAAGAAAAGATTTTACTTTGGAAAATGTACACATCATTGTATAGTTGGAGTGATTGATAGTGTTTGAATTTCTTACTAGCAAAACAGGAACCTCTTAGCAAAACACAATATGGTGTGATCCCTTAAGCTTCACACCACGTGCTCTTTACTAGTAACAGGAAAAGAAAGGCCACTTCGGCCATTACAAGATCGACCATGCGATGAACAGTCTTGGAACACTTGTCCATTTAGAAACTCACTGAGCAGAAAATAAAAACAAAAACGTAGCTGACACTGTCATTTTCTGAATAGCATTCAATCAGCATCTCTATGGGGGTGGTTGTCCTCCATACCTTTCTCCGGGTCTTCTTAGGAACACTGGCCGCGCCACAGGCTAAAATAATTAATATTTTCATTTTCTATGCTTCGAGCTGAAAGGTTAATGAAACATATGTCCCTGCAAAAGAGTTGTCGGCTATATTAACTTTACTGAATAGCATCTGAGCAACTAAACACTTGGTGAAAATTGTCCGCTAGCTATCGTAAATAAGGCTAGGCATCAAGTTAATCAGACATAAACTCACTTTGACATTCAGTTGGAACATTCCTTGAATGATGAAGATCTAAATCAAAAACGAGGTAGAGGATATCCAAAGAAGGCTTCAACTTTCAAGCGCTTTGCGATTTCCCACATAATTTTATGCATCCTTTTTTTTATTGGACAATCTTCTTGGACCGATGGTGGTGGTTCGGCAAATGGTTGTGGAGGATGACCGTAGTAAGGTGGATCCTGGTAGTAACAATGAGGCAGTGGTGGTGGTGGTGGAGCATTCGCTTTGGATATTGTCATTGGATTGGCTTGAGAACGAACCTCTATATTTAAAAGGAACATATCTTGCGAGAACTGTTTTGTAGACATAGACATGTTATTCTAAGTTTACTTTTGATGTACAGACTTAAAACTCATTGGTCAATGACCTTAAATAATACAACTGACCACGTTTAGCAAACTTTCATGTAGCACATCTCTCAATTATTGGATAATTGATCTTGTAAGACACGACTTTGTATTTGAAGCAAGTTGACTTCAGACAATTTCCAGGCAGGTAATCAGAAACAAAGAGAAACAATCAATTTGATTATTCTTCCATAACTTCTTTAAAAAAAAATTGTTCTTCAGTAGACGTCTTCAATGTAGTCAAATTGATCTTGCCATTAGATTGGCTGGAGAACGAACCTAGATCTGTATTTAAAAGGAACATATCTTGTGAGAACAGTTTTGTAGAGATAGACAAGTTAATCTAAGTTTTAGTTTTGATATAAAGACTTGAAACTTACTGGTCGCGCACTACAAATAAAATAAGCTGTCATGTTTAGTGACTTTTAACATAGCAAATCTCTCAATTTTGGAATATTAATCTTGATAAACACGACTTAGTATTTGCAGCAAGTTGCCTAAAGACAATTTTCCAGGAAGGTGCTTTCAAATTCTTAGAACCAACCAAATTAGTTATTCTTCTCCACTCTGTGTTGTAGACTCGGTAGCAAACGTTTTTTAAATCCTACTTCACTATACTTCTTCGATCCAGTCATGGATGAAGGCTTTGATATTAGCACCTGCACATTTGACCGACGATCACCTCTCTCATCAATGGTGGATTCCAGTTCTGAAGAACAGAAGACATGAGTTATAGGTTGTGCGATACACACATTTTGATACTTGAATGGACCTAGGAGAAAATTCATTTCATCCTCTTTTTTTTTTAATCAACTGGACTTCAATCAAAAGGAAAAATTAGAGCTAAAAAGTAGAAAAATAGTGGATAGCAGCAGCATTTGCAGATGAGCTTGGAGGGCGTCCGGCGTTGGCTTCCCTGTGTTCATGTCGGATCATGAAGTTTGGCTTCCTATGCACCATCATTATGGCCTTGCCCTTGCCTTTGTTGACGCTCTGTTCCGCTGTGTTTAGCATGTTCAACAAGTCTGGCAAAGTCTTACTGATCTCGTTCATATTATAGTTCATGATGAACTGATTATAACTGTCAGGCAACGATTGCAAGACAAGATCAGTTGCCAAATCTTGGCCTAGTGGGAATCCCAGTCTCTCAAGGTTCTCGACGTACCCGATCATTCGGAGCACATGAGGCCCTACTGGATTCCCCTCTGCGAGACTACTCTTGAATAATGCTTTAGACACCTCATAGCGCTCATGCCTTGCCTATTCCTGAAACAATTGTTTTAAGGGTAAAAGACAAAAACCACCCCTCGAGTATGGGGTATATACAAAAAAACCCCTCGTGTTCGGGGATATACAAAAACCACCCCTGTCACTAACTGCAAACTAACAGACGGGTAAGAAGACATTTTTACCCTCATTTTTTGCAACAAATACCACACTATAGATAAAAAAAAATTCTTCTTTTTCTCACTTTCACCCTCCCCACCTCTCCCTCATTCTAATCATTTCTAACCCTAGCCTCTTTACTGGTCTCTCTTTCCTCTCTCGCTCACAACCTCCCTCCCTCCTCCTCCTCCTCCCTCCCTCCTTCAAAACCGACCGCCCGTCGCCGTCGCCGCCAGGGCTTGAACCTGGAAAAGGGTTAGAAATGATGTAGATCGATGGGGTAGAGCCGATGTAGATCGATTGGCTTGAGATCGCCAGCGCCAGCGCTTGAGAACGATGTAGATCGATTGGCTTGAGATCGATGTAGATCGATTGGTGGAGGTTTGGACACGGCGGTGACGCGACGGTCATGGTCACAGGCGGTTCCCGGTCAGTGACATGCTTCGGTGTCGGATTCGGACCAGGCGGCGAGAAAGCGAGTTGGGTCGGCGGTGACGATGCCTTTGAGGGCGAGGAGAGAGAACCCATCGGCGTAGAGAGAGAGACACGAGGTGTGGAGGATGGAGAGAGAGACCCTGTGAATAATTCCAGATCGAAGCCTTCTGAATCGACTTCCAGATCGAAGTCGGCTGCTGGTAAGATGGGTCACGAACCCACCCAGATGGCCGTTTCCTGTTCTTCTGCTTCCTGTTCTTCCTCCTGAGGTTGTTGCCACGAACCCACCCAGATGGGTCAATTGGTCTGTGTGTTTTTTTTAACTGAATTGGTTTGTGTTGATGGGTTAATGTTCTCTTAATCTGCATTGTGAAGGGGCATGAATGTATAGTTTTTTCTTTTCTCAATCTGACATCTTGTGTTTCAGTTTAATGTACTGTTGCAGACTTTTTGTGTCTAATTTTTCTGAACAAGTGTTCTGTAAACATTTTTTTTTCTTTGGTTATGGAATTTATGCTGTTCTTATAAAGTTTGATCTGTAAACAATAAGTTGATGATTTAAGAGGTGGTGTGTTGTTTGGTGATGTTTGTGGTTGAAGGTTGTGATGGTATTGTGTTGTTTTTTTTGGCGTGGAACATGTGATTGTGCTGGAATATAGCATTGGAAGGGCAGTAATAGCGTGCTGGTGGTGGTGGAGTGGCGGTGTTGGTGGTGTTGTGGTGGAGGTGAATGTGGTGTTCAATAACATCAAGAACTTAAAAAAAAAAGCAAATAAGGGCAAAATGGTCATAAATAAGTCATATTGCACCCCCCTCTTAATTGACATTAACAGAAGGGTGTTATCTGTCCAACGTCCGTTAGTGACAAGGGTGGTTTTTGTATATCCCCGAACACGAGGGGTTTTTTTGTATATACCCCATACTCGAGGGGTGGTTTTTGTCTTTTACCCTTGTTTTAAGTGTATGATCATATCATAGGCTTCCATATTCTTGTGCTGCTTCTGAAGCTCAGGAGTCATGGTGCAAAGCATGAGGCAAGTCACGTCATTATAGTCATCAATATTTTTCTGACATGCCCTTACATCCGCTAGAACAGAGTCATCTTGTGGTGGGGCTGGAATTGGAGTGTCCAAGACGTACAGCTTCTTTTCTTGCTTAAGGACAATCCTTAAGTTTCTGTACCAGTCAAGGAAATCGTTCCAGACAGTTTATCCTTCTCAAGGAGAGATCGTAGGGATGAAGTCGATGCGTTGTTGTTTGCCATTTGGAATTCTACAAAAGAAGAAATGTGCAATTTTAGTATTTTGAACAATTTAACTATATTCAACAATGGCTAGATCATCAAATATACCTCCCACTATTTTTCTCGGATTAATAGCCCTCCCCATTAATGCGGAAAATATCATAATATTTTCTAGTAGGTCCAAGATTCCTTTTCACTTCTTCATGACCTTGCTTTGGCAAGTCACCCAAGAATAGGTTATTTAGGTAGGAACCATTCCAATTGCATCCCAATGCAACTCTTGGTCCAATTAGGTGAATAACTCTTTATTCTTTTTCCCATGGATAACGCCTAATTGTCATGCCTCTAAGTTCATCAATCCAATTGTGTCTTAATCAGTTGTGTCCAACCTCTTGCTTCAACATACACATTACTAGCTTGTGTCGTCCTCAACACATCAGGATAAATTAAAATCGTCTTGCTTTGGCAAGCCCGGATTTTAATAAACCTTGATCATGAAGGGTGTTTTGGCAAGAGAAGGCAAAACGCAATATTTAATTGAGAGATTTAATTTTCTTAATTTGTTTGGCTAATCTAATCAACATGATCTACTTATTTGGATTGGACAATCCACAATAAAAAACCATCCTTGTTTATTATTATCTTGTTAACGTTTTGCTAGTATCGCTATACACACAAAAATAAATAACAAGACATAAATAATAAACATCCACAAAAATAAAAATAAAAATAAAACGTGGCATGGATATGGTCCCTAGACTAAGATATTATCAAGCCAATGATAATATCTAATTGCCCTAAAGTGACAAGCTCATCTCCATGTGCTCCACCATAGCCGCGCGCCTAGGGGTGTCTCCTTTGTCTTTTGGCTTCTTTGGTCCTCCGGTCTTCTTCTCCATGCTCTTGGCTATCATCTAGATATTTCTAATTCTAGCCTAACATCTAGAATAAAAAATAACAAAATTCTCACATGTCGAGGAGAAACGACGACTCGCAGGCCGTAAAACCTAATTAATTATTACATTAATTTGATCAGCTCGCAGGCCGTAAACCAAACCACAAAGCAATAAACAACCACATCCTAGGCCATATCCATCCACCATGCAACAAATCACATAATACAGTTAAAACCAATTGTTAACGCGCTTGTTCAATTTTAATTGAATTGGGTAATTATGGTTACAACGGTCCAAGGGGTCCAAGCCATTCAAGGCCCGAACCCCTAGGAGGACCGCCGCCCGCCACTCGGCCCGGCCCAAGGCCGGCCGCCCTATGTGACCCGCGGCCTTGCTTGGCGCGCAAGGAAGGGGGCGGACGGCTAGGGTTTCGGCCGTAGTCTCCTTCCCTTCTTCCTTGTTGCTCAAGCTTGGTTGTTTCCATTATGGATGTTTCCATTAAATTGTTTCCATAATTGAAAACTCCTTTTCAACTATGTGCCCATGAACCCTAATTTTCATGAACCCAATAATTCACGTCATATGTGATTAAACTCACCAATTCTAACATCCAATGTTATATTAGATCTTGTTTATATTGAATCAAATTCAATTTGCATCTACTATGCCAATTAATTTCAGTTTTCGTGTAATAATAACAATACAGTGTATAAACTGAAATTGTAACACATAAAATCATGTTATGCACTACGACCTGTGACTCTGATACCATTGTTAGGTTTTTACGTAGGTAACGCAGTGGAATAACAAAATTTTAATCCTACTTAAAGCCCACCAAGGGTCACAGAAAGAGACCTCATAACATGATAAGGGACATAGTAATTGTGTACCTTTTTTATTTAAGAGATCGCACGAAGAATATTGTCCTCGTGTCTACGGTTGATACACGTCTAGAGGTGAGATCTAGATTCTTTCTTATCAAGTACTAGCTTGGAGCGGAGGAAGAGGGAAGAAGGAATCAAGCAACCAAAGGGAAGAAGAGAGGGTTTCGTCCCTCTCTTGTGCCGACGGGAAGGGGCGGCGCCTCTAGCTTGTCTTGCTCTCTCTCTCTTTTGCTCTCTCCCACTCTCTTGTGTTATGTCTAATCAAATTAGTGGGAAGGAAGCTAGAGCATCCTTTATATAGTCCAACAACTCCTTGTTAACTACATAAAGGTCCCTCCTACTTCTACATGAACTTGGATTAGTCCATTCCTTGCATATTAGTCCTACTAAGTTTGCAAGGTGTTGCATAATGATCCTTCTTATTAATTAATCATATTAATTAGTCCCAAATCTAGATTTACTCTATTTGACGTGTGACCCCATAAGTTTCTACTTAGTTGGTAGTAACTTATTACTAACATGGAGCGGTGTCTAGGAACACATCCATGTCACCCAACTAATTGAAATAGTTAGTGATCCCGACAAACCTCTTGTGCCCAATATCTCATATTGCACTTTCCCTTTGTCTCCATATCCGGATTGGACACGAGACATAAATAGTCACACTCGTATATCCAAACCATAGTTCCTCGATCATTGGGAATATGCTTATGCAAGCAGATAACATACATATCTCCATATTGATTTATCTGAATCTGTCCAGACATTCAATAAGCCTCATCCCTCGAGTGGCCGTGGATATTTTCTCCCATTATGTGGGAGGGACAAATCCTCTCTACATCAATACGATCTCTAAGCTTGCTTCCTATCATGCCCGATAGCTACCTTTATGATTACCCATTTACGGTGTAACGTTTGATAACATCAAAGTACGATATTTCACAACTAGAGTATCTAGTGACTTCAAGTCTAAGGATTGCAATTATATTAGCACTACGAGAAGCGATTGTGACTTAACATAATCTAATGTATCCTTCTCGTTGTGGGTCAATCCAGTATGCCATTACCCCTAATGCATACCCATGTGTTAGACTTGATATCTCCATATCAATCTACACACATACTAGTCTATATTTGATCGTCCTATTAATAAATATAGTGGACTAGGGATATTTAAGATAAACAACACATTGTATCTAAGGACTTCATTATATTAAATATCACAGTATATAAATAAATGAATATTGTAGCCAATAACAATGTTCATACTAAATATCAGATTGCCTCTAGGGCATCTATTCCAACAGGTTTTACATACTATGATCAACTGGTGGATACATAGTATGACGACACGTCTTGTCGTTTGTTGTCACCATTTAGCCTTAAAGTTTCGATTTAGACACGATTGAGATGAGACATTGTGGAAGTTTATTACTAGCATTTACTTAGCTCCAAAATAACATGTGACATCGATTTAAATTAATAGTTTCTCATAAGGAATCCACCAAAACCTAGCGTATATCCTAAGAATCAAATCTCGTCAATTTTGATTCCCTATCAATTTTAATCATGTCTCTTATGTGAGCTGTTTTGTTTTAGTTCTTTAGCATGCGAGGTCATACTGTTATATCCAATCACATGCAGTTATAACATAAAACAAGCACAAGGATAAATAAATATACAATGGATCTGGCCCCCTAAGGTGCACTCCCACTATTGAGAATACTTCTTCTTGATCAAGTGTTAAATCTCACTTCATGCAATCTCGCCTATCTCAAGAACGCTATTCTTGGAGCTCTTTAGTTCGTCTCTTTGCTCCATGCATCTTACGCCATGTCTTTTGGTTTAGCCACTTCTCTTGAAAGTTCCATCTTCAATCTTCACTAACTATCTTATTTCTAATAAGAAGTAACCTCTAGAGAGGCGATTGGATGAGAAGAGAAGACAATAGAGTATGTAGAGAGGCACGACACGCAGGCCGTATTTTATTTGATTACATGTTCAAAACCAAAACCAAATGTAAATACATATATGCCATATCCATGCACAAAACACATCCATTCAACCCACAACAGTATGTAAAACATAATAATAAACATACTGAAATTTTCTGGAAATATCCAGAATTGATACCTAATTACTGGAAATTAATAAGCAATAACCTAATAACCTAAAATGATCAAAAAATACTCCAAACCTCCTAAGGTCTCACCACCTATGGTAGATAGTAGGAAAAATGACCTAAGTCTCCAGAAAAAAAAAAAAAAAAAAAAAAAAAAAAAAAAAAAAAAAATCGGCTAAAAATAGTGTGTTTAAGGTCGCCTAATTGCCTCGGGACTTGTGCTAGACACTAATTAATTAATCTGGAAATTAATTAAAAAAATTTTTATTGATAAAAAGGGTAAAAGACAAAAACCACCCTCCATTTATGGGGAAAATACATTTTGCCCCCTGATTTATGGGGAAAATACCTTTTGCACCCCTATAAGTGGATGGAGGGTGGACAAATTCCACCCTTCTGTTACGATCCGTTAATGAAGGGGTGCAACTGACTTTTTCTGACCATTTTACCCTTACGAATTGTGGACAAATAACACATTTTTTTTTGTTCATTATTGAATTCATTGTTCTTGATGTTCTTTGGCACCACCTCCACCAAATCCTCACCACCACCACCACCACAACAACAATAACAAATCAAACAAACAGCAACAACAACATGAGGCTCAATCTAAACATATTATTTTTAGTAGATGTTCTTTGTGTTCTTATTCACCGCCCACCACCAAATTCCCACCTCCACACCACCACCAGCAAGACCACCGCCGCCACCAATGGTCTAAAATTCTAAATACAGATACAACCCAAACTCAAATGGTCCAAAATCCCACCAATTCATCCAATTGACCACCAGATTTGGCCAAACCAATCTGCAACCAACCCCCTTCACCATCTCCCACCCCATACACCACCAATTCCACATAGAGTTTACCCCCCACAACCTACACCACCTCCTTCACCATTAACAATACAATCACATCAGCCACACCCTGCCAACGTGAACTCCTGACCACCGTCATAACCATCTAAGCACATTCTCAAGCGTCTACTCCACCTCTTCCACAGACCAACAAACCCAATTAACAACCTGCTACACCTCCATCTCTTCTCTGCTCCTACAAAAACCAAACAATCCCACCTGAATCCAACCTGTAAACAGCAACCTGAAACTCCCCCATAGCCACTTCCATAGCCACCTAAACACCACAAACCCCAACTGCGAACCAGCTATCTCCTTAAACCACCATAGCCTCTGAAACTACAAACAGACCCACCAATCCTAATCAGTACTAAACAGAGAAGAGGAGGGAGACGAAGAAGAACATACCCACCAATCACCCTCAGATCTAACGACATAGAAGAGAGGAGGAGATGGCGGTGCTGGGTTGGAGGACGACGCCGAGCCCGGACAAGAGCAAACCCGACGATGATGGCTGCGGCGGTTGCGGATCTGGGCAAAATCGGAGCTGGCGGTTACTCCTCCACCGCCTTCCCCGACGAATACTCGCCGATCTGTTCCAGAGGTCGCCGGTGAAATTGGTGGCGGCGTCCCGTACGATTACCGTTCATATTCCTCCACCACTTCCACCGACGTCCACCTCTGCTTCGTCTCTGAGCAAGAGAGGGATTCTAGTAGACCCAGAGGCCCAAATCGAGAGATTTCGCCAAGAAATCGAGTTTCTATCCTCCCCTGACTTCAACCAGTGGCTCCGACGGCGTCAAAGTGATGCCCCACCGTGAAAATGGCGGCTGGTCATCGAAGCCGTCGTCGTCTCTTCGTACGACTCCTTCTTCCAAGCCGAGCGAGACGATGGTCGGATTAGGATTTGTTTGGTGAAGAATGCTGAGAGGATTGAAATGGCGGAAGAACGGATTGAGACAGTGGTGGAGATAGAGAGAGAGAGAGGTGGGGAAGGAAGAGATAAGGAAGGTGGTTAGGGTTAGGAATGAAGGGGACAAGAAAAGAAAGGGCTTTATAGTGAGGTCATTTCGTGAATTGTGAGGGGTACTTTTGTCTTTTCACTCCTCCGTCAGTGTAGTGTTAATGTTTAACTCTGACAGGGGTGCAAAACGTATTTTCCCCATAAATCAGGGAGCAAAATGTATTTTCCCCATAAATGGAGGGTGGTTTTTGTCTTTTACCCTTATAAAAACTATGAAAAAATACCCAGAAAATAGGAAATTCAATTTGGAGTACCCTGGAAAAAACCGGATGAAAAATGACGGCAGGAGGAGGTTGTCCGCCTCCGTCACGAGCTGTCGTGGGCCGTATGCCACGCCAGCACACCACATGGCATGCCACGCCAACATCTATGAAGACGGAAATTGCCACGTCAGCTTCCATGTCAGTCGGCACGTGGCTTGCCACGTCATCCTCTTGATGATGTGGCACCGCCTCGTCATCATGCAGCGCCAGTCCTAGCCACATCATCAGCCGCCGCCAGCCCTTTTGGCGCGTGGCGTCGTCGGCGGTGGCGCGTGAAGGCCACGCGTCGCCTTCCCATGCTCTGTTTCCGACAATTCTTATATCATTGGAATATTCTCTTCGTCCTGATCCCGATTATGTGCTCAATGTCCAATTTAACATGTTTGAAAAGACACGTTTTTCTAGTCAGATCTAACTAGTCCAGATTAATACAGTTCCGAATCATTAAAGGGGCATAACTTTCTCTACGTTTGTCCAAAATATACAAAATTTATATTTCTGAAATCCTCGTGAAAAACCCTATCCAACCATGTAAGATTTGCCTACTGATTATGAAAATTTAAAAACTCAATTTTCTATAGCAGGTACGGGTTCAGACTACAAGGTACGAAAAACAAGCCTATGGCTCTGATACCAATGAAGGTTTAGGCTGATCTAAACATGCATAGATATAAAAAATAAAGCGGAAGATTAATGTGTTACCTCTTTGCATAATCTCCTTGCGCAACGGAAGATGATCTTTGTGATTGCAAGCTTTCACGTGCTACCACCAATGTCTTGCTCCCACCAATCTAGTGTGAATCTCGAGGACGAACACTATGATTCACCCCACGTTCCACCTCCTTGGATGTAGTTGGAGAGCGACTAGGGTTCTCTACAACCGAGAATGAACCTAGATAGAATGTCTCTACTGACTAGCACTAGCATTAAAATATGTAGGAGGCTGCCTCCTTATATAGGCAAAACTTCTCCTAGGTTTGCAATTAACCCCAAGGGTTTATGCATTTGCTAGTAACCCCTTAGGTTTTGTGCCTTGTTGAAAACCCCATTAGGTTTGTAGTAATTACATGTGCACCCCCACATGGGCGCACCATATAATACTGACACTTCACCTGTATCTCTATCTTCTTTGCTTACAAGGTATGCTCTACTCGTTGTTGTAGAAAGCCCAATCATTCCTATCCTCCATAACAGTTTTGAAAAGCACTGCAATACTAGAAGAAGAGGTTGAATAGGCACGGGAACTAGGCCAATAGATCCAATAGGCACACGCGAGTACGGGTGTAGTTATCGTTATAACCAGTTATGTGATGCAGCGGATAAGTTCAAATGTTAGAGCCGCAAAGGATCTTGCTTCCAAGTAGAATAGATGATAGGTAAATACCATATCTAGGCTACAAGAGCATAGATACAAGTGTATATATATTTCAGTGATAATATGATGTTGTAAAGTAAATAAACAGTACGCAGTAAGGACACCATATCTTTATCCTGGGGAAAGCTTCTTCCGGACGATCACCTCAATGGGAAACCCGGTGAAGGATGAAAATCCCAGATGCCTGCACCAACTTTAAGGCATGAAGTCGTGTAAACAGATTACATTGATGTCGATGTTATTAGGATTAAAGATATAACCTAAATTTCCTAGCTTGGGCAATCGTGTGCACCACAAGTACGTAATCCATGACTCCTTCCAGTTTTTAGTTGGAAACCATCACACTAATGCGTACATTAGACTAGTGATATGCAAAAAGTAAGTTTCCGACTTACCTTTCTCTACATGACGTTTTCACCTTTGTTAGTGAGGTGAACAACTTTTTTGAATCTGTATGTGTTTTTTGGGTACAAACTAGACATGTGATACTAATGACAAGACTATTAATCCTAGACCTAAGTGTTAGGTATCATGTGTGAGCGGATTGTCCCACATCGAGATGGTAGGCATAGAGTTAATATAGTATGATTTTGGCCCCTAACTTATAAGGGTGGAATTTTGGGTTTGTGGGTGTCCCAAATCATACTATGTGCTCCTCTCTCGTGGTGTTTAATCTCCCAAAAAGTGGGATCAGAGTAAGGTTCCGCGCGTTGACATGGCAAATCGAAGGGTGAGATTTGCGGTGTTCTCATGGATGGGTGCTCCATGAATGGTGGACCAAGTGTTCATGCAGACGGTCAAATTCCTGTGCAGCTCCAGCAGGTGTTCTGGCAAATGTTGGTTCAGTTGAGTCTCACAAAGGTGATTCCGATGCTTCCGGGCGAGGGGGAGCATGTTGAAGGGATAACACATGAGGTAGAGATTGTTTGGTATCATGTTTGAGCTGATTTTACATGAAGATGGTTGGCATAGTGTCTAAAGTTAATATAGTATGATTTGGGCCCTAACTCATGAGGTTTACCTTTTGGGTAAGTGGGTGTCCCAAATCATACTATGTGCTCCTCTCCCGCAGTGTTTAATCTCCCAAAAAGTGGTATCAGATCCACGTTCGTGCACGTTGACGTGGTTAATCAAAGGGTGAAATCTACGGTGTTCTAATGTATGGGTGTTCCATGAATGGTGGACCAGGTTTTTCTGCAAATGATCAAATTCTTGTGTTGCTCCAGCAGGTGGTCTGGCATATGTTGGTCTAGTTCACTCTCACAAAGGTGATTCCAAGAAATTCGTCGAATGCTTCCGGGCGAGGGGGAACATGTTGAAGGGCTAAAACATGAGGGGAGATTGTTACGTATCATGTGTGAGCGGATTGTCTCACATCGAGATGGTTGGAAAAGTATCTAAAGTTAATATAGTATGATTTGGGCCCTGACTCATAAGGTTGACCTTTTGGTCCCAAATCATACTTTGTGGTCCTCTCTCGTGGTGTTTTATCTGCCAAAACGTGGTATCCAATCCAGGTTCATGCGCGTTGACGTGGTTAATCGAATGGTAAGATCTGCGTTTTTCTCAGGGATGGGTACTACATGAATGGTGGACCAGGTGTTCCTAGAGATGGTTAAATTCCTGTGTTGCTCTAGCAAGTGGTTTGGCAGATGTTGGTCCAGCTCACTCCCACAAAGGTGATTCCAAGAATATCGGCGAATGCTTTGGGCGAGGGGGAGCATGTTGAAGGGCTAGCAAATGAGAGGGAGATTGTTAAGTATCATGTGTGAGTGGATTGTCCCAAATCGAGATGGTGGGCATAGTGTCTAAAGCTAATATAATCTGATTTGGGCCCTAACTAATAATGTTAACCTTTCAGGTAAGTGGGTGTCCCAAATCATACTATTTTCTCCTCTCGCGGTGTTTAATCTCTCAAAAAGTGGTATTAGAACCAGGTTCTTGCGCGTTAACGTGGTAAATCCAAGGGTGAGATATGTGGGGTTCACATGGATGGGTGCTACATGAATGGTGGACCAGGTGTTCCTGCAGACGTTCAAATTCCTGTGTTGCTTTAGCAGGTGGTTTGGCAGAAATTGGTCCAGTTCACTCTCACAAAGGTGATTCCAAGAAATTCGGTGAATGCTTCAAGGATAGGGGGAGCATGTTGAAGGGCTAGCACATGAGAAGGATATTGTTAGGTATCATGTGTGAGCGGATTGTCCCAAATCGAGATGGTGGGCATAGTGTCTAAAGTTAATATAGTATGATTTTGGCCCTAACTCATAAGTTTAACCTTTCGGTTAAGTGGGTGTCCTGAATCAGACTATGTTCTCCTCTCTCGCGGTGTTTAATCTCCAAAAAAGTGGTATTAGAGCCAGGTTCGTGCGCGTTAACGTGGTGAATCGAAGGGAGAGATCTGTTGTGTTCTTATGGATGAGTGCTCCATGAATGGTGGACCAGGTGTTCTTGTAAACGGTCAAATTTCTGTGTTGCTCCAGTGGTGATCTAGCAGATGTTAGTCCAGTTCACTCCTACAAAGGTGATTCCAAGAAATTTGGCGAATGATTTAAGGCGAGGGGGAGCATGTTGAAGGGCTAACACATGGGAGGAGATTTTTAGGTATTATGTGTGATTGGATTGTCCCACATCGAGATGGTGGTCATAGAGTCTAAAGTTACTATAGTATGATTTGGGCCCTAACTCATAAGTTGAACTTTTGGGTAAGTGGGTGTCCCAAATCATACTATCTGCTCTTCTCTCGCGGTGTTTAATCTCCCAACACTAAGGTTGGTTGTAGTAACACTTATCAATCTGGCAGGGCCTGAGATGCAGATGTTGTGTATGATACGGATCAACTAGCTCAAACTAGGTTTGAATCAAGTAGAGTAAAATAATGTGAGGAACGTAGTAGGGTGTCTTTCTAGGGTTGACCGAGTGAAACCCTCGAACTAATTAGAAGAAGTACGAGGAGGTCTAATTCCGAATAGAGGTAGACATTGATAAGGAGAAACACACAAAGGGGGTTCGGCCACTATAGGAATTAGTTACTCCTAAGGTTTCGGCTCCTATGGGGTTCCATTATCAAGGAGTTCCTTCAAGGTTTCTTGATGTGGCAGATTTTTGTGGGTAGGATGTCTTCATTGAATCAAATCAATATAGACAAATTAACGTCTTGGGCTTATCTAGATAAGGTATAAGAAGAAGATGATGGAGTATGCCTTAGAGGAAATCTATTTACTGTGAACATTTATAAGGGCTTTCCATCCATTGTATTATCGATATGAAGATATGTTAATATAATGAAGTCCTTAGAGTACAAATGTCGTATTCTTATCCCTATTCAACGTATTAAAGTTAATTATAACAACTATAATACATCGAGACTATTATGAAGGGTAGGTTTATATGGGGATATCAAGTCTAACACATGGGTACGCATTAGGAGTAACGACGTACTGAATTGACCCACCATGAAAAAGCTATGAGGGAGTTATGTGAATGTCACAAGTGCTTCTGATAGTGACAATGGTGTTGTGATCCTCGACTTGAAGACACTACATTCTCTAGATGTGAATTATCATGTTTTGATGTCGTCAAACGTCACGCCGCAACATGGTGATTATAAAAGTGATAATTGGACATGCTATGAAACATGCTGAGAGGTGTGAGTGATGTAGATAGGATTTTTCCATCCTACATAAACAGAAGTAAATATCCACGGCCACTCGATTAGTGAGACTTAGGTAAATGCATGGCCATGCTCAATTAAATGTATATGAAATATTGATTTTATTTGTTTGTCTTCTACTCACAGATCGTGAAACTATAGATTGGATATACAAGTGTGACACTCAATATCTTGTGTCTAATCTGGATTGAAAAGACAAAGGGATTATACAACATGATAACACTGGTCACAGAGCTTAGTCAGTTCACTGAAATTCCTATTACTTAGGTAGCATTGATGTATTGCTAGATGCCGCTCAATGTTTGTAATTATTATTATTACTATCAATGCAATTTGGGACCTAAATGGTCACACAAAAGAATAGATCAAATTGGAATTAGTTTTATATTAGTTGGACTAAAGAGCAATAATGAATTGATTGGACTAAAGTGTAAATTGTGATCATTAGTTATACTAAAGGGAAATTAAGGACTAGAATGCAAACTAATCTAAATTGTTTGATCAAAGGGAAAATATGAATTATCTAGCCTATAAATAGGATTCATAGGCTATGAAATTCAGTCTTGATTCATTCATATTCCCAAACATACACTTAAGTGCTAGAGAGAAAAGAGGAAAAGAGAGAAATTCCCTCCTAGGGTTCGGTCACCAAGGGAAGCCTCCCCCTCCTCGTTCCTCTACAAGGTTTGGGTTGGACCCAGCCGCCATGCCCATCCTGATTTTTCCCTCTTGTGTGAAAAGATTTTCCTTTCCTACAATTGCTAGCACCATTTGAGAAGAAGTCCAGTTCAGATCTATTCGAGTGGATACCGTAGAGACGTCGTTCTTCAGACCTGTGTTTGTGATCATCACTAGTCTGTTTGACTAAGATAAACCTCTAATCATCAGAATATGTTCATTCAAATTGGTCCTTGGTGGGTTTTAGGAAAATATTTTTTGTATTTCTGCTGCGTTTGATTGCCCAAAACCCAATAGTGGTATTAGAGCCACTTGTGACACCATAATTTGATTATGTCGTCTACTGATTTACGCGTAAACTGTAAAAACTGTTTAATCATATATAATATGATAAGGTTATGATTTATATGTGATATAATCATGAAAATTGTATACGATACAATATGGCGTACTATATATATGATGTATTGAAAACGTATATATGATATACGTAGTGTACTGAAAACGTATATATGATATGCGTAGTGTACTGCAAACGTATATATGATATGCGTAGTGTCTTGTAAAAACGTATATATACGTAGTATACTGAAAAATCGCATATAAGATCTACATATTGTGACTGCTAGGGTTTGGGCAAAGAAAAAAAAGAGAAAAATTAGATTTTTCCTTCTATAGAGGTTTCGTCCAAGACAAGGTGAAGAAAATAAGATTTTTTTTTCTCTCCCATAGGGTTTCGGCCATAGTGTGCCGCCCCTACCCTTTGTGTACTGCCCCTCTTTTTGACCGGTATTCAAAGTTGATAATTATGAATTACCCAATTAATTAAACAACGCGCCATTAAAACTGAATTTTTATTCATCTTATTTTTTGTGTAATCTCATGGTGCGTGGATGCGGCCTAGATGTGTGATTAGTTTGTTGTAATTTGGTTTTGATATTTTTGAAGTAATCAAAATACGGCATGCGTGTCGTGCCTCTCTATTTATTCTAAATGTTTTCTCTTCTCGTCTAAATCCCCTTGTTTATGAGGTTTCTACATAGAAATTTTAGCTAGATAGTAGAAATTTTAGATAGATAGTTAGAGGCGGTTAATATTATGGAAGCAGACATGGAGGAGGCGCACATGCTTGATGCTTGGACTAGAAGAAGAAAGCACTTGGAGAAGAGCTTGGCATTCTTATAGTTCTATAGATATTTCCATTTGGCTTGGGAATATCTTAATTTTTAGGGGCCACATCCATGTCACGTTTGTATTATTTATATCTTGCTTATATTGATGTATGTGATGCATGGTTGAATGTTAAACAAGATAAAATAATAAAATGTGGATCTTTAAATCGGAATTTCCTAATCCCTTTGAGTAAATCAATTGATGAGATCAACTAAAATAAGCAAATCCCTCAAACTTAAAATATTATGTTATTGCCTTATTTTGCTTGGCACTCGTCAGAACCTAGATCAATTAAGTGTCGGCTTCTCAAAGCAAGGTGCCTTGATTTGTCGTGGTAAGGCGCGATGGCATAAGCTACTAATATGCAACTGCTAAGTGAAAGGTCTAACTAAACTAGGCTACTTCAATGGGATTGAAAGCTTAGGGGAAAGTGAATTGGGAACTAATCTATATAATAGATTATGAATAAGGAGTTATTCACCCAATTGTTTCAAGACTTACATTAGATGTAATTGGAAATTGTTTCCTACCTAAATAACTCAATTTTGGGTGACCAACCAAATTTGGCTCAAAAGGAGGTGAAATATGAATCTTGGCCCGCTAGAAAGATATGTGATACTTTCCGTTTTGATGGTGAGGGTCATTAATTCGATAAAAATAGTGGGAGCTGTATTTAATAAAAGTCTTTGTTAAGTATAGTATATTATCCCGTTACTCATACTGGCATATTTCTTTCTGTGATAGATATCAATGGAACCGAACACACGAAACTCAACTTTATCGTTGCAATCTATCCTTGAGAAGAACAAGTTGTCTGGAATCAACTATCTAGACTGGTACAGAAATTTGAGATTTTTTTCTCAAACAAAAGAAAAAATTGTACTTCCTAGAGCAGGAAATTCCTCCTCCACCACCTGCTAACGCCAGTTTGTCCCAAAGGAATGAACACCAACAGATTCTAGATGATTCTTTGGATGTGACTTTCCTCATGCTAGCTACCGTAATCTCTGAGCTTCAGAAGCAACATGAGAACTTGGAGGTGTGTGATATGATCATACATTTGAAACAAATCATTCAAGAGCAAGCTAGGCATGAACGGTTTGAGGTGTCAATAGTCTTGTTCAGAAGTAATATGGCAGAAGAAAATCCAGTGGGACCTCATGTGCTCAGAATGATTAGGTACCTAGAGAATCTCGAAAGGTTGGGTTTCCATTTGGTCAAGAGTTGGCCACTGATCTCATCGTGCAATCGTTGTCGGATAGTTATTGTCAATTCATTATGAACTATAACATGAATGAGATTAACAAACCTCTACCTGATTTGCTCAATATGTTGGGAACTGGTGAACAAAGTATTAATAATTGCAAAGGCAATGCCATATTGATGGTTAACAACAAAGCGAAGGGCAAAAGTTTGCTCGGAAATCCAAGGGTAATAACAAGTTTGTTCAAAAAACCAAGGAGGTTGAATTTAAGTCCAAAGGTGGTATAACTAAGGATGGTGTGTACAAGGAAATCCTGGGAAGAGATCTAAGTGTACACCTCTAACAGGGGATAAGAACAAGAACAAGAACACAGAGAAATTGAGAGTTGGCTTAGGGGAAAGAGTAAGCACTTGCTAACTGTTCTTGAGAGAGTGACAGTGTAACAATTGGCTAAGAGATTCAAGAGGTTTCCATAGAAGGCTAATGTTCCTATATATAGTAGGGAAGTGACCGTTATGAGGAGTTAATACGCCCATTAATGGCGGCTTAATGATAGCCTCGTAACGAAACGTTCGACCGTATATATAGAGCACATTACGCACTCATCCGCATAAGTATGGGACCGTTATGAGATCGGCCGTATTTATGGGATACGTAGGCCTTAGATCTCTCAGTCAGTTACCAAGGGTCGCGCGCGAGCGTGGTTATTGCTCTCGCGCGATGTTCCTTACTCTATTCTCCAAGCAACTAACTCCCTACAACTCCCGTGCGGTTAGTATCGCGGGTGACCCTGTCTCGCAGCCCCATGTGGATAAGTTTAAATATATAGATATGATAGGGTGGATATGGAGTACCATTAGATGTGCTCGATGACTGCCACGTGGAAAGTAGTTCATCTGCTCAGCATGCACTATCTACATTAGCCCCCTTTTGCGCGTATACGACGCGCGTCGTTGTGTAGACGCGCAAAACCAGTCGTGCGTGGGGCCACGCAGATCCTCGTATCAGTTTGAATCTATTAGAAAACCCTAGCCCCCATACGTAGCCATGATTGCCTAGGTCTCTGTAACGTCGATTAGTCTTTAATTATGCGTGGCCGTTGCGAAGCTAACTAGATGTCATCCACATATTTTTGCCGATTTTCGAGTCAAGAATGATTCGAAATGATCTGATAGGTCGCCGATTTCATCGGTTATCAAGATAGTGCTGATTCAGCAAAATGGAACAGTCGCGACTCTTCAAGCTTCATAGCCCTATTAAACCCTTTGCTGCAACAATTAGAACTTTTCCACCATTTTTGCTACTGAAGTTTTATGAGTCTGAGAGAGAATCCCCAACAAGAAGCTCAAATCTTGCACCAAATTCTGGACAGCATTGTTCAAGTAGTTCAATCACTCAAGAAACAACAAGGTTAGTGATTCTTCATCCTTCACCTGACCTTTGAATTCAGATTAGCAACTTAATCAGCGTTTAGAAATCATATTTGTTCTTCACTATTCTTCTTGCCCGAACAGGGTATTGATCTTCAAATCTTGTTTCGTACGTCTTTTTTTGTTATACAAATGGCCCCCAATAAAGCTTCCAAGGAGGTTGTTGATTTGCCTGAACTTAGCAAGGATCTGTGGCACAAAGCCCCCCATTTGGGTGGAGATGATTTCTTCTTAACAACTTTCAAAGGAACTACCCTTCAGGAATCTCCCATGGAATGCACCTTGCAGTTAGTATCTGAACCAGAAAGGGACGACTGGGATTCGGCGAGTACTCAAGACGTGCAGCGCCTTGGTCTCGAAGCTAGCCTGCACCCTTTCATAGAACTTCTCTTTCAATCTTTCATGGAGAAGCTTGACTGGATGGAGGAATGGAAAGATTTTATTCTCGACAATTATGAGAAGGTACTGAAAAAAGCTAGGATCTTCCACGCCATATGCGCGACGAAGGGACTCAACCTCAGGCTCGACAGTGATGTACTGAGAGTCCTGTTCTCAGGGTACTCCAAGAAGACCCACTCTTTACATTTTTCTAGCTTCGAGGCTGCATCCACCCTTGAGGATATATAGATGATGTTCCTGCTCCCCAGCATGGGAGCTATTGACCCCTTATCTCCTCTGGCTTCCGAGGAAGAGCTCACTGATTTCGCACAAATGAAAGAGTGAATTGCTGACATGAAGAAAGATGCTTCAAGATGGAAGCCAAACTCAACTACCTACTTCAACACATACATTTCTGTTTCCTCTAGCGCGAAGAATATCTGCTCAAAATGGATCATGTATTTCTTCAGAGATTTCGCCAAGCCAAAAGTTGCTCGAGAATTGGCGGAGGAATACTCAGAGGCGGTGATTGCCCTCGAAGGAAAAGGTGCTGATTGGACTTTATGTGGATTCCTCTGTGTCTGGTTGTCGCGCTATCTGATTGATGGACATCCGCGTGATGGGGTATTTACTCATTTGCTCGCGCTTGCGGTCAACCTCTCGCTCGGTCACAAGGTTTCTTTGGGGCCTCTAGTCTTGGGTTCCCTGTACCACCGCTTGGACTTGGCTGCAAAAAAATTTGAGCAGTCGCAAGGCAGAGTCGATGTTGTCTCTTTTGTCAACATCGCGTTTCTGACGATGTGGGTCTTTGAAAGGTGGCCAGTGTACACTCCCCTCTCGTCAGAAGTAGTGCTTTGGAATGCTTCTAACTCCAAACATGATGACCTCTGCCCTTGAGCATGACATTGGTACAGAACTAGAGTCCCTCGTCGTACCTTCTCTCTGGTGTGCAACGACATTAGTTACTTCGAGGCTAGGCCCTATATCAACGGATTGACAACATCGTTTTCCTAGAAAACATGTATCCAGAGGCAGATACTAAGTACGAGCCTGAGTATATCACCAAGGGGGCCAGGCGTTACGGGAGGTTTATCAACTGGTGCAGGAGGGGATATTTACCTGCTCTTCCGGAGTATGTAATTAACCCTGAAACCCCAAGTTATGAATGCATAACGGTTAATTATGATCGGATCCCTCAGCTTGGTTTTCATGCTATTGCACCACCTCTATGGTCTGATCTCATCGTCAAAGGTTGCTACAACGGGTTGCTGTACGGGAAGAGAAATGATCTACTGATGGCTGAGCTTCCATTAAATCAACCTTCACGAGAGAGGCGAGGGCAGAACACCCCAAGTTGGGTTTACTTTCGGAGTACGCAGATCCGCCATCTTGTGAAACCTCAAGCTCAACTTCAGGCCAGTAAAGCTCCCGTTCTTCTGATAACGGGTTATCCATTCAAGTCAAAATGCTCCCTGGACGAGACGCAATATGGTTTTTATTCTCTGATGGACCATGACCATCACTTTTGCCCTCATTACGCGGATGACTTCAAACAGGTATGCTTAAACACGCTTCCTTTATCTTTCTTTATAAATAGTGCAAACAATTACTTTCCTTTTCATGATAGTGTTGTTTGAGACGCTTCGCGTCTAGGGTTCGAAGTGTAGGCTTCATTGACTATTTCCGCACGAAGAAGATCAAGCCTAAGGTTCTCATTGCTCCGGCGTGGCCAATGGATCCAGAAGTCCAAAAGGTGGTATCAGAAGTGTTTGAAGCCTTCCTTGCACCCCTTTTCAAGTTTTTGAAGAAGAAGTGGACTGCTGATGAGTCTGGGACCACTGATGTGGTAGCCCAACAATCAAAATGCTCAAAGAACGATCCTGATCCTGCTCCCGCGGCACAATCAAATAAGGGTCATGCTCCTGCGAAGAAAGTTCAAGCTCCTCCTGCTCCTGCGAATAAAGCGACTGCGAAGAAGAAATTCATTGCAAGAGAAGGTACCCAAGTCATATTCATGCTTGAGTTATGATAAGTTCTGTCCTGATACTCGATGTTTCCTTTATTACAGACAGCGATCAAGAAGTGGAAGGTATGACTCAAGAGAAGGCGATCGTAGATTCTAGGATTATGGCTGAGGAGAGAGAAAGAAAAGAAAAAGAGGAAGAGCAAGAGCAGCGCTCGCGCTCAACTGCTGATAAGATGCAGCAGGCACAAAAGAACTTCCATGATCTCGTTGGCGATGAGGATAAATAAGGTACTATTTTTAAATTCGTTCTATCACATCATGAACTTGTCATGCGCGAATTATGCCATGAAGTATCTAGGAGAGATATCCGCAAATGGTTAGTAGGTCAATGTGGATAGCACTCAAATACATCTCCTTCCTTAGTGCTGCCATGCTTCATTTTACCATCTTCGAGATAATGATAGTGTTCCACACATAATGACAATACTCCACACCCAATCAGGTCATGCGAAATTTAAAGGAATTGATGATAATCTTTGCGCAAATATCCCATATGAAATTCGAAAGAGTGGGTATCGCAGCTCTTCAAGCTTTTGATAGCATGCTTTGCGCTTCTTTCACCTTGAATTAAATTGTGAATTTTTACTTTGTAGCAGACGCAGAGCCATTGATAAAGAGATCTCGCCGGGTTTGCATAGCTGTTGTTCGCGTGCCTCCATCTGTTATTGAGCTAACCAAGGAGGCCATGACATGACTTTGAGAGAAGGAGCTTTTGTCGCGCCTCAAAGGCATATTGATGCTAAAATGGCTGATCCTGAAAGCGAGGGCCTCGAACTCATCATTGAGCAAGAGCAAGAGGAAAGGGAGCTTCATCGGGAGCAGGAGCGCAGTGCTGATCATACTGATCACTCCGCCGTCAGAAGTTAATGCGCGCGCTGCTTAAGAGTCCCCCCAAAGGGCTAATGTTCCCGAAGGAAACGTTGAGCTAGCTAAAGCAACTTCAGAGGTTCCATCGAGTTCCACTCCTGCAACTGCTTTGCCAGTCAAAACTCCCATAGCTGAAGTTCATCAAGGAGTGATTTCTTCGAATACCACATCCCTGGACATAGAGATTGCATAAGCCGATCAAGCCAATGTTGTCCCCGAAGGTGCAATGCCATGCGATGAAGGAAGGGTTGAGCATTAGTCAAACACAAGCAGCATCGCACTAGATCAACACATAGAAGCTCAATTTCCAAACCCTGGAGCTGATATTGTTGTCGCACATGAAAATGTGCCTGAAGTTCCAGAGTCTGCGCCAAGTTTGGCTGAAGAAGGAAGAGAATGGAATGAAGACACGGGCATGGCTGATCCTCATCAAGATGCAACTTCGAAAACAAATACTCCCGTGACTGCGCCAGAGATGCCGACAAGAATCGTTTCACCTATGCCGAACCCAAATGCTTCAAAAAGTGCTGCGTCCTCAGAGGGACTTAGTGAAATCTTGTCACTTCCTGGCATGGTTGCTGATTCATCTGGTGTTGATCTGGACGCGCTCTTTGCTGAAAATCCATGGAAAGATTGGTCTACTGCAGCTCTTGAGGCCATCAAAGTTGAATAAGAGTATGTATTTCTCGAAGGATACTTCACGGAAGAAGCTCTCACTGATCGGCGATTGGCTGAGGCTGAATCTTCTAGCAATGCCCAAGTAGCGCTCCCCATTCCTTCCTTACGTGAGATCGTTGGGGGGTACTGGTAAGTCTTTCGCTTTCGTTGAAGATGTTATAGTAAAGCATATATATATATATATAGCCTTATTTTCATTGAAATGTACGCATGCCTTTTGAAAATGCATGGATCAAGCATTCATCTATGAAGTGGCTCATGAAGATGCGCGTCTCATACTCCAAGACTTTTGCCAGAGCAATGGAGCTGCCTGCTAAGGATAGAAAGGATCTCCTTATAGAGATATCGGACCTCATGGAGAAGATCAGCAAGACCACGCCGGCCACTATCTCTCTTACAAATGTGAAGCAATTCATGACAAGTGTGCAAGGTGTTCAGCACGTGGTACACAACCGCCATAACTTCGACTTTCTCGTCCAAAGGTTGAATAGAATCAGCAACTCCATCAAGCTTCGTTTTGGCTTTGAGAGCTACCACTTGGAGACCGCTCAAATTCGCGCCCAAAGAGAAGCGATTGAGAAGGCTATAGTTAAAGAAGAGGAAGCAAAAGCGAAGCAAGAAGATCATAAGAAGCATATAGATCAGTGGGTTGGCAACTCTGTTCAGCTTGGGACTCAAGACTCTCTTTTCAAAGGTCTATTTGGAGAAGACCAGTAGTTTAGTATTGTAATAGTTTGAATTCCCTCGAAACAATAACTTATGATGTATGTGTTTTTGCACTATCTTATTATGGGAAAGTACTTTTTCTTCATATATATTGAGCATGAGTTTTCTATTTTGTCTAACTCATACCTTTAGTATTTCTCTTGCCAAAGTAGATAGGCATTTTGTCGCGTGTTGCTAAGGATAGACTTTAACATGTCTGCTCGCATAAACAAGCAAGATTTTATTCGCATACCCATGCTATCTGAACAAATAGACTTAAGTCTGTTGCCGTTTAGACAATATTAAGCTTCACGTATTGCTGCTATCTAGGCAGATTGGTTTAAAATCGCGTATCGTTGCTATCTAAACGGATAGGCTTTAGTTTTGCTGCTATCTAGACAGATAGGCTTAGAATTATGTTTTGCTGCTATCTAGACAGATAGGCTTATGCTCGCGTATTGCCGCTATCTAGGCAGATAGGCTTAAGTAGGAAAGATTTCTATCCAGACAGATGGGCTTACAAGACATGCATTTGTGCTATCTAGACAGATAGGCTTTAGGTTTGCAAAGTAATTGACTATCAGTCTCAAAACAAAGAATGCAAACGACGAAACGAAGTCAGCAATTGATAAAGGAACTCTCATATGGGAGAGTCATTATCATTAATGGAATCCTCATATGGGAGGATATAAGAAATGTACAATGCAGATGGAAAGCTAAAAAGAGAAAGCTAGGGGTAGTACTTCCTAAGCCATCGCATGATGATCGGGGTGGGAGTCGTGGCAGTCCCATGGCAACGTAGAATAGTGAAATAGCCGCTGTCAAAGACTTCTTTGACTTCAAAAGGTCCCTCCCAGTTGGCAGTGAACTTAGGATGAGCTGCTTCGCACATGCAATGGTCAGATGCTCGTAGGACTAGATCTCCCACCGCGGAGTCTCGATGTTGGACAGTCTTGTTATAGGCTCGAGAGATTCTTTCCTTATACTTTGTATTAGTCGTTTTGGCTTGTACACGCTTCTCCTCAAGCAAAATGAGGTCTGGCGTTCATTGTCATATAAGGCACTGAAGGCCAATCTTGCAGAATTAACCTTAACTTCAGCAGGCACAACCGCTTCAGTTCCATAGCAAAGCAAAAATGGAGAGGTCCCCGTAGGAGTTCTTGGAGAGGTGCGATACGCCCATAATGCCGTACCCGAAGAATATGCCCACTTTTTGTGATCATCAGTGACCATCTTGCTTAGAATCCTAAGAAGTGTCTTATTTGGAGCTTCTGCTTGCCCATTTCCCTTCAGGTAATAAGGTGTCGAGCATACTTGCCTCACCTTTTATTCCATCAGCTTTGCAGCTACTTGACGATTGACAAAGGGCGTACCATTATCGGATAGGATTGTATTAGGAATCCCAAAACAATATATGATATTATCTTGAATGACTTGACGACCGCCAATGCGTTTGCTGTCTTTAGTGGGACTTCTTCGACCCATATCGTGAATTGCTCTGTCCCGGTTAGGATGAACTGATTCCGGTGCAATGGGGGGCGAATGGGGCCAATGAAGTCTGGGGACCAAATGTGAAATGGCCAAGGGGTTCCCAATGCATGCAGATCAACTACGGGAGCATGGACTAAGTTTCCATGGAATTGATATTGCTGGCATCTTCTGACCTTCGCGCGACAATCAGCCTCCATAGTTGACCAGAAATATCCAACAGTCAAGAGCTGCCTGCATAACTTCGCGCCTCCCTGGTGTTCCACCTGATGAGACATTTCCATGATTTCTTGAATTTCTTGGCCATTCAAACATCTTAGTAAGTTTCCCTCATGTCCCTTTCGCCATAGCAAGTTTTCCTTTAGCACGTACCGAGCTGACTTCCTCTTAAGCTTCTCAGCCTCCTTTTTATTGCTTGGAAGGGTCTCATCTCGCAGATAGTCAACTATGGGCTTCCGCCAATCAGCTTCATATTCGATTGCAGCCACTTCTAGAGAATCCTTTATTAATGCGTACTTCTCACAATTGCTTTGCACAATCGCAGCATAATATGACATCTGCGGCCAATAAGTTCCATATTGTAGGGCTTGTCCTTCCCCTTCCGTGACACATCACATCAAGATTCCTCCAGGCCCTTTGTAATAAAGCAGGCTGTCATGTATGCAGAACCCTTTTGTGGAAACCCAACTTTCCTTGTTTGTTCATTCATCCATTGCGCGCATGATGGGTTTCTCCAATCATCAGCTTCGACAAACTCATCCTCGCATAAATCCCTTATCATAGAAGGAGTTGTTTTAACCTCGATAGAGATCTTGGCTGGACACTTATCTGAACTGATCTTCGACCCTAAAGTTGTCAGGTCATCTGCATATGTATTTTCTGATCTAGGATTGTGCTCGTACTTGATGGATTCAAACCTTTGCACCAGCTTCTGCATAATCGACCTGTAGCTCAGCAATTTCACTTCTTTCATACCACATTCTCCCGAGGACTGTTTAACACTCAGCTTAGAATCTCCCATTACTATTAAGTTTTTCACTTACAGAGCCCTGACTGCGAGGAGACCAGCAATCAAAGCCTCATATTCAGCTTCGTTGTTTGTTAATGCAAAGGCGAGCTTCTTTGAAATCTGGATAACTTCTCCATTGGGTTTGGTCAGGACGATTCCAGTTCCTCCTACAGCTCTTGTTGATGACCCATTGAAGTGTAATTTCCAGTACACTGACTCCATCACATAAACTTCCAGTCCCTCGAGATCTCCTTCCACCATAGGCTCATAATTCTCATCTGGAAACTGTGCCAACAGATCCGCCACCGCCTAGGATTTCATAGCCTTTGGGCGCGCACATGTTATATCATACTGCGATACAGTCATGTACCACTTTGCCAATCTCCCACATGAAGCAGAGTGTCCCAACAGGTATCGAATGGGATCAATTTTGTTCATGATCACAACTTTATGGTAAGCGAAGTAATGCTTTAACTTTCCTATGAAAAAGAACAAAGAAAGGCAATGGCGTTCAATATCTGTGTACCTGGAATCGGCAGAATGTACCACGCGCGAGATATAGTAGATAGGCCTCTCCTGTCCCTCAAATTATTGAGCTAGCAGTGCTCCAATGGACTTCTTTGTCTAAGTAAGGTACAAAAGCAGTGGAAATCCTAAATGAGGCGCGATCATGACCCGCGGAGATGTCAACAGTTTCTTGAACTTCTCGAACCCGTCCTGGTGTTCTGCTGTCCACGCATACGTCGCATTCTTCTTAAGTAGATTGCCAAAACAGAATGTGACTTCTGCTATTGCTGGTATGAACCTTTGCAGAAAGGAAATCTTTCCCAAGAATGAATTCAACGCACTCTGAATCTGAGGCACTGGCAAGCTAGTAACGGTTGTGACCTTCGCGGGATCAGGCTCAATCCCATGTCGATGTATCACACATCCCAAGAACTTTCCTGAAGTTACCCCAAATGCACATTTCATGGGGTTCATCTTTAACTGGAACCTTCTACATCTCTCAAATAATTTCTCAAGTCCTTTAGATGATCCTCCTTCTGCCTAGACTTGATGACAAGATCATCCACGTAGAATTCCACTTCCTGATGCATCATGTCGTGAAAGAGTGCCATCATTGCGCGTTGGTAGGTCGCGCCTGCATTCTTTAAACCAAATGGCATAACCGTGTAGTGGAAAACTCCCACAAGTGTGATAAAAGCTGTCTTTCTTACATCTTCAGGTTCCATCTTGATCTGATTTTAACTGCTAAATCGATCCATGAACCTGAACATGTGATGGTCTGCAGTAGAGTCGATCAGCAGGTCTATGTTTGGCAATGGGAAATCATCCTTTGGGCAAAACTAATTTAATTCCTTGAAGTTGACACAAACACGAAGGTTTCCATTCTTCTTCAGCACAGGTACAATGTTGGCAAGCCAGGTGGGATGGTGATTGGGTTCGATGAACTCTGCATTTAGCAGTTTGAATATCTCCTCATTTATCTTGACATTGATCTCTGGCCAAAATTTTATCGCGCTCTACTTCATCGGTTTTGATCCTAGAATGACATCCAATCTATGCATAGTGACCCTCGTGTCTAAGCCAGGCATTTCATCATATTCCCACGCAAAAACATCCTTGTATTTTGCCTGGAGTTTCAATAAACCCTGCTCCTCTTTAGCACGAAGATCCGCGCTCAAGAATACCGGTCTCTTCTTTCCTTCTACGGGACTCATGAATACCTCTTTTAAATCTTGCTTGTGTGGTTTTGGCTTATCTTCCATGCACTCAGGTGCCTCCTTCAGCTTCTCTATTGGTGCCTCGACCAAGTCTTCATCTGGTGTTTCTGCTATCGTATTGACTTGCCCAGGGACACCTTCGATAGACATGCTCGAAGATGACCCTGCGCACCATCAGATGCGATAGCATTTCTTCCCATTCGCGTAGAAGCTGCTTAACTCTTTGCCATTATCATCATCCTTGACAACCCTCTTCAGGGTATAGACATTTTTCCTTTGGTAGGTAGCCTTGGATAGCTCTTCGCGCGCAAGTTTCTTCTCTTTTTCGGCTTCTCTCATCACCATTACCCCTGCCGGTGACTGATCTTTGGTATCCTCCCATTTGGGCAAGGGAGTTGGTCGAAATGGTGCTGGAGTCTCCTCATCTGCCATCTCCGTGAACCGAACTGGTTCAGAAAGATACGCTTCGTTAAAATTACATGGGTTTATCGAGGCTGGTATCTCTACTATTCTTCCTTTCCAGATGTTCTTCATCACCTGGTGAGTCGTGGACGGTATGGAATCGAAGCGATGAATCCATGCGCTCCCAATTATCTTGTGGTAGGTCGTGTTTGTGTATCACATGAAACTTGGCAGAGCATTTGATGCTGCCAATTTGGATCCCTAGACTGATCCACCCAACGGTCATCTTGGAATCACTCCCGAAGCCCATCAGAGGCGATGCTCACCTCACAATCTTGTTTTTTGGGATACCAGCCAGCTTGAGGGTGCTGAGCGGTACCACATTCCCTGTTGCTCCTCAATCGACAAGGGCTCTCTTAAACTCAACTCCGTTAACCACTGCTGTCACATACAGTGGTCTGTGGTGATTAGCATATGTGCTTTTTTCTGTTGGGAGAGAGTCATCTCCAAGCCAGTTGAGCATGTGGCCCTGACAACTATCCCGTTTGAGACTACTAACTCCTCTCCGAAGTCTTCTGCGACCCAAAAAATTGTTTTTATCATCTCCGGGCGACACCTCTCTGAGAAACTCATGTCATCAAAGAATTTCATGAACTTGTATGAGCCCTTCATTCGTTCAGCGCGAGCATCTTCTATATCTGCACCATAATCTTCCTCTTCGCGGATCTCTGCAACTATGGCAAGCTCTTCCTCTGCGACTTCTTCATGGTCGAAAATTGAACTCATTGACACCTCTTTTCCTTTGGCCTCCTACTGTGAGCGGGACGGCAAGGGGTTATCACGTACATCCTTGGTTGATTCATCAATAACTAATTGGCCTTCCCTTATCTTTCTGTCCACCAGCCATCTCAATCCCCTGCACTCTTTTGTTGGGTGCATGACTCGCCCATGGTACTCGCACCACTTGGGGTCCCGCAGCTGGTCTCCAGTGGGTTTATGCTTCCAGCACCGGCAGGATTCCATCTTTTCTCCACTGCTTGCACAGATTTGTTACTTCCGCAATGGAACACGACAGAGGGGGTGCCTCCTTTGGTGCAGGTCGTTGCTGCTTATGAGGGGATGAAACTGCATTAGCCTCGGCTTTGCGCCCACGCATATAACTAAACCTCCCAACCATGAAACCAGAGCCCGTTGATGCTCGATCGCTCACATATCTCTTCTTCTGTTTTTCCTCCAGTGGCTCGCTGTTCCTGGTGCAGTAATATTACTTTGAAAAAGTAGGCATGTTCAGGTTGATCAGCATACATTTGTTCTCATCGCGCATACCCTGGAGGCAAATCTCCACAAGGCGTCTCTCAGACACTTCGTTGACGCATTCCAGTGACTTGGTCCTGAACTTCTTGATGAATGCCACCCCTTCTTCATCGTGCTTCTGGTGCATGCAAGAGAGGTGTATGGCTGTGACTTTCTTCAACCTTGAAGAATTTGGTGTATAACTTCTTCACCATGTCTTCCCAGATCTTGATAGAACCAGCTTCAAGGGTTCAGTACCATTTATACTCGACGGTCCCTAAAGATTTGGGGAATTCGCGCATCAGCAGTCACGGATCAACGTCGTGTGGACCCATCAAATCAACAAAACGCATGACACGTTCGTGCGTATTTCCGCTGGCCTCATCGAACTTGTACCATTTCGGTGCTTTGTACCCAGCAGGATTGGGCATTAAGTAAATCTCCTTAGGGATTGGGGGCGCACTATCGACCTTGGAGATGTTTGTGTCTGTGAAGCACTGGTTTGTCAGGAAGTTGTCCAAACGTTGTTCTAAGGCCGTAACGCTGGTTGGCGCGCCTCCTCCAGAGGGAGATGACGGAGTTGCAGCAAGCACAGGGATGTAAGGCATGCTGGGATCATAGGGAGGTGGAGGTGCATAGCTACCTTGGACCCCATTCGCGTACGATGGCAACACAGGGTATGAAGATGGGTTTTACCGCAGATGTGTGCTCTGGCAGATAACTCGGAACAAGGGGAGACTCTGAGGAGAACCATGGTTGATGTACAGGCCCGTTGTGTAGACGTGTGTGTCGGAGGTGCTACAGTAGATCCAGGTGGAGCACTTTGTGCAAGCTCTCCCATAATAGCCATGATTTGAACTATCTGGTCAGATTGAGCGTGCATAGCTCTGGCTTGGCTCTGGATCGTAGCGTTCAGCGCCTCGAAATTAGGTTTGCCTCCTGTAGCCGTTTGGGTCTGGAAATTGGTGTTGGTTGTGAGGTTGTCCTCTCATGAGACATCATCTTTTGCAGGAGACTAAGTTCCTTCGCGGGGGTTAGGTTCAATAGACATGGTTGCCAAGATCTGGAAAAGCTTAAAGGTGGGTTCACGTCAGTTCACCAAAATGTGTAAAAGGAAATCCTGGGAAGAGATCCAAGTGTACACCTCTAATAGAAGATAAGAACAGGAACAAGAACACAGAGACATAGAGGGTTGGAGTAGGGGAAAGAGTAAGAACTTGCTAACTGTTCTTGAGAGAGAGATAGTGTAACAATTGGATAAGAGATTCAAGAGGTTTCCATAGAAGGCTAATGTTCCTATATATAGTAGGGAAGTGAACGTTATGAGGGGTTAATGCGCCCATTAATGGCGGCTTAATGATTGCCTCGTAACGGCACGTTCGATCGTATATATAGGGCACGTTACGCACTCATCCGCATAAGTAGGAGACCGTTATGAGATCGACCGTATTTATGGGACACGTAGGCCTTAGATCTCTCAGTCAGTTACCAAGGGTCGTGCGTGAGCGTGTTTGTTGCTCTCGCGCGACGTTCCTTACTCTAGCCTCTAAGCAATTAAGTCCTACAACTCCCGCGTGGTTATTATCGCGGGTGCCCCAGTCTCGCAGCCCCCATGTGGATAACCTTACATATGAGATATGATAGGGTGGATATGGAGTACCATTAGATTTGCTCGATGACTGCCACGTGGACAGTGGTTGATCTGCTCAAAATGCACTCTACAGATGGCTCATGTCATCATTGCGGTTTGACTGGACATTGGAAGAGGAACTGCCCAAAGTACCTGGAAGAAAAGAAAAAATGAATTGTGAATTCCACTTCAGGTATATTTGTTATAGAAGTCAATATTTATATCTCTTCATCATGGGTATTAGATACTGGATGTGAAGCTCACATTTGCATAAATGTGCAGGACCTCAAGAGAAGTAGAATTTTGACTAAAGGCGAGATAGACCTACACATTGGAAATGGAGCAAGGGTTGCTGCATTAGATGTAGGAATTTATCATTTATTTTTGCCTTCTCGAATTATCCGTGAATTAGACAATTGTTTTTATAACCTTGCTGTGAGTAGGAACATTATTTCAGTTTCATGTTTGTGTTGGAATAGATGCCCTAGAGGCAATCTAGTTTAGTATGAATTTATTTGTGGCTAGAAATTCATTTATTATTTATTGGATAATTAATATAATGAAGTCCTTAGATTTACAATCGTGTTGTTTATCTTAAATATCCCTAGTCCAGTATAATGATTAATGGGACAATCATCTATAGACTAGTATGGGGTTGGATTGATATGGAGATATCATGATCCAACACATAGGTGTGCATTAAGGGTAATGACGCACTGGATTGACCCATCTCTGAGAAGGCTACATACACGTTATGTTGAGTCACAAGCGCTTCTCGCGGTACAATGGTATTGTCATCCTTAGACGTGAAGTCACTAGATACTCTAGTTGTGGATTATTGTGATTTTGGTAGCGTTAAACGCTACACCGTAACTGGGTAGTTATAAAGGCGTGTACTGGATACGATAAGAAGCAAGCTTAGAGATCCTAGTGGACGTAGATAGAATTTGTCCCTCCCACATAACGGGAGTAAATATCCTAGGCCACTCGAGGGATAGTGCTTATAGAATGTCTGGCCAGACTCAAATAAATCAATATGGGATATTGATGTTATTTGCACGAATAAGGCTATTCCTATGGATCGAGAAACTGTGGATTGGATATACGAGTGTGACTTGTATGTCTCGTGTCCAATCCGGATATAGAGACAAAGGGATGAGACAATTACTTGTACAAAGGTTGTCAAGATGACTATTATATTAGTTGGCTAGAATGGATGTTTTGCTAGAAACCGCTCCATATTAGCAAATAGTTGCTACCAACTAGATAGAACCTATGGGGTCACACGCTATATAGAGTTGAACTAGATTTGGGAATTAATTAATTGGATTAATTAATTAGAAGGATCACTTTGCAAAACCTTGCAAACTTAGTAGGGACTAATTTGCAAGGAAGGGACTAAACTGAATTCTAGTAGGACTAGAATAAGTCCTTTAGGTAGTTGGCAAGGAGTTGTTGGACTATATAAAGGACCTTCCTTCCTTCCTTCCCACACTTATGCTCATAATTGAACATAACTTGAGTGGGAGAGAACAAAAGGAGAGAGAGCAAGCAAGCTAGAGGAGCCGCCGCCCCCCCTAGCCCGCCGCCCCTCCCCGTCGGCCCCAAAGGAGGCCGGAACCTCCTTTGGTTCGTCTCGTTTTGCGTGATTCTTCTTCCTCCTCCTCTTTCCGGGCTAGCACCAAGGAGTGGAAGATCTAGAAATCAACTCTAGGCGTGGATCAACTATAGAGAACGTGACACAATTCGCGTTTGAAGTCATCAAAGGAGAACCCTAAGGTGTGTTAATTTATTTCTTCCTTTACCATCGTTATGTCTCTTGACTTGTGATCCTTGGAGGGTTTTGCATGGTTAATTATTGTTTCCGTTGCGCATCCATGAATCAAAACCCTACAGTTTGGACAATAAAGGTTTTTCTAACACAATAAAGAACAAATGTTGTTCCATTTATTATGGTGATATGCATTATTGTAGTGCACTTTTGTCTAATAGATTGTATATCCTGGATCTTGATAATTCCATCTATAAAATTATTACCAAGAGTTTTAAATCTAATTATATGAGCCCTAATTATCTTTGGCATTGTCGTTTAGGCCACATAAACGAGAAAAACATTTCTAGACTCCATACGGATGGACTTCTTAATCAGATGAGACATGTGAGGCTTTTTTATTGGGAAAGATGACTAAGTCACCATTCAAAAGGAAGGGTGATCGGGTTAGTGAGCTTTTAGGACACATACATACTGATGTGTTTGGACAACTAATAACAAGTTCTAGAGGAGGTCTTCAATACCTCATCCCATTTACTGATGATCTTGGTAGATATAGATCTGTGTATCTCATGAAGAACAAATCAGAGACCTTTGAAAAGTTAAAAGAATTCAAGAACGAAGTAGAGAACCAGATTGGCAAAAGTATCAAGGCTCTATTATCAGATCGTGGAGGAGAGTAATTAAGCCAAGAGTTTGACAAGTATCTAAAGCAGTGTAGGATCTTATCCCGACTCACTCCACATGGAACACCACAATGGAATGGTGTGTCTGGGAGGAGAAATCAGACCTTGTTAGACATGGTTTGGTTCATGATGCGTCAAGCTGAAATTCCAGTTTCCTTTTGGGGCCATGCTCTACTTACAACAATTTTAACCCTTAACTGTGTTCCATCAAAATCAGTCATGAAAACACCATATCAGATATGGACTGGGAAGCGTCCTAGTGTTTCACTCATGAAGATTTGGGTTTGTGAAGTTTATGTAAAGCGGTTACAGTCAGATAAACTTGGACATAAGTCGGAAAAATTTATGTTTGTGGGACATCCGAAGGAAACAAAAGGATATTATTTCTACAATCCAATCGAGAACAAAGTGTTTATTGCTCGAGACGATGTGCTTCTAGAAAGAGAGTTTGTCTCAAAAAGAACTAGTGAGAGCACAGTAGAGCTTGAAGAAGTTCAAGAAACACAACAAAACATTGATACTTTGATGGAACATGAGCAGGATCTACAAGAAGTTATGGAGCAACAACCTGCTCAAGTAACACAAGAACCTAGTAAGTCGGGTGGGATGCGTCAAGGGCCAAAGAGATATGGATTTCTCGTGAACTCGGTGATGTATTACTCATGGATCAAGATGAGCCTACGAACTATGAGGAGGCCGCAAATGGGCCGGACTCTCGGAAGTGGCTTGGAGCCATAAGATCCAAAATGGAATCCATGTATACCAACAAAGCATGGACTTTTGTGGAACCACCTGAAGGGGTAAAACCTATAGGGTGAAAGTTTGTTTTCAAGAAGAAAACTGACATGGATGGTAATGTGATTAATTTTAAGAGTCAATTGGTGGCTAAAGGTTTCAGACAAGTTCATGGTATAAACTATGACGAAACCTTTTCCCCAGTTTCAATGCTTAAATCCATTCGCATCTTGCTTGCAATAGCTGCTTACCACGATTATGAATTTGGCAGATGGATGTCAAAACAGTGTTTCTCTATGGAAACCTCCTTGAGGATGTGTACATGACACAGCACTGAGTTTTGTTGATCTAGAGCATTCCCATAAGGTGTGTAAGTTTCAGCGATTTATTTATGGATTGAAGCAAGCTTCTAGGAGTTGGAATCTTCGATTTGATGATGTAGTCAAAAAATTTAGTTTCATCAAGAACGAAGATGAACCTTGTGTTTCAAGAAGGTTAGTGGGAGCACAGTTTATCTCTGGTCTTGTATGTGGATGACATACTGATCATTGGGAATGATGTACCTACTCTGCAATCTGTTAAATATTGTCTATGGAATTTCTTCTCAAATAATGACTTAGGAAAAGCAACCTACATACTTGGTATAAAAATCTATAGAGACAGATCAAGGAAGTTGCTCGGTTTAAGTCAAATTACATATATTGACAAGGTTTTGAAACGGTTCAGCATGCAAGAATCCAAGAAAGGATTCTTACCCATGTCACATGGAGTCAGTCTTTCGAAGGCTGATTGTCCTTCCAATCAGATTGAGAAGGATTGTACGAATAGGATTCCATATGCGTCGACGATTGGTTATATTATGTACGCCATGTTATTTACTAGGCCAAATGTGTCATATGCCTTGAGCATGACAAGTAGACACCATTCGAATTCGGGTAAGAGTCACTGGATGGCTGTTAAGAATATCCTAGTACTTGAGAAGAACCAAGGATGAATTCTTGATATATGGAGGATAAGAAGACCTCACTGTAAAGGGTTACACTGATGCGAGCTTTCAAACCGATAAAGATGATTTCATATCGCAGTCAGGTTTTGTGTTTTTCCTTAATAGAGGATCTGTGAGCTGGACAAGTTCGAAGCAAGAGAAAATTGTCGTTCTACCACAGAGGCTGAGTATATTGCTGCATCAGATGCATCAAAGGGAGTTGTTTGGATCAGGAAGTTCATGACTGAACTAGGAGTTGTCCCTAGCATTGTAGATCCGATAGCACTATATTGTGACAACAATCGTGCGATCGCACAGGCTAGGGAACCCAGATCTCACCAACGATCCATAGACATACTCAGGAGATTCCATCCCATTCGATAGATCACCGAAAGAGTAGATGTGAAGATATGCAAGGTACCCACAGAAAATAATCTTTCGGACCCACTTACCAAACACCTTGCTCTGCGAAAGCATGAGCGCCACACTAGATCAATATGCATACGAGATGCACCAGATTGGCTCTAGTGCAAGTGGGAGACTGTTGGAGTATTCCCTAGAGGCAATCTATTTATCGTGAACATTTATAAAGTCTTTCAATTCATTGTATTATCGATACGGAGATATGTTAATATAATGAAGTCCTTAGAGTATTAATGTTGTATTCCTAAATATCCCTAGTCAAAGTATTACAGTTAATTAGGAAAACAATAATACATCAAGACTAGTATGTGGGTATATTGATATGGGATATCAAGTCTAACACATGGGTATGCACAAGGAATAATAGTGGACTGGATTCACCCACCATGAGAAAGGCTACGCGGGATTTATGTGATGTCAAGAGTGCTTCTCATAGTGACAATGGTGTTGTGATCCTCAACTTGAAGTCACTACATTCTCTTGAAGTGAATTATCATGTTTTGATGTCGTCAAACGTCACGCCGCAACACGGTGATTATAAAAGACGAGAGTAGATATCCACGGCCACTCTATGAGTGAGACTTAGGGAAAGAATGGCCATGCTCAAATAAATCAGTGTGATATTTTGATGTTATTTGTTGTCTAAGTCTACTCACAGATCGAGAAACTATATATTTTATATACAAGTGTGACACTCCTTGTCTTGTGTCTAATCTGGATAGAAGAGACAAAGGAATTATACAACACGGTAACATTGGTCACAGAGGTTAGCCATATCATTGACATTCCTATTACTTGGGTAGCATTAAAGTATTTCTAGATGTCGCTCAATGTTTGTAATTATTATTATTACTGCCAACGTAATTAGAAACCTACAGGGTCACACACAGGAATAGATCAAACTGGAACTAGTTGCTCATTAATTGGACTAAAGAGAAATAATGAATTGATTGGACTAAAGTGTAAATTGTGCTCATTAGTTGGACTAAATAGCAATTGTGGACTAGAATGCAAACTAATCCAAACTATTGGATTAAAGGGCAAAGATGAATTACGTAGCCTATAAATGGATTCATAGGCTATAAAATTCATTCTTGATTCATCCATACTCCCACACATACACTTAAGAACTAGAGAGAAAAGAGAAAAGAGAGAAATTCCCTCCTAGGGTTCGCCACCAAGGGAAGCCTCCCTTTCCTCCTTCCTCTCCACGGGTTGGGATGGACCCAGCCGCCATGTGCGTCCCGATTGGTCCGTCTTGTGTGAAAAGAAACTCATTATTCCTACAATTGCTAGCACCATTGGAGAAGAGGTCCCGTTCAGATCTGTTCGTGTGGATACCGTAGAGACGTGTTCTTCAGATCTGCTTTTGTGATCGTCACCAGTCAGTTTGATTGAGTTAAACCTCTAATCATCATATTATGCTCATTTACATGGGTCCTTGGTGCGTTTTAAGCAACTATATTTTGTATTTCGGCTGCGTTTGATTGCCCAAAACCCAACAGAAGAGACCCTAGATCTAAAAGTTTACGAAGAACTATAATTTAAACAATGATCGCTAGGATTTGGTTCTCTCGAGAAGGAGAAGAAAATATAGAAGATCATGACAAACAATGTGTGCGCGAAAAATAAACATCTCAAGACACCAGCTTGATGAAAGAAGCACATGGTATGGAGACTGACGACACCAAGGGGGGCGAACTAGGGTTACATGCACTTGTCGAAGCTCTCTTTCTTTCTCTCTGAGGGAGTTGATAATTGTAAGAACTTGAGAACGGATTTTTCTTCTATCCTATGGAACTTTTATTTATAGTTCTTGCAAGTAAAGAAATAGAAGTCTCATCAAAATCTAACTCATATGGAAATATATTTTCAAATTATTATAACTTATAATTAATAATTGAGTAATAATGGTAAATAGATAATTTTATATCCAAATAAGTTATTGTGGAGAATGATTCTTTCCAAATAAATATTCTATTTTGTATTTAAGGAAATTAAATTTCATAAAAAATCTCCTAACAATATTGCTAAAATTTATTCAAAGTATTGTTGGGGAATAGGAATTGATTATTCCATAAAAAGAATATTTATTCAAATTTGACTTCATTTTACTACTAAATTCATATTTCCAATTAGTATGCATATTTAGTATTTCTCTCAAAATAGAGAACAATTAGTAATAAGGTAATAGGAATACTTAAAAACTGCAGCTAGGGTGGCAGCTCAAGTGCTAGAGCGTTGGAAGCCCCTGCATGAGGTCCCGGGTTCAAACCCCCTCTACGACGAAAACAATTTCTCAAAAAAAGAGACTTAAAAACTCTTATTACTAAAATAGTTATAACCTACTTATATCATCCCATGTCAATTAATACTCATTAATGACCTCTTAAGAAAAAAATGAGAGATTTTTCTAAATTGTCTCTAGAATAAGATTTAGGATGAATCTAGTGAACTTAATGGACAATATTTTTTAATGGAATAAGGTTCCCGAACAAATGAGAAAGAAAATTCAAAGGAGGTGGAGGTTCACCCTAGGTCAAGTGTGTCAAGCTAGCGCAATTGGCTTTGGTCGTGACAAATTTTGGTGTGTGGGTAGTTCGACCTTCTCTTTCGCTTCACTTCTTTCACCGTTTCGATCATGTTTAGCCTTCTCCTATTGGACGGATACAATGGGCAGGAACCTATACCTAAAGACATGTATGAGAACTAGGTAGAGTGACCTTTTTACTCTTTAGATAGTCTTTTAGTTCACAGAAGTATCTAAGTATAAAATAAACCACATCAATATTATAACCTATAAATCATACTAGCCTAGATATGAGTCTTTGTTTCCCTGAATTGACAACAGGTAGAAACAGAGTTGGACGTGAAACAAAACTTTTGGTTTCAGAGATAATGTTTTCAAACTCAATATAATTTCTTTTTTTCGATACTCCAGAAACTAAAAGTGAATATGGTTTGCTAGTGGCTCTTGGAATCATTGGAACACGAAGAGGAATTGCGTAACATCTTGGAAAAAAAGAGATGGTGTTGATTGAAACTACCGCTAGTAGGATGTCACATACTAGCACAAAAGTCTGGCTGGAATTTTTAGTGAGGTGGGAGATGAGTCCTATATCTTTTCCACATAAAGGGAACAAAGGGATAGTGTTTGGTATAATGAGGGCCATGGCTTCATTATAATGAAATTTGTAGTGGATAAGAAGTCAAAAAAAGATGGCTAGGTTTGGGAAGACTTTCAAGGTCCAAATCTACCTTAATGAAGGAATAAAGCTAGAGCGGGTCAAAGAGATCAAACGTTGCACGCAAGAACTCTTATACACATTTCTGTGGGGATTGCATCCATCTATGGGAGTCCAAACTAGATAGGGATTTCGTGAAAGGAGAGGCTAAAATTGAGGAGATGATGGAACGTTGGAGGAAAAAGGAGAGATTTGAAGATTTCCGAATGAAAATATGTCCATCGATAGTGATAAGATGCTCATCCTTGTTCAAAGAGCTAGCAATAAGGGTTACCGATGGGGCCTTTCTATTCCTAGTGTCAAGAAAAAAGATAGAGTTTCCTTGGTTGGGAAGACACCCATACTGTCATTAAAGCTTCTTCTACCAGTTTTTATGCTTCTCTAAAAGAATGAGCTTTCGGAGTTGCTTCTATTGCTATATCTTTGCCTAAGAATCACCTGCCAAAGCATGATGGTGTGTACAGGAGGAATCCTATGAGGAAGATTCAACGTACACCAAGGGTAGGGAATGACAGACACAGGGGAAGTAAGGTAGTGAGTAGGTAGAGAGTAAGATAGTAGTAGCTGTATGAGAGAGAGACAGGTTTGGCAGAGCTTCCGCATAGTTCAGGTGATTAGTGTTATGTAGGAAGGGTTAACGATCCTATATATATATAGTGGAGAATATGACCGTTGTAGTGGGTTAATGCACCCATTAATGGCGGCTTAATTACCTTAACCACAACGGCACGTTCGTCCACATATATAGGGACCGTTACGCACTTCGTCCGCGTATACCGGAACCGTTATGAGATTGACCGGGTCTATGGAACTCGTACCATAAATCTCTCAAAGCAGTGACCAAAGGTCGCGCGCGGGCTTGGTTGTCGCTAGCGCGCAACGGAACTTACTCTAGCCTCCAAACCACTGAGTCTCTACAAGTCCCGTGTGGTGGTGTGCGAGGGCCCTGTCTCGCAGCCTCCACGCGGATCAGCGTGGGTGGTGATCCATTGTGTGTGGAGCACAGCTAGGTGTGCTAGATGATTTCCACGTGGCTGTGATCCGTCTGTCTGAAAAGCACTATCTACATATGGCATTAGTCCTTAATATTCAATAATGGTTGGCAAGTAAAGATATGTCATGGGTCTTAGATTTCCTCATGCGAAGCCCTCCCAAAGCTTTTGGTTTAGTGATATTACTCTAATTGACATTATGTGGATCACATCCTTCATTTAAACCCTTTGAAATGAATATTTTACAAATACGATCAATGTCTTTCAATATGGCTGCTGGAAGAAGAAAATACTGTAGGGTTTTGATTCATGGATCGCGCAAACGGAAGCATAATCAAACAATAGCCATGCAAAACCCTCCAAGGATCACAAGTCTAGATGCATAACGATAGTGAAGGTAAGAAATCATAAACACACCTTTGGGTTCTCCTTGATGACTTCAAACGCGAATAGTGTCACGTTCTCTATAGTTGATCCACGCCTAGAGTTGATCCTAGATCTCCAATCTCCTTGGTGCTAGCCCGGAATAAGAGGAGGGTGAAGGAATCACGCAAAACGAGGCAAAAGAAGGGCTCGGCCTCCTTTTGGCGTCGGGGACGAGGGGGCGGCGGCAAGGGGGCGGCGTCCTCCTTGTTGCTTGCTCTCTCTCTCCTTTGTTCTCTCCCACTCTTGTTATGTTCTCTTTAGAGCATAAGTTATGAGGAAGGAAGGAAGGAGGGTCCTTTATATAGTCCAACAACTCTTTGTTAACTACCTAAAGGACTTATTCTAGTCCTACTAGAATTCAATTTAGTCCCTTCCTTGCAAATTAGTCCCTACTAAGTTTGCAAGGGTTTGCAAAGTGATCCTTCTAATTAATTAATCCAATTAATTAATTCCCAAATCTAGTACAACTCTATATAGCGTGTGACCCCATAGGTTCTATCTAGTTGGTAGCAACTCTTTGCTAATATGGAGCGGTTTCTAGCAAAACATCCATTCTAGCCAACTAATAGAATAGTCATCTAGACAACCTTGTACAAGTAATTGTCTCATCCCTTTGCCTCCATATCCGGATTGGACACGAGACATACAAGTCACACTCGTATATCCAATCCATAGTTTCTCGATCCATGGAATAGCCTTATTCATGCAAATAACATCAATATCCCATATTGATTTATTTGAGTCTGGCCAGACATTCTATAAGCACTATCCTTCGAGTGGCCTAGGATATTTGCTCCCGTTATGTGGGAGGGGCAAATCCTCTCTACGTCCACTACGATCTCTAAGCTTGCTTCTCATTGTATCCAGTACACGCCTTTATAACTACCCAGTCACGGTGTAGCGTTTAACGCTACCAAGATCACAATGATCCACAACTAGAATATCTAGTGACTTCAAGTCTAAGGATGACAATACCATTGTACCCGAGAAGCACTTGTGACTCAACATAACATGTATGTAGCCTTCTCGGTGATGGGTCAATCCAGTGCAACATTCCGTAATGCACACCTATGTGTTGGATCATGATATCTCTATATCAATCCAACCCCATACTAGTCTATAGATGATTGTCCCATTAATCATTATACTTGACTAGGGATATTTAAGATAAACAACACGATTGTAAATCTAAGGACTTCATTATATTAAATATCCAATAAATAATAAATGAATTTTCTAGCCAAATACAAATTCATACTAAACTAGATTGCCTCTAGGGCATCTATTCCAACAGTCTCCCACTTGCACTAGAGCCAATCTGGCGCATCTCGTATGCCCATACTCCTAGTGTGCCCTTCATGCTTCCACTGCGTGAGAGGCTTCGTAAGCGGGTCTGACAGATTATCATCTGTAGGAATCTTGCATATCCAAACGTCTCCTCTATCGATAACATCTCGAATTAGATGAAACTTCCTGAGCACATGCTTGGACTTCTGGTGCGATCTTGGTTCCTTCGATTGCGCGATCGCTCCAGTGTTGTCACAGAACAACTCCACTGGATCCGCAATGCTAGGGACCACACCAAGTTCAGAAACAAACTTTCTGATCCAAACAGCCTCCTTTGCTGCGCCATTTGCAGCAATGTACTCAGCCTCTGTTGTAGAATCAGCCACCGTCTCTTGCTTGGAACTCTTCCAGCTCACCGCTGCTCCATTCAGGCAAAACACATATCCCAACTGTGATCTAAAGTCATCTCTATCGGTTTGGAATCTTGCATCAGTGTAACCCCTTACACGCAACTCTTCCTCACCGCCAAACATCAAGAAAGCATCCTTAGTTCTTCTCAAGTACTTTAGGATGTTCTTGACAGCAATCCAGTGACTCTCACCCGGATTGGATTGGTATCTGCTTGTCATACTCAAGGCATATGACACATCTGGTCTAGTACATAACATGGCGTACATGATAGACCCTATGGCCGAGGCATAGGGGATCCCACTCATGCGTTCCTTCTCAATCTCATTGGAAGGACAACCACTCTTCGAAAGAGTGATTCCATGTGACATGGGCAAGAATCCCTTCTTGGAATCTTGCATGTTGAACCGTTTCAACACCTTGTCAATATATGTACTTTGACTTAGGCCTAGCAACCTTTTAGATCTATCTCTATAGATCTTTATACCGAGTATATAGGCTGCTTCCCCTAAGTCCTTCATTGAGAAACACTTTCCTAGCCAATCTTTCACAGATTGCAGCATGGGAATGTCGTTTCCAATGAGTAGTATGTCATCCCCATACAAGCCCAGAAAAGCTACAGAGCTCTCACTAACCTTCTTGTAAACACAAGACTCATCTTCGTTTCTGATGAAGCCAAACTCTTTGACCACTTCATCAAAACGTCGATTCCAACTCCTAGAAGCTTGCTTCAATCCATAAATGGATCGTTGCAGCTTACAGACTTTGTTGGCTTGCTTTGGATCCTCAAAACCCTCCGGCTGTATCATATACACGTCCTCGAGGAGATTCCCATAAGGGAATGCCGTTTTGACATCCATCTGCCAAATCTCATAGTCGTAGTATGCTGCAATTGCAAGTAGGATTCGGATGGATTTGGTCATTGCGACTGGTGAAAAGGTTTCATCATAGTCAATACCATGAATCTGTCTGAATCCTTTAGCTACCAATCGGCCCTTATAGGTAATCACATAACCATCCATGTCGATCTTCTTCTTGAAGACCCACTTGCACCCTATGGGCCGCGCCCCATCAGGTGGTTCCACCAAAGTCCATACTTTGTTGGTATACATGGATTCCATCTCGGATCTCATGGCTTCAAGCCACTTCTGCGAGTCTGGGCCATTCATGGCCTCTTCATAGGTAGTAGGCTCATCATCTATGAGCATCGTGCCACCGGAATCAGTTACGAGAAGTCCGTACCTATCGGGTTCCTGGCGCACTCTACTAGATCTACGAAGCTCTTGTGTTACCTGAACAGGTGGCTCCACAACTGCTTGTGATTCCTGTTCATGTTCCATAATCGGTTCAGTGATTTGTGGTTCTTGAACTTCTTCAAGTTCTACATTCCTCCCACTTGCTTCTTTAGAGACAAACTCTCTTTCTAGAAACACGCCGGTCCGAGCAACAAACACTTTGTTCTCGGTTGGATTGTAGAAGTAGTATCCCTTAGTTTCCTTAGGGTACCCCACAAATTTACACTTATCCGATTTAGGCCCCAGCTTGTCTGATTGTAAACGTTTTACATAGACATCGCAGCCCCAAATCCTCATGAACGACAGTGTGGGACGCCTCCCACTCCACATCTCATATGGTGTCTTCATTGATAAATTTGCATGCAAGGTTTTAATAGGAATTTTGAGGTCCAACATGAAGTCATCCACTACACTTTTCCTCAACCTGAAATTGTGAGCAATCTCTTGAACAATTGTGATGTTCTTAGTGCCTCTTCTACTAGAGATGTAGCTGACTTGAAATTTACTATTGATTGTGTCAAGATAGCTCATCAACCTCAAAGAAATGGTGTCAGTGAAAAGCTTGTATATTGTATTGCTTAGGAACATTGTTCTAAAGATGAGACACTTTATGGCTTGGCAATATTGGGGATGAGATCAAATTATTCTATGGTTTAAGTCATCAAGAAAGACTTTGTTATTGAAGGACATGGTGATAAGGTCCACGATATGTTGCTTAATAGTGTTCCATATTCACTAGCAAACGTGGGATGAAAACCACCAAGCCCTTGTGTTTTTCTTGGCTTAAATTCCAAAGAACAACTTACCTCATCCATAGTGGAGTAGCCCATAGAACACGCTGATTGACACCAACAGTGGTGGGAACGGATACCAAATCCAGGACCTTGATAGAGATAGTGTAGGAATGGGGAAATTATTTAGATATATACTTGGTTAAGGTTTGAGAAATGGCAGACTCCTCATAATGCCAGATACCATTGGAGTTCTTGATAGTAGAATTTTTTTTCTACTTTTCATGAAGAAAGTGGAGGTAAGACTCCTCATAAGGACGTTTTAACCCTTAAGAGTGTCAAACTTCAAGTAACTGACGCCCCTGAATGTGACCCCTTAGTGTGGATGTGAGGACCGCCGCTAAAAATAGTTTTAGAGATAAATGTGTCCCCTATATCATGCAAAATGTCCATTATTACCTTCTAATATCTCTCATATTTTGCATATCATAGTGTAACTATGTCCCCAAAACTGTTTTTAGAGATAGTCCCCAACTCTGGACTAACGGCATCACAACAAGGGGTGTAAGTTTTGTAAAGTTTGGCACATCGAACAACTACTGAAGGAGTAGAAGTGTCCTTTTCCAAACTAGAAGGGGTGAAATTATCTTTCATTCAAATTAGAGGGGTGAAAGTGTCTTTTACCCGAAAAAGTTAAAATGGTTGAGGATTGAGGAGGAATCGGCTGCGATCACGCCCCGCATTACTCTCCTACGTCCGTTACCTTTCTTATCGGACCGGGACACTATCTCTCCCACTCTCACATTAATTTACTTATTATTATTATCACTATGGCGTCCCATATAAGTACGCCTCTCCGGTGCTCGCCTGACGCGCCGGCTTTCTCATCGCTGCATTTCCGTCAAAGCCTTCAGGCTCATACCCTCCTCCCCTCTACTTCCTTCTCCAACTACAACTGCTGTAAGGTGCAATGTCAATCTTGAATCTCAAATGGGTCTCCCACAACCCTAAATTTACTTGTTTCTCTAATTAATTCTGTTGATTCTTCAATAGATTTCTCACTCCAGCGCTCGACGTCCTGTTTCGATGACCGCCAAGTCGCAGGCGACTGCCGAAGAGAAACTCATCTCCGGCAACAGAATGCTGGTTCGTGCTTCGTTTCGAAAAAAAGGGTTTTTACTGGATTCGGACTGTTGAAGGCGGTTCAGAATCAATTGTAGGAAATGATAGTTCTTGGTTTAGCAAAAGCAATTGATTTGTGATTTGTGTTTGTCTCGCAGGTTTTTGTGCCTCCCCATCCACTCATCAAACATTGGGTTTCAGTTCTTAGAAATGAGCAGACGCCCAGCCCAGTTTTCAGTGAGTACGATCCATTGATGTCTGGTTTTTGCTATTTCAACTATGTCATGGCAATGCACTACTTGTTCAGAATAAAAAAAGAGGGCCCTGTTCCAGTGCGGAATAGAATAAATTTGTATCATTTTCTCAGTTTATAAACGGTAGGTTGATCAAGTTTAGTGAGGAAGAATATGTTCTCTTAAATCTAAGCTCTTGCATTCTACTCAAATAGATATATGTAGAGCAAGCCCTTCTTTTCTGAGAAAAAGATGAACAGATAATTGATTGACCATATCCTTCTATTTCTAGTGAAAAACAAATGGTAAACATAGCTTTTTGGTCTATAAAATACAGACAAGTGATATACCAGTAACTTCTTATATTCTCGTTTGTTATTTAGTGAATCAATATAACTAGCCATGCAAGATTCACTAAGCCATTTAACAATGGAGTTGAAGTGCATACATTGACCACGATATTTTTACCCTGCCAGCCAGTGCCAGGGTTAATGATTTAGTTCCATCTACATATTTTAGAAAATATGTGACTTAAGGAACTTATCCTCATTAAGATCTTCAAACGTATATCACTGTTCTTGTCAAATCAGAATTTGTAAGTTAGTAAAAGGATTGTTAACTCTTGTTTATGTTCTTTAATAATAGGCTAGCTTTTCAACAACTTTGAGGATAGGGTGACACCTATCTGAAATGCTTCCTTTAGACCTGGTTTAGATATTTTATCGTTTTACTATATTTGTTGCAGAAAATGCAATGGCTGAGTTAGGGAGACTGCTTATGTATGAAGCATCAAGGGACTGGCTGGTGAGATCATTGAATTATATAATTTTTCATTTATGAATACATTTTTTTCTGATAGGAAAATTGCCTTTAAACGTAGACTACAGAGAATTTTGGATTGTAAGTTCTATAATACCTCAAAAATTAGTTTAGTAGTTATCCAGTAAGTAATCAGGATTTGATAAATCAGAAAATGTGCAGAATATTGGTCTATCTAGTTGTACCTTTTTTGTTCATGAGCTTTCATGACTCGTAATTTTGTGCTTCTGTTGCTATCAGCCTACCGTAACTGGAGATATTCAATCGCCAATGGGCATTGCCTCTGTGGAGTTTATTGATCCTAGGGAACCTGTGGCGGTCAGTATACCCTCTTCTGCTTTCCTTGTGTTTCCTTGTCATTTGTCTATCTTTGATAGTTATTAGTTTGATTAATTTTCGACCTTTTTTCATTAAGAAAGTTCCATATTAAGTTATTACCATGGATTCCTTATCTGTAGTCCTAACATACTATGTAACTGTTTAGATTATTCCTATCCTGAGAGCCGGTCTTGCTTTAGCAGAACACGCAGCATCAATTTTACCTGCAACAAAGACGTACCATCTTGGTGAGAATTGTTTTACTCTCAGGTTGAAATTTGATGCACCTCTGTATCATTTTAGTTCCTGAAACTAATAGTACGTGTACCTTTGGCGTATATCATGAAGTCAAACCCTTGAATAAATTCTTGTTTCACTAAGATGCGGGTAAATTCTTGTAAGAATTGTTTTTACTCTCAGGTGGAAACTTTGATGCATCTTTGTATCATTTTAGTTCCTGAAATGCATAGTACTTTTACCTTTGGTCTATTGTTGAGTCAAACCTTGAATAAATAATTGTTTCACGAAGCAACGGATTCTGACTAATGAAATGTTGACAGTGTAATTGCTTGCAACATAATTTCGTATTTACTATCAACCATTTTTTCTCCATTACATTGTTGACACCATTTATCTTATACGTGGTTGCTCCAAATGTGGAAGCAATTAGTTTCCGTGTTAGTAACTGTTATTTTTGTTTTCATAATGAAGGAGTCAGCAGAAACGAAGAGACACTCCAGCCAACTGTATATTTGAACAAGTAAGAATTCTCTTGGTTCTATTTTGCATACTTTATGTTTGTTCAAAACGTACGGTCTTTCCTTTCGGTCATGTCATTGGTTTAGTAGTTATGGTTTATTTTATGAACTTGTAATGCAACAAATGCTGCGTGTTCTCTATGCCTGTCGTAAGATGCTATCTTCATTGCTATCACCATAATTACTGGTATTTGGTAACACTATTGGTCGTAACATTCAAAGCAAACCGGATTTGTAAGCAATATGCGACTAAACAAGTTATGTTTTTACATCAACTGCACTCAATTTCGTTATTTTCCCTTGTGTTCTATGAAGTTGGTTTTGAAGTTGTTTACATGTATTCTGATCAATACAATTGCTGTGTATTCACTTTACACATGGTACAAACTGAATACCTAATGATCGGCTAACCAATACTGCTTTTTCCTCTTGTTTGTAGTCGGTCTGTATCATCATAATTGTCTGTGCGCCCAACTTCATCTACTCTTGTTACACTTGCTCAATCCATACCAAGACAGCCTTTGTTTTTCCCACCGTCAACGGAAGGTTATTATCGTTAAACTGAAAATAGTCCATATAGATGAAGAAGGTTTATGAAGGACATGCCACCCACAACTTACTTTAATGAGATAGCACAAACATAAGAAAAATGACTAGATGAAGAAAAATAGGAAGGCTCTGCCAAGGCGAGGTACGAAAGCACTTTTTCCTGGGGTGATTTTCCGAGCAGTAGCACTCCATCAGATTTCTGAGAACCTTAAATCACACTCCAATATTAGTAGATTTTTTTTTGTTTAACGTTTGGGTTCTGATGCCTAGTTGGCTAGTCCGACAATAACACGAAACTTTGTGGACAATAATGTCGTATTCATTTCCATCAATTTTCTCACAGAAAGTAATTTCTAGAGACTTGGAAATAAAAGTAATATGTGAGATTTTGACTAGGGATGACGGTTAAAAAGGCTTCTTATTGTGATAACTTCTGGATGAATGATGGGAAGTGGAGACATTTCGTTACAGTGACCACTCCTTGCAAGCCTTCTAATACCAGTACGCCCAATACCATAGGCAAACATTCTAAACAGTTGCTTAACTGCATTTATATTCTGATAGCTCTGATACAACGCAAAATCAGGGCATATAGATATATACTTCTGGTAAATTATTCATCCATCCTACCCAACGCTCTATTTAGTATTTACCATACATTTAAAATTAAAATTATAGTAAAAAATAAGTCACTTTAAATTAGCCTCAGTATTTAAAAAGCTAGCAAAACACTTAATATATGTTTAGAATGAACAGAACATGGCTATAGGTAATTCAGTATTCCGCAATTTTCTCAAAGGTCTTGGTTATGTTTAGCATGAGCAGATCACACTCGTAGGCAACTTTTGGTATTTGCTAATGTTCTGAAATGTTCAAGTAACTAGTCCAACTTGCAAGTTCCCTAGAAAATCACTAGCACTCCTGATCTTTTAACACCACTACCATTTCCGTTATGTCATTTTGATGCCAAATTAAGAACATGACCTGGACCAACTTTCAAACTGTCCCAGAGTGTTTCGGCTTTGGCGATATGGATCTGGTCTGAGGAAGAGACGAGAATCTAATAAGATCTGGGATAAAACTGAGAAGAACTATAGAAAGAATTATTCCCTAACCATTCCCTAATCAAAAGAGAAGTCCGGCCAAGGACATTTTCACCGTCGTTCAATGAGTTCTTCAAGAACTAGTGAAGAATAATTCCTCCATTTTCGTAAAATTCAAGTCTACTACGAATTTCATAGTGAAGGCTTTTATAGCCTAAAACCACTATAGAAAGAATGATTCCCTAACCACAACTGTGCGTGCGTAGTCTTCAAATCCGGAATCTGCTACTGGCATTACCAGAGATTTTCCATGGCCAGCCACAAAGTTTCATAGCACTATGTATTATGGGATATCTAGCTCTAATCTTCGTGAGCATGATAGTACCATCTATCACCTCGGTCCATGTCTACGATTAGCTTAATCTACCATCATGATCTGTTCATCCTTCAGCGCAGCCAAATTTGGTGACTTGTTATGCTATGGTTCTCTGCTATTGCTTGACCTTCTGAGGTGTATTCGTCTCCGGTGTGTGTATCTGCACGCGCATGTGTGTGTATTGTATATATGTATAGTTGTAATCGAGCAATACCCAATAGCTGTTGTACGATACAGTGCATGAACTATACGAATTGTATCGTTGACTTGTATCGGGAATTAGTCGTATGGTCCCTATTATACCATATCGTATTCTTTCGGTGTATTGGACGATACACTACAAATGCAGAAGAGTTGAAAATCTGTGGTACTTTCTGGAGAACTATTAACATTCTCCTACTATAACATAGACACATTAATCTCACATTAATCTGAGCTTGGGAGATTTGCATCCTTCTTTTGGACTTCCCCAGACTGACCTGAGGAACAGAGAAATTAAGTATTATAATGAAAAAAGAGATAACAAATGAAAGCATGCTATGTTCCTATTGCTTCACCATGTACTTTTAGCTTGGATTTCTTAATTGCTTTGTGTTCTAGACTTGTATGACCAAGAGACTTAGTAATATTATATCCGTCGCCCTGAGATTAATAATCTTTGTCTTTTTTGGGTGAAATCTGTGGTTTTAATCAGTTTTTTAATTTAATATTTTATACAAGCTTCACTTTTTTTGCTTCTTTAGAGTTCAGCAATTGACCCTTTTAATTTCGATGAACATGATTTGTTTAGAAGGTGAGCAATGCCATTTTGAACTTGAGTCAGATTTGTGGTACTTGGCAGGTATAAAGGTGACAAATTTGAGATAGTGGACATAAATTCTTAATGTATAAGAAGCTAAGACATGTTCGTAAGCTATTATAAAGGATGTATCTGTATCTATTTTTGCTACATGATACATATCATTCTTTGACAACTATATTCGATGTATAAAAAACTGAATACATTTTCAATTTGCTACACAAATCTGTTAAATTGGTCAACCGTTTTCTGGTACATTTTCAAGCCTTCAGATTTTGTTGCCAGATTTCGCATTGATGACCATCCAACTTAACAGAGCATGATCGAGTTTTCTTCACTTCCATGAAGCGCGAGTCTAAGTTGCCAGTTTCTTTTCAAGCCCATCACAAATCCTTGCTTCGTCTTTTAGTTCCTTTCCAGTTGACTTTCCGAAATCAATTCCTTATGTAACTTTTAAATAGCAATATTACGAAGTCTTTGAAAGTAAGTAAACGTGTCCACTCTCTACTTTAGTTCAGATCTACTTACTCAGTTCAGTTATGTCAGCTTAGAAGATTGTTAAAACATTAGTCTAGGGAAATGCCGAAATGGGAAGGTTACTTTACGGTACACTTTAGGAAATTTGAATCGAAAATCACCAGGAACAATTTAATAGCCTTGTAAGCTTCAATTGAAGATGATTCCATTTTGTGAGTTCTACAGAATCATTTATAAAAAGTTTATGACAAACTAATAGAAATTTCTAGTGAGGTCCCTGGAGGAAATTTCTAAGGAGACTCACACGCACACACACACACACACACTGTATCTCTTGGGAGTGAGTTGGAACATATTCTTCGACTGAAAAGGAGCTAACAGTTAACACCTAGATGTCCTAATTCAAGAATGTCCGGACTATATTCATTTCCTACATACTTTTTCAAACTCAATATCTGCATGTAGTTTTGGTTCTAGAGATAGCAAGACCAATAAATGGAAGGTTAATTTTGTATATCTACCAAATCAATAATGTTTTCTGAAACTTTGTTACAAGTTCAGTGTCACAATATAAGTGGGATTGAGAGTAGCAGATCTCTAGCATCCCACAAAGGAAATAGGTGGGAATAGGAAATCTGCCGAGTTCTGGTAAATTATATGCAACAATGCGCTTGGCATTCCTGTCATTGGAACATGAATGGTGTACGTAGTTTACTACTAACTCGAGGTTGAGTATTATAATCATTGTTTTCATACATTTTGTGTAATTCGTTCTACAGGTTACCTGATAAATTCCAGGAAGGAACTCGTGTATTCGTTGTAGATCCCATGCTGGCGACAGGTAGCTTTTGATTGATTTTTCTATACTATCACTTGTGTAAGTGCACAATTCTCACTAATGGCTCCTGTTTGTTACAATATGTAAGGTGGTACGATAGTTGCAGCTCTTGAATTAATAAAGGAACGTGGAGTGGGCAACGATCAAATCAAAGTGGTTAGTAATTAGTACAAAGATCTCCTTGTATTCCTATTTATTTCTTTTCCTCGCATCATGTATAAGTTCTTGTTGAGTTGTGTTCTTGAAATTTGCATATCTTTAAATTATAGAGCGCAAAATACAATTTTTGAAATTATTCAAAAATGTATTCAAAATTTAAGAATTAGGATATTACTGTTTTTATCCTTGTTTCATTTACTGGAGAACGGAACTGACTTATTTCGAATTTATAAACAGCGAATAAAACTTGTCTTCATATTCGAGTCTTCTTAGCTACATTAGAAGGATGGTTTGGATCAGAATCTGGGATTGACTTTGCTCTAAGCCTTTGATTTAAACCAGTGTTATTTCATTGCTGTTTTCCATGAAATTTTCACATGTCAATGATCATATTGCACTGTTTTCTGTTTTCATCCATGCTTATGAAATTCCTGAAATTGCTGCACCGTTACGAACTGTTGTACGTTCTTCTCAGATATCTGCTGTCGCTGCTCCTCCAGCTCTTCAAAAGCTCAGTGAAAAATTCCCTGGGTACGTTCTTCTCATAAATGAATGAGCTGTTTAGAAATACGTCAGTTGAGTAGATATTTCTTAGCTTTGTTTTTGCTGCCATCTGATTTCACAGGCTTCATGTATATTCTGGAATCATTGACCCTACTGTTAACGAGAAAGGGTAAGTTCTTTTGCACCTTGCAGCATCATTGAAGTAATAACTTGCTTAAAGCTGTGTTGGGGGTTCAAGTTATAAAAATGTGTTCTGCAAATTTCAGGTTTATAATCCCGGGTCTTGGAGATGCAGGAGACCGTAGCTTCGGCACATAAAAAGGCCTCCAAGTAAATTCTACAAATTTTGAAGTCAATATCCAATCTTATTATCTTAGGACTCTGTCAAATTTTGAGATAGCATATTTGTCAAATTAGTGGGTCGATTCCTAATCTTAGATGCGCTTGTGAGGAGCCAATTCTGTAAGCTATTTTGATGAACTTGTGAGGAAACTGTGAAAAGGTGGGAGTCAAGTCATTTTCTGTATTGTCATGAGTTTGGAGCGTTCTGTATTTGAATGTCATGATATGGTTTTTGAGTTACCAGACTATTACTATACAAACCGCCACTCTGGCTGAGAAGGCATTTGACTCCGAAAGGAGAAAATTCGATGTTGATGGCAGTTCCAATGCTGCATTTCCATCACCTTCTCCAGAAGTTGTATCAGCTTGGAAAGTCAGATTCGTTTGGGAATGTAATTGCAAATCAATGATTTTGTATCGCGAGCATCATTTCATCGCCTCATATGAGCCCTAAGAACATTCGTCAACATTGAACTACTTGACGATTGTTGATGAATATTGACGAATTCATTAAGTATTTTACTGATTTATTTTGATGAACAAAACTAGATCAAATTCGCGAATGTCAAAATTAGATCAAATTCGTGAGCCTTGAGATAATATTGACGAATAAGTCCATATAGCCGATGAATATAACTATTTAGTTGATGAACTAGACTTTACATATGACAAATTTAACATTTAATTGATGAATAGAATACATTTACGATGAAGAAATTTTCTCTCTCTAAAATTCTCCCTCAATCTTGTTGTGCCAATCCATGCATGAGTTTTTTCCAATGATTGCTTCTACCTACAACCTAGTTTGTAATTATTTCCTTCTGATCTATCTCTTCTTTTAGTTCATTCCCTAGAAATATCATCATTCCAACCCCTTCACCACCCTATCAAACTCTCTGCTCCACTTTTTCTTACACTCCAACTCTCACCTTTCCGGCGTTCTTGACACTTGTCAAAATTCTCTTCCCTCAATTCCTTCTCCTCTCTTTATCTAATGGCTTACTTCTGGAGATCTCAATCAATCTCACCCCCTGGATCCTCAAACACTTCCTCTCAAGAGCAACTTGACGAGAGAGGATTCATGATAGACCTAGATCCACAAATGGTTAACACCTACAGAGCTCTCTGGAGAAATTGTGTGATTGGAAAGTTCGTGAAAACCCAAAAGACTCTCTTCCAGCACTAGCGGTCATACAGCAGGTTATCGATGAGGTCTGGAAGACAAAGGCGAGGATTTGGATGGAAGGAAAAGGAACTTGCTTTCTCTTCCATTGCTTCAATGAAGTGGAAAGCTGCTAAACTTTGGGGGCATAGGCATGCATGACAAGACTTTGATGATAAGAGAAAGGTCTTTAAATTTTGCTATTTCAGACCCATATTTTCCCTTTCTAAACGTTCAGATTAGAATGCCAGGAATACCTATGGAAGGATTTTTCCTGTGATCTTGTCCGAAATTTGGGTAAAGTTGCCGGAGAAGTTCTGTATCTTGATTGAGATTTGAAAAGATTTGCTAATATGGAGGAATTAGAGTGAAAGTGGGAGTAAACCCTAATAAACCTCTTACCCCCGGAGCATACATCAAACCCATATGTCCTGACCACCAACCAAAATGGATTTTCTTTCGCTATGAAAACATCTACAAAGTCTGTTACAAGTGTGGAAGATTAGGTCATTCAAACAAAAATTGTTCAAGCAATTTAGTGGAGGTATTGGACCTGTTAAAGGACAGATGCAGAAGGACACAATTCTATGACTCCTTGAAGTTTCATATCACCGCCGGTAAGCCTCTGTTCAACGAAAAATCAGATCTTTCAAGTCGACGGGTCGGAGCCGGACAACAATGGTGGGCTTAACCCAAGTTTCAACACCAACCGGGTACGGAGAAACAACCCGAGCCAGGAGGGACAATCTTGTCATTTCCTTTCCGTACGGAGCTTCTTAGGATGGGTTTTACACTCCGAGTCTTCTTTCGACTCAATGGACTATGAAACCCTTACTTCTGGCCCATTTATTCCTTTCCCTATGGAACTCTTTGGGCTAGGCCCATTTTCAGCTCATCCCATATTTAGCCCGAATTCTCTCACCTCTCCTGATCCGAACCTAACCCTGCAAGCCTACGACACAAGTACCCATTTTGATGGCACCGGACCCTCAACCCGTGTCCCGTCCAAACTCGAGCCCCATAACATTCCTTTTGCCCAATCGTTTCAGATTCCTTCACAACCCCACTCAATTAACCCTATCTCTCTCTCTCGAACTTCCCTCCTATTTCCCAACAACCCGTAACAAGTCCCCATGCAGAGCACTCAAACTTTATTCCTGCACCTGCCATAATCACACCGCCCTCTCTACTAGCCTACAAAGATAGAGAACATCTTCTTCAACAATCCCTTGTATCCCCTGGATCTATCTCTAATCTCTCTTGTTTCGAATCAATGGGCTGTCTTTCCGGAGATGAAGATGATGACCTCTCAAGGTTTCTTCAACACCTCCATCCGATCAAGACGGCCTCATCGGTCCATGAGCCTACAGCCCCTCCTCTCCCATCTCAAGTCACGGCTCCTGCAGGATTGATTATTGTTCCAATGACAGAGCATATTGAAGCCAATCCCCTGCAAGTGATTAAGCCGTCGGCATTTATCCTTCGAGCGCCGGGATTTATGGACGATGAAGCGGATCAAAGACATAGCCAAGCTCTGTCAAGAACTCCAATTGACATCCCTCTACTTAGTATCAAGCCTCATCAGCAGATGGAGGAGGAGGAAAAGACGAAGCTGGGAAAAGCCAAAGAAGCCAATCAGACAAAGAAGAACCCTAAAAGCACAAGAAAATTGCCACCAAAGAAGAGGAATATTGTTGAAGTTTTGCCAGTGGAGGGTGCAGGATTGGAGCAGAAAGCATTGGCCTAGTTTGTAGAGCAGAAAAAACTCAGATACAAGATTTCAACTTCGGAGGATCCAGTTCCCCATTCATCGGTACAAGCCTCTTCAGCTCCAAAAAAGACGAGAAAACCGAGGGCCTCAAGTGCTGAAAAAGGAAAAGCTCCATTGGCGTCTTCCAACTGTTTGCAAAAGAAAAAAGCCATCTCTTTTGAATTTGCCTTGGATCATTTCATGAAGAATAGAGTTAGAGATGAACCAGAAATGATGAGGAGATATGAAGCAGAGAAGAAGAGAATGGAGGACATTGAGAAAAAGAATTTGGAGAAAGCTGCAGGGTTTATTTGGATTTATGGTAAGAAAATTGATCCAAATGAACAAGCACTCTTTGATTTTCTTGAGAATAAATCAGACCCGAGGAATTCCAAGCCATTCTAAGTATTAAGTTGTTTGATTCGCTCCTTCTTATGTTCATGATGTTTCTGTGTTTGTTCTATCAAAACAATGCTATCTAGTAGTCGGTTTGCAAGAGTTAGTTTAGTTAGTTAGCAGCTTTGGTTGGTTTGCTATGTTGTTCTTGCTTTTATGTCTGTGGTCGTCCTATCATGTACTTGACTTCGTCTTAATATGTAGTTCCCCTCTTCTTGCTAAAAAAACATTTAATTGATGAATGTAACTTTTATATTGTCGAATGAGGCTATAGACTAAGCGAACAAAACTTGTAATCTTACACAGGGGGTCATTAACGGAAAGTCAGATTCGTTTGGGAATGTAATTGCAAATTAATGATTTTGTATCGCGAGCATAGTTTCATCGCCTCATATGAACCCTGGGAACGTTCGTCAACATTGAACTACTTGACGAATGTTGATGAATATTGACGAATTCATCAAGTATTTTACTGATTTATTTTGATGAACAAAACTAGATCAAATTCGCGAATGTCAAAAATAGATCAAATTTGCGAGCCTTGAGAAATAGATCATAAACCTTGTAATGTTGACGGATCACTTATAATGTTGACGAGTAAGTCCATATAGTCGATGAATATAACATTTTAGTTGATGAACTAGACTTTACATATGACAGATTTAACATTTAATTGATGAATGTAACTTTTATATTGTCAAATGAGGCTATAGAAAAAAACGTGTAATGTTAGGGGGGGACCATCATTACTTCGTAGAAATGGTGAAGAAAATGAGACTCCAAGCTGTGTAATGGTTCGTGGGTGGTTGTCAATGGTATGCACAAGTACTGCGGTGAATGAATGAAAACGGTCGGGTCTGCCTTAATGAAAGGCACTACATTGGAAACTTTGAAAAACTAAATTTCTAATAAAATGGTGTCTGGCCATGACTAGAGCAAGAAGATTCTCTTACATGTACATCAAGATAACTCGTTCCGACCAACCATTATTGGTCGTGAACTACATGTCATGGATTTGATTAACGTTTTTATTCCCAGGCGACAGTGACGGTGTTTGTAACTTTGGAAGAGATAGGACAAGAGGTTCATATACCAGGCATTACAAGTGTTCCAGCGGAGAACCAAATTTGTCGAGTAGATGTGTGCCATGACCATTCAATTGTGCAGCTTCTACTGCAGTCTCCACATGGATTTCCCACGGAGTATTCTGGTTATGAGATCATTGATCGGATAGATTGTGAGAACTTTTCTGCAAGGGATGGCTTTAATCTGATCGACAACGAGGGCACATGTAACAATGTCGATGAGGGAGCCATGAGCCACTCAACCCTACCATTGACATCAATACCGCTCCCGATGTTGTGGTAGCCACCAACGGCTGAAGGTCTGGCTCTCAAAACAGAAATGGTGTTTGAACATATAAGCTAGTTAATATAATTAGAGATGATGCATGCACTCACTGTTGCCAGTATCTCGTAGACATGAGAGAATCAAAGCGGGTAATACTGAAGTGCAAGGATGAGGATTGCCCTTAGTGGGTCGGGGCATACAAAAAAGCAGATGCTACTTTCTACGTGTTGAAAAAATATGTTGCACACACACTTGCACTGCAAGAACAATCGACGGCAAGCACTGCAACATGACCAGCATTGTTTTCACTAAAAGCTTGTTGTCACGTTTTGAAGACTACAAGAAGATTCCCTTGGTTAAAAATATAAGGGCTCACCCGAAAGTGATGGGAATCACTTTAAGCTATTGGACTATATGGTCAGCACAACATAAGGGAAAGACTTGTATTAGCATACTCGCGCTCAATATTATGCAGACCTTCCAACGTACCTCTATATGTCGGCATTGCTCGACGTCGATCCTGATACAAATCTATCCAAGTAGTGCTTATTGAAAATAGGAACACAACTACAAGGGATGAAGTTCATGACACCATTACTCTTTATTGATTGTGCTCATATGAAGAAAGAGCCAGTAAAATTGGTAACGTGCACTGCAGTCGATAGGCAGAAATACTGTTATCCAGTTGTTTGGGGGCTGGTGGATGTCGAGAACAATGAGGCATGGTACTGATTCTTACAAAGATTGTGTGAACATTTCCCCGATGATAACCTTATGATACTTTTTTCCGGCCGACATCGAGAAAAAATCAACGACGTTGGTAACATATACCGTTGTCAAACCATATACACTGCTAGAAGCATTTGAATAGGAACATGGACGACTTTTACAGAACTGGCTTCAAGTTTAGGAAATGTTTTTACTAAGTTTCATGATGTTTTAATCAGATCGATTGTGAAAGGTACTTGAAGGACTTGGATGTCGTTTCGGAAGCAAAAAGTCCATGGCTTTAGCCCTGTAGGTTACCTATGCGATGCAGGTTTGAAATGTTGGGCTCGGTCGCACAGTACAACGCCGAGGTTCGAAAAGATGTATTCAAACCAAAGTTTTAAAAACCGGACCGGCCATCGAACCGGTGAGGCACCGGTTCATGGTTGAACCGGTCGGACCGGTGGTCGGACCGGTTCAATCGCATATTCATTTAATATATATTAAGTATTTTTTATACCAAAAATAGTAAGCATAACGAAAAATAGCTAAAAATAAATTCTTGAATGTTTTAATTTCGTTTGACCTTATCAACAACCAATAAGGTTAACCTGTTGAACCGCTCCTTAACATTTAAAAAACATGCCAAATGTTATCCACACTATCTCCACAATCAATGAATTCGTTTGTTCAAAAAAAAAACAAAACAAAACAAAACAAAAACAATCAATGAATTCGTGAATTTGAAAAAAAAAGGAATTCGTGATATTTTCGGAGAAGTCAAAACTGAAATGGGGTAGTTTCTAAAAAAAATAAAATGAAATGAAATGAGGTAACTTCCCCTCTTCGCTCACTCTCTCTCCAATCTCTCCATTATATCTAAGTCTCAATCACTCCTCATTTATCTCCTAATTTATCTCTAACTTTTGTTCTCTTTCTCATCTATCCCTCTCCGCCTCAGTCTCTACTCTCAGATCTCTCCCACATATACCCTTCTCTACCTCATTCTTTGTCTCCCCCTCTTCTGCTACTTCGTCTCCGGCTCTCTCCCCCTCCTGATCTGCTCCTCTCTCTTTCTCCTTGTCGTCTTTCATTTTCGTCGGAGTTCGGCCGGAATTGCGCAGGAGACAACAAAAACGCCGAACTCACAAAACGGCAAATCGGAAACTACCACTGCCTCTACCTCTCGATCTCTCTGTTTCTCTTCTCTGGTGTAACCAAACCCACTACTCAACAGTAACACCAACACCTGCATAATCCGTGAATATATTTAAGGTGAAGGTCGTGTGAGTACAGAGAAGGAGAGCCGAAGGACTGAATGAGGAGATTTTTCTGCAAAAACCGGTAAAACCGGTCAGAATCGGCCGGTTCACTGGTTTAGTAAAAACCGCCGGTTCTTGACCGGTTTTGACCGGTTTTCTGCATGGACGGTCTAATAGCCAAACCAGACCGGTTAGGCATCGGTTCACCGGTCGAACCGGCCGGTCCGGTCCGGTTTTTAAAACTATGATTCAAACCATGCGGGGACGCTAAACCTTTTCTTCCGCAAGGCCCATAAAATGAAACCCTTACAAATTCTGTCATATGATGAAGAAAATGAACAAGTGGCTAATCAAGAAAAGGTCCAGAGGTGATAGAATAGGCTGGTTGCAGTTGACAACTTTTAGGGAGCATGCATTGATTATGAGATCTTCAAACGTCGTTGGTCTCAGAGCAGAACACCAGAGGTTTACCGTTCGAGGTGATGACTGTGAGTACATAGTAGACTTCAACGGCTAGACATGTACGTGTGCCGAGTTCCAACATATGCGGTTTCCGTGTAAGCACGCTATTGCATGTGCTGTGAAAATGAGGAAGCATAGTTACAGTAAAGAAACAACTGACTTTAAAATCATGCACGAATACACCAACATCTATTACTCGATAGGTTATTACAAGGAAGCATATAAAGGAACCTATTCAAAACCACCTATTTTTAAGGAGAATGCGATATGAACTTGGTCCCACACGAAATAAAAAGATCTACTTATGTTGCCCTTGTTGGTTTTGGATGCCCTAGAGGCAACTTGTTTAGTATGAACTTTATATGCTAGAATAATTCATTGTATTATTTATGAAGATATTTAATATAATGAAGTCCTTAGATTACAATTGTTTTGTTTATATTAAATATCCCTAGTCCATTATGTTCATTAACAGGACGATCAAATATAGACTAGTATGTGGGTAGATTGATATGGAGATATCAAGTCTAACAGATGGTATGCATTAGGAGTAATGGCATACTGGATAGACCCACCGCGAGAAAGCTACATTAGATTATGTCAACGTCACAAGCGCTTCTCGTAGTGCTAATGGTGTTGTAATCCTTAGACTTGAAGTCACTAGAAACTCCAGTTTTGAAATATCATGCTTTGATATTATCAAACGTTACACCGTAACTGGGCAACTATAAAGATAGCCATCTGGCATGATAGGAAGCAAGCTTAGATGTGGCAGTGATGTAGATAGGATTTTTCCCTCCTACATAATAGGAGTAAATATCCACGGCCACTTGAGGGGTAGAGCTTATGAAATGTCTTGCAAGACTCAGATAAATCAATATGGAGATATTGATGTTATCTGCATGGATAAGTCTATTCCCAGAATCGAGAAACTATGGATTGGATATATGAGTGTGACAAATATGTCTCGTGTCCAAACCGGATATAGAGACAAAGGGATAACACAACACGGTAACATTGGTCTCAAGGTTTGTCGGGATCACTGACTATTTCTATTTGTTGGGTGGCATAGATGTGTTGCTAGACACCTCTCTATGTTTGTAATAGTTACGACCAACTAAGTAGAAACATATGGGGTCACACACCATATTGATTAAACTGGTTATGGTTATTAATTAGTTGGACTAATTAATTAAAAAGGATCATAACGCGACCACAAGGAAAATTAGTGGGATTAATTTGCAATTGGACTAATCCATGTAAGGGCATGATTAGTATTGGGCCAATTATGTAGTTAATAAAGAGTTATTAACTATATAAAGGAACTCTAGCTTGTTATTTTCTCAACTAAGTCATTATTGAGAGAACATAACAAAGCAAGGAGAGAGAGAGAGAGACAAGAAAGAGGCTCGGCCCTAACCCGTCTGCCCCTCCTTGCCGTCGACCTCCCTAGGCGTCGGTTTGGTGCTTCGTTTTGCGTGATATTTTCCCTCCTTCTTCCGTTGCTAGCACTACATGTGGAGAATGATTCCAGTCAAAGATCCATGGTGTGGATACTCGTAGAGACGAAGACACAATTCATCTAGTGATCACACATGTAACCCTTTAGTTTTCGTGACTCTAACCCTTGTACCCCGTTTCCAGCGCCATGTGAATCAAACTATATATAAATAAAGTTATCATATTATGTGTTGGGCATTGTGATATATAGAAAACCTAATAGTAGCATTTTGTTGATTAGTTAGTTTAAGCCCTTATAGTAGCATTTTGTTGATTAGTTAGTTTAAGCCTCGAGGACGAAGCTCTGTTTAAGGGGGGAAGGATGTAATACCCCGTTTTTATTATAGGGGTAAGTTGTTGACTTTTCATACAATTAAGACGTTAATTGTATGACGAGAGGGGAGGTAGTCGTAGTTTCAGAAAGTATATGTTAATTAAGTTGGGGGTAGAAACTGTAGTTTGTAGAAACACTATATCCTAGTGGATAAATTAATAAAATCTAATTAAATAATACAAAAAAAAAAATTGAGAAAATCTTCTCCCAATCTCACGAAAGCAACTGACGGGTTTCATCCCAAAAAACAATAAAGGCTTGTTCTCTCTCTTCCCCTTCTTCTTCATAAACCCCTCCCCTCTCCTCCTCTCACCCGACAACACCACCATCACCGCCTCCTCCTCCATCTCCCTTCCCTCTCTGCCATCTCTCCGCCACCATCACCCTCTATCTCTCTCTCTCTCTGTTCTGACGACGAGGAAGCAGCAGCAGCTGCAATGGCTGCTGCTACCTCCGGCAACCCACCACCGTGAACACCCCAACCACGAATCACCACCACCCCTGCCGTCTCTCCCTCTATCTCTCTCTCTCTGTCGAGCACCACTAGGTGAAGGCTGCAGCAGCAGCAGCCACAACCGTGGCCACAGCCAACCACCATCAACCCCGACGCCGCCACCACCATTAGTACCGGCGTCGAGCTCGGCGAAGCAACCCAGGCCAAACCCAGCTTTTTCCCCCTCTTTCTCTCTGTTTTACCGACAAGAAGGCAGCAGCAACAGCAGCGGCAATAGCCGCTGCCACCACCGGAGAACCCGCCGGAAAATATGGCCGCCACCACCACTACCGTCCATCTCTCTCCTTCCACTGCTCCCTCCTTCACTCCCCTCTCTGCCTGGATCGATGAACCCACCAGAAGGAGAAACAGGCAGCCACAGCGGCGGCAGAAGCAACCCGCCGCCGCCACCTCCATTTTTTCCGGCGAGCTTCGAGCCCGCTCAAAACCGAGGCACCCAGCCTCCTCCACCTATCCCCCTGGCCTCCTGGAGGTCCGACTAAGATGATGGAGGCCTCCATCGAAGCCAAGAACGACCGGAGAACGCCCAGGCGAGCTCCAACTCCGGCAACACCGACGGCGGCCTCGACCCGACCCGTTTCTTCACCGTTTCTCGCGATCTTTCGGCTGGGTATGCTTAAAATCTTCCCCTGAGTTGTTTTTAATGATCAAAACCAAGTTTTAAGGCCTCGAATCCATGTTTCAATCTGTTAGTTTGAATGTTCATGTTTAGGGGGTTAAAGTGTCTTTTTCAGAAAGTTTTCAGGAGGTTATAATGTCTTTTCAGAAACTTAGGGGGAGGCAGATGTCACTTCAGAAAGTTTTTGGGGGTACTAGATGCAGTTTTCAATTTCAGATTCATTTAGAAATTTAGTTTTTCGTTAAAATGTTTAGATTATTTATAATTAGTAACTATATCTTTAAATAAATTGGTTGGGGGGTATTATTTGCAAAATTAAAAACTTGGAGGATATGTATCGTTGAATCTGAAACTGTTTTTCTTGAGTAGAGGTCATTGTTTGATATTCAAAAGAATAAAAAGGGGGAGCTAAATGTTGTTTACATAAACCTATATATATATGTATATATGAAATTAAAAAATATGCATTTGGATTAAAATTATTTTCTAAGCATTCTAGTCTTCATTACAATTATATAGAAGTGATTTTGGTATTGAAACTTTATTTCGTATACGCATTTCAAAGTAAACTAGATTTGTATAATATATTGGGCCAATTTAATAATCAATATTGTTTTGTTTAAATAGTTAATCTCAAAGTATCGTAGAATGACATTCTAAATGAATTGGTTGTAAATATCGCTTTTAGAATAAACTAGGTAGAAAGTAATTTGAAGAATATTTATGAATATTTTATTTACTTAATACTTTATCTTTCTCCAAATTGAAAATAGTTATCTTCATGTTTATAAATAGATGTTAAACAATACTTATTTTCCTAATAGATATTTTTATGGTATCATCTCCTAAAATAAGTTAGTGTATAGTCTTTTAAAGAACATATCTCCAATAATTAGTTTCGTTAATTAAATAATTTATTTTCTACGAAGAGTTTACTCTAGAAAATTTAATTGCTAGAATATATATAAAATAAAAGGTGTTGTTTTATAATGAAGTTTAAGCTAGAATTTATAATTCAGAAGTTCTAAATCTAAACTCATTCTCTCGCTATTTGGAATATACAAGTATTATTTACGGATTTGAGAATTTATATTAAATAAGTATATTTTGAGGATGTAATTACGAAAGTAGCACATGCTTGACGAATATAATGAAAAAGATATAGTTTGTATTAAATTAAAATAGACTCCCTTACGACGACACAAGAGCCCATAACATAACACATCGCCCACTTGCATTATACGTGATAGTTGGAATCGGAATTTAAGTTGATTAGAAATTATAAATTTGTAGGTGACGGTTTCGTGGACAGAGGCTATGTCTATTCGTAGTGCCTAGAACGTGCTATTCGTCATCGGATTGAGGTAAGTAGACATGCCAAGCCTAGCGTGCCCTAGCTTCTTTCGTGTCGAAATATGATTTTATATCTGTCTCAAAATGTGTTTTATGACTTACATGCTTTGCATGAGATTCATTACGTGTTGAGATAAATGTTTTGAGAATGTCACACGAGAATAATTCTTTAATAACGTAAAGTGGAAAGAGTTGTGCGGGGATTATTATTATTATTATTATTATTATTATTATTATTATTATTATTATTATTATTATTGTCGATGTGACTTCGGTCACTCGGCCTGTGATAGATTGTCGTGTTGACTTCGTGTCACTCGACCGTTTTTATTTTAAACCCGGTCGCGACCTGCCGGGTGTCTCCATGTACTTACCTCTCTGGCCGCAAGAAGTCTTAGGGGGGTGCCGGCACTTATGGTCATGGTAGCTAGTGAAAGGAAGGATAGAAGCTCCCCGTATCAACAAGTTAATAATGTGAAGTTATTTGAGAAAGAGATTTTTTTTTTATGGAAAGAAAGAAGAGATGGATTGGGAATGACATTCCCCGTTTGAGATATGAAAGGAAAGAAGAGATAGATTGGGAACAATGTTCCCCGTTTGAGATACAAGAAAAAGGATTGATATGCAAGATAAGAAGAAAAAGAATTCCATACGTGTTTCAGTATTCATACTTTATTTATTCAGTGATTGTTCATTCCCATTTATGATTGTTTTTTTAAGAATATGCCTCATCATCTGTTTACAAGCTTGGGTGTTTGCTTACTCAGTATTTCATTGCTGACTTTAGAAAAACTGCGGTCTTTGTTTCTTTCCCCCGCAGGTCTTAGGAGCTGGATTATGGGGTAGCGGGATTCGACATTCATCTAGTATTATTCCGCAAGCTTAGTAAAGATGAACTCTAGATAACATGGATCTTTTGTATAATGTACAAGATAATGTAAGTTTGTTCTAAAGTATGTAATAGATAACTATGACAGTGTTTGTTCTCGATTTCCGCCACTTCATTTTGAGTAGCACCCTCCTAGGCTCTCCGGTCCGGAACGGAAAGCTTGGGAACGAGGGGTGTTACAACACAAACTGAGGTACACATGTTTCTACCTTAATTATGTTATGATTGTTTGCCTGTGATCCTCGGAGGGCTTTGAGCAGCATCAAAAAACCTACAGCCCTCACTCGAGAAGGTTACCCTTAGGCGAGACCAGGAAAAGAGATTCCATACTTGTGGTGAGAATATGTTCTCCTCCGGCCGTAAGAGATACAAGTGCTCGAATTGATGAAAACAATGTCACACGAAGAAGACATGCACACAGCCACCGAAGTAGTTTGTAAATATCATTGTATCAATTTTTGTAATATATTATTTGTATTGTTGTTTGTGTCATTTTTATTATATTTGGTGTAATATATAGTCTCTATCGTTGTTAATGTCATTTGTATCAATGTTTGTAATATATCGTTTGCATTGTTGTCTTTTTAATTGTAATATAACGTTCTGTCGTTATTTGTTGTTTGTAATAAAACTTAATATAACATCGAAAAATGAAAATCAAGAGAATTGCATTCAGAAATTGTTGATTCCAACTTCACCGAGTCCCTTGGTGTAATGCCCCGGAATTTTGGGGGGTATTTTTAGGAGTTTAGCAAATATTTTGGGCAGTCAGTAGGATTTATAAAAGTAGTTCTTCTTAATTTTCACGTGTTATATATATATATATTTATTTATATAATTATATGATAAGAAAATAATAATATAATGAACTTGTCCAAACATCATTATATATAATTATTTTTAGTAAAAGTTATAGGGGATAGATAAGTATTTTAGTTAACAAAATTTATGTATCGTATAACATTTTAACGTGTCCAAACATCACGTTTTAATTAGGTTTTACGTAACTAGCCACCGCGTGACCCGTGCCACACAGGATCATTTTCACTTCATCTGGATCCACATTCACCGGGAGATGAACTCTCCACCATTGCCGACTCCACCAACGAATCCAACACTGCCACTGCCGCCTCCAATCACCACCAAAGCACCCAATTTTGTCCCAATTCATTCCCTATTCGACAAAGACCAATTCTTTCTCACTAAGGAATCAATCTCACCCAATTTTGTGACCCAATTTGGAACCGAATTGAACATGGAAGAGTCCTAATCCTCGCCGGATTTCTCCCTCTGACCACCTATAAATACCCCATGTTCAGAACCCAGAGATTCACACCCACGCTCTCAGCTTTCTCCCTCAAATTCCCTCTCGAGGTAACTCTCTCTTTCCCGTTCGGTTCGCCGGAAAAACCATCTCCGACCAAACCTAGCCAGGTCCGGCCGAAGCCCAGGCAACCCAGCGCCGCTGCTCGCCCCACCGTGCGACGCCGACTTCATCGTCCTCCGTCGGTCTCGCCTTCCCGTTGCCGTCCCACTCCTTTGCCGGGCACAACCAAAAACCCAACTCTCTTCTTTTCTTATTTTGTGTTGTTTTGTTTTAGTTGGTTGTGTTTTAGACATGAGGGAAGAAAAGTGGGTTGAAATCTATTACAAATTGGGCGGGCGGGCGGGGGGGGGGGGGGGGGGGTTGTTGTGTCCATTTTAAGACTTTTGTGGTTGTGGTCGAATGATCTCAAAACTGTGGGGGTCTTAGTTGTTGTTTAGAAAAAGCTATTATTTTTATTTGGCATAGAGACCATTACGGTTTTCACTTTAGTAAGTTTATGATTTTTATAAAATAGTTTTATTAACCAAATGAACTGGTCTCTTTACTCTAAAAACAAGATTTTGCATTTGCCTGATAAGTTATAAATATGATATTAGTATATGATATTTTTATAATAATAAATGTAAGTTTATATAAATCGTATTTGAAATAAAAGTTGTATGTCACGTTATTATATTTTGGGGGTTTACTAAGGGGATGTCTTTGCATTGCATCTAGGATTTGTATGCGCTATTTGTGATGGTGGTGTGTTAATCAGGAAAATATTTGCTATTGTAGACACTGAGATCATAGACGGTGAATTTGTGGAGGATCCATACTACGAATACTAGGAGTACTTGCTTTCGTGTGACAAACTCTCTTCCAATCCAAGTATACGTGCACAACACTTTCAACTATCAAAATGTGTGCGATGTTTTGTGTGATTTATTTGCATTACTCTGAAACTGAATTGAGAAGCATTTGTTATTCAAACTTATATTACTCTTATGAGATATTGGAAGAATTAATGATGATAATGGAATTGGGAATGATGTGCGTGAAGGCTACGGCTGGGAACACAATTGAGTGATTTCCCTAGGGTACATACCCTTTTTATTTATCGTAGAATCTATGATTACTACCTATGAATGTTTAGGTCATGACTGTATAGGGGTGTCGACTCTTAATGTCTCATCAGAATGGTTAGGGCGGGATAGCGAAGGGCTATCTACTAACGTCCGGGGAGAAATTGGTATATTCCTAGAATGCACACCTATTTTATGATTTATTGCATCATGTAGGCTACGCCTCAACCGAATAAACGATTAAAAATGTGGTTACTGTTTATCTCTTTATGTTATCCCAAAACTCTGTTTTACATGTTGTGATATATGCTTACTCAGTTTTTACTGACAAACTTTAACTAAGTCCGCTTTTTTCAATTGAAAACCCGCATGTTATGAATAAAGTGGGGGAATGCGTACACGTAAGCTGAAGATTAGGATCAAGCAGCTAGGAAGTATTTCGATTATCTAGGAAGCATTTTATTCAGAATTTCGACAATGTCATTTTGATTATTTCAAACTATTGTTGGAGGATTTCTCTGATTTTTATTAAATAAATACACTTGGATTCTCGTTTGGTTGTGCTAGTTTGAAAAGGGTATTTACTTTTATTAAATAAATACCCTTTTCAAACTATTGTTGGAGGGTTGTTTAACTTGGTCCTTCCTATCACCTGTACATCTTTCTACTACAAGAAAATAAAATCTGACCTGCCAAATTGGACATGCATAATCTGTCCTATGACTTATACATTCATTTCATGAACAAAAAAGTCTATAACATCAGGCAACCTGATCTTGCACCCGATCATACGCAAGATGTATGAGGCCGACTCATTCCGGCATTGGCATAAGTGTTTGTTTTGTCTATTTGGAAATAGGTGGCAGATTCTCATCAGTTTGTTGAGAAATTTCGGTGTTACGTTGCATCTACCCCAATCCTTGAGAAGTGTAAGGAACTTTGTGCTTAGGTGGTCCATGTCCTTGCTCCTAATGCAAGAACGCTCCCTTGGATCCCATAATTTAAGAGGCATATCACTAACGTCTAGGTATACCAATATCTAGTGCGGGTCTCACCCCTTTATTTGGCGCCATTGACTTCAAGGGCATGAACCACTTCACTGCATGTGTTTCCCTCCGTACGCTCACATGATTTCCACCTCTAAAGTATTTAAAAATTTTAAAATTGAGGGCTTGGTATCCTCTGGCTGCGAAAAGAAGGCCGTGTGTCATAATTCTGGTAGTGGACTTAAATGAAACCACTGCCAAACTAATGACTTGAACGGACGCTAAGCAGCTACCGTTGGATAGGTTTTCTTCTTTTTAATCGTAAACGTAGATTGATTAGAGACGTTGGGGTTCAAATAGTAATTGGAATGGTGCCGTTCCAATCGCTTCTCCAGCACAGCAACTAACCGGCCACCTGTCCACAGCCTATTGGTCCGAGCGAGTCAAACGTCTTCTTGCGTAGAGTGTTAGTTATTATTTTCCTATTGTGTATTAGCCCAAATGTTTCGTTTATTATGAATTAGCCGACCAATATATAAACTGGGTTTGTATTGAAATTAGGTATGAATGAACTATTTCCAATATTCTCTTTCTGCAATCTCAATTCTCTCTCAATTCTGTTGAATCCGACCGGAAATTCTCCATCTGACGCCGGAGGTCCTGTCAAGTGGTATCAGAGCCAGGTTCTGAACCGTACTGGGCTTGGAGAAATGAAAAAAATGGCGAAAACTCGCAGTCAGGGTCAACAAAACATGGATCCAGAAACTAGGGTTGATGTGTTGGAGGAGCACTTGAACGATGTTGATGCAACACTAGACGACCTCAAGGAGCAGATCAGTGGCCTGGGAGAAGGTATGAACTCTCAGTTACTCGAAATTAGTTATAATTTGAGGAAGAACATTGAGACCAATAATTTGAATCTGAGGAACAACTTTGAGCTGAGTTTGGAACGTATGGATGCTAAATTTGATGACCAGATTAAGAAATTGATTAATAGTTTCAACTTGCTTGCTAGCCAAAAGAACAAAGAGAAAATGACCTCTGATTCTGAAGTTGTCAATGGGGATTCCACTTCTGGACCCTCCTGTAGGGTTAGAAATGAAGGTGTGATGGGAAGTGGTAGTAGAATGAATGGATCTACAGAAAATGGGAGTGTGTTGAAGAATTATAGTACCTCTAACATGCCAATACCCAAAATTGAGTTTCCAAAATTCAAAGGAGTGGATCCTTTGGGGTGGCTACAGAAGGTGGAAAGATATTTTCTCATATATGCCATGACTGACTTACAGAAGTTGATCTTCATTTCACTTCATTTGGAGGATGAAGCAGACAGCTGGTTTGGATCTGACGTCACCACATTGGAGAATGTCTCATGGAGCCAGTTTAGTGATGGAGTTTGTGCAGAGTTCTCCCAACCAGGACGTGAGAACTTATTGGGACAATTCAATAAACTGCAACAAATGACTAATGTGGTGGAGTACCAAGCAAGGTTTGAGACTCTCAGACCTCGAATTGAAGCACTGCACCCTTGGGCTGATGAGAATCACTTCATTAACAGTTTTCTGAGTGGGTTAAAGGAAGACATCCAAAGAGCAGTAAAAATGCAATTCCCCATAACATTGTCACAAACCAAGGCTTTAGCAAGACTACAAGAGAACCACATTACCAAACTTCAACATTCAGTGGAGAACAGTGTCAAGTCTTGGCTAAAACCTTGCTACAACACTGCAAGAAGTAAGGGAAAAACCACCAACAATTGGGGTGCCAAGGCAGAGTATACAACTCTAAAAGGAGAGCCATCCTACAACATTCCCTATAAGAGATTAACTGCTTCTGAAATGAAAGAAAGAAGGGACAAGAAGCTTTGCTACTTATGTGATGAGAATTACACTCCAGGACACAAGTGTAAACAGAAACAAATCTTACTTATAATTTGAGAAGAAGGGGAAGAGGAGGTGTGCACAAGAGATTCCGGCGGGGAGACCTCCGTGTACACCGTATGTAGTGGATCAGGGATCGTACAGGAAGAGTGGGGTTGTGTGTAGGGAGAGAGTAAGGCAGTAGCAATGTCTGAGAGAGAGACAGAGGTTTGGCAGAGCTTCCGCGTATGGCAAGTGTGTTCTCCTTTGTATGGAAAGGTTAACGTCCTATATATAGCAGAGAACGTGACCTTTGTAGTGTGGTTAATGCGCCCATTGATGGCGGCTTAATTAGCTTAACCATAACGGCACGTTCGTCCGAGTATATAGGGACCGTTAGAGCACGTGGTGCGCGAATACCGGAACCGTTACGAGATTGACCGGGTTTGACCGGATTGACCGGGTTTATGGAGCTCGTGCCATAAATCTCTCAAAACAGTTACTAAAGGTCGCGCGCGGGCTTGGCTCGCACGCGACAGGGCTTACTCTAGCCTCCAAACCACAAAGTCCCTACAAGTCCCGTGCAGTGGTATGCGAGGGCTCTGTCTCGCAGCCCCCACATGGATCAGCTCGGCTGGTGATCCTGTGTGTGTGGAGCACAATATGGTGCGCTGGATGGTTGCTACGTGGCCAAGATCTGTCAGCTCAGAAAGCTGTATCTACATTAGCCCCCTTTCTGCGCGTGAAGACTCATAGCTGTATAGACTTCCATGCGCGGAAACCAACATACGCGTCGCCGCCACGCACCAATTCAAATACGGGTAAGTTCAGCCCCCGTGCGTGTCATTATGACCTAAAACCCCTAGAGTCGTGCCGTCTGGCCTTTAGGGTTTTAGGCGTGACGTCAGCTTGTCCTGTGATTGTGCGATTCGACGGTGACGGTTGCGATTCGACTACCGAAAGGACGCAACCCTTCATTGTTTTGGATAAATACTTTGTATCTCCCATTATTGCAAAGCATCACTTCTTTCTCTTAAAGTGAATGGTACCCGGAGATCTTCGAGAGCAGATCCAGATAATCAATCACCAGTTCAGAACTGCAAATCGTATTCTTCAACTGTGCATATCCAAGCAGGCTTCAAGAAAACAAGGTTGGCCTCGTTTAATTTTGATTTAAGATACCAGTGTTTGCCTTGAACTGCGTTGAATCTGTAAACCCATGAAATTTGTGAAGAGGCTTTGATCTTTGAACCCACTTTTGCTTTAATCCTTCAACCATATGAGATCTTGCAACTCCCTGATTTCTGAAATTGATACCAGAACTGTTCGTCTTCCTTTGCATAGATCTTGAATTTTTCAAAATTCAAACTGAAGCGTGGTATTTCTCCCCCCTTTTTCTTGCTCCTCCGCAGGAATGGCCAAGACAAGAGTAACCAGACCCGTCAAGGAAGATGAAGAGATACCCGACCTTCCGCAGGCCTTGTGGCGAAAAGCCCCCTTTTTAGGTGGCAAAGATTTCTACCATGCGAGGGTAAAGGCGAAGAGGATGCCTGATCCTGTCCCAGTTGAGCGATTGCTGACGCTAACTCGCCCAGTTAACTCAGCCTTGCTCGAGTTGATTGGTTCCGAGGATGTGGTTCGATTGGGAATCGAGAACGGGCACTTCCCATATACTGCGATTTCTACCCAGGCGTTCGTCCAGAAATTGGACTATATGGATGAGTGGATCGATCACGTGTTGGACCATCACGCCGCGACTCTTGATGAAGCCGGCGTATACTTTGCTATCCGTGCTATGAAGGGTGCTGCCGTGAAGCTGGATCAATCCATGCTTCTAGACCTTCTGTCCCGTTACTCGCCTGCGACCCACACGTTCCATTTTGCTGAGTTCGAGGCTGCCCCCACACTCGAGGACGTTCAAATGCTGTACGAGCTTTCCCCCATGGGCGAAGTGGACCCTTTGAGTCCCTTGAGGACATCTGCGGAGATTTCTTTATACACGCAGATGGAGGAATGCCTAGCAGAGGTAAAGAAAATCTCCACCCGGTGGACCAATACAAAGCCTCTTCCGAACTGGCAGTTGGTTGATACGTCCGCGAAGAATACCTGGAACAAATGGTTGCAGTACTTCTTCCGGGACTATGCGAACAGCAGCATCACTAAGAAACTTCTGAGTGAAGACCCAGAGGCCGAGAATTACGTAGAGGGCAAGGGCTATCATTTGACCCTTTGTGCTTTCCTCTGTGCTTGGCTGTCGAGGTACCTGATTGATGGTCACCCCCATGACGGAGTCTTCTACCATGTGTTGCCACTTGCTGTGCGGCTCGCCCTTGGCGAGAGAGTCGCACTCGGACCCTTGGTCTTGGGCACGCTGTACTATAGGCTTTATCAGCTGGTTCTAGCCATGAAGGAGTCGCGTGGCCGCCTCGATGTATTGACCTTTGTCAATATTTCCTTTTTGACAATGTGGGTTTTCGAGCGATGGCCGTCTTATGCTCCAACTGCTCTTAAGCTTGACAAGTGGTGTCCCCCAGGCGAGACGGAAGCGCGCAACAGCGGAAGAGCTGCGAGATGGTTCGGAGCAAGCAACACCAAGTGCGTTTGGAGTTTGATATGCGACAAACGGAGGGAGTTTACTGTCAGGCCCTATGCCACGCGCATTGAGAACGTGCGATGGTTTCCAAAGTTGTACCCCTCTAAAGGTATTGTCTTCTCAGAAGAACTTCTCTTTGAAGAGGGACCGCATTTCCATGAGCGCTACTGCGAGTTCTTTTGCTGGTGTCTGCGAGGTTCCCTTCCTGCCCTCGCAGAGCATATTCGCGAGCTCGCGCCAAGGTATGAAAAGCTTACCGTGGACGTTGAACCCACTCGAGTTTCTCCTCAGTTTGGTTTTGATGCGGTGGCCCCATCAATCTGGCCCCAATCCATTATCAGAGGGTGCTATAAGCGCTTGCTAACAAAGGAGTGCAAGACGGTCTTCATGAACAATCTTCCCTTTGAGCAGCCTGCAGGAACCCGCGAGGGTGGTTGTTCCCAAAACTGGCTCGCATACTGGATTGCCCAGCAAACGAGGATTGAGACGGAGTCGGCCGCGCAGCCAAGTAGAGCTCCCTTGATCAAAAGAAACTCTTTTCCGTTTCGCCCCACTTGCAGTCTGAGCGAGTCTGAGTATGGTTGCTACTCACTGTTGGATCGTGAGAACCATTTGTGTCCTGATGTCATTCTGAAGGAGCAAGTCGCCGCAGTTAAGAAGGGCGACACGCATGTCGTCAGATATAGCAAGGCATTTGCTGAGGTAAACGATTTCTTCGCGTGCGTTAAGCTTCTTGATTTCCTTATGCTGACACTTTTATTCTGTAGTGTTGTAGTGTCATGTGCGGAGATTCGCATCTGGTGATCGCTCCAAGTCATTGGTTAACACCATTGTTGCCACCAGAAGACAAAAGCAATCGTTCCGGCTAGCATGGAGGATGGACGCTGAGGTCGAAACAAAGATTCACGCAGTCATGAATGCTTTTGCTGACTCGCTGATAGACAATCCTCCAGCTCCATCTCCTCCTGGAGATGACCCGTCCCCTCCAGCGACTGCGGCGCCGAGAGTGAAGAGACCTAGGCAAAAGGGAATTACGATTTCTTCCCCTAGAAGTGCTCCAGCTTCTCCTCCAGTGAGGTCCCTTTCTATCAAGGACAAAGGCAAAGGTCGCATGCCCAGCAAAGTGCGGAAAGAGCTCGCAGTTGAGACTTTCGTTCCATTCAATCAAGAGGAAGAGGAAGAGAGGCAGGAGCCCCAAGAAAGTGATCAAGAAGAAGAAGCAACAGTTGTGATGCATGAGGAAGAATCAGGAGGTACCTCCGTCGCATTTCCTTTCCCGTTATCGTAACTTCTTTGCACTTCTTTTCTTAAACCAATCATGTCTTCGCAGATGATGATGATGAGACCATTGGTGGCCTTGTGGCCAAGAGACAAAAGAGAGATGCCCATTCTGGCATCCCAGATGATCCCATAAGCGAGGACGTTCTTGCTGAGTCCCGGAAGACAGCCGCGGAGGCTGCTGAAAGAAGGAGGCGGCGGGAAGAAGAGGAGCTCGAGCGTGTGAAACAGCGGAGCCTCGAAGAGCGGCATGTTGACGACTTAGCGCGTCCAGTTGACGAGGAAGACGAGCTTCCCGAAGAAGTGGCTCCTCATGCGGAGGAGGAAGATGAGGTTCCAGAAGAGGATGTAGCAGCCTTGGAGCAAGTCCAAGCGGACTTTGAAGAGATCGCAGGCGGCGATAAAGGTGAGATCTTCAATCTCGCAGTAACTTATAGAGATGTTATTGTGGGTGCGTTAAAGCATGGTGTGTCAAAGGCTGACATTCGCCGTTGGTTAGTAGGAAAATGCGGAGAACCCTCAGGTAATTATTTGAGTGATACGCACGTATTAGGCTTTAGCAACTTGAGGCAGAATCATGACTGGTTTATTCGCATCCCAGGTCACGCTTCTCTTAAAGACTTGCTTAGTGAGGACACACTAATAGGGCATGGTTCCACGTCCTTAGTGTATGATGAAGATACCTCAATCCCACCTTCGCGTGGAGGTGCTTACTCTTAGCTTTAGTAAAGATAGCAAAATAACTTATAGCGCAAGTTACCTCATATCATCGCATTTAATGTCGCAGGTCATACTGAGGAACATGTGCTGGAGCAGAGAAGTCAGCCTTCTGCGTCCTCTGTTCCGATTCCGAGCTCCCATACCGAGAAGCCTGTCGCGGCTGCTGAACATGCAAGTGAGCCTCTCGAGGGCATCATCGAACTTTTCGATGATGCTGAAGCAGATGCTGTGCTGATGGATGAAGATGTCCATACCGGTGCTGAGGAAGTAAGGACAAGTGCTGCTAATGCTTTCGCATCTGAGAGCGTCCTTCGCCAAGCGACCTCGGCTGTCCCTTCGCCTCCGGCGATGACTGAGCCAGAGGCACCTATTCCTGCGTGGAGCTTTTGGGGCTCGCAGGTTGGGAATGCAGTCGCAGCTGGTGCGGCCTACACTCTTCCTCCTGACTACGAGAGATTGGAGCTCGCAGCTGATAGGAGAGCTATGGAGCGAGGACAGTCTTCGACCACCCCGGTAGCGCGCATTCCTTCTCTTCATGAGATTCTGGAAGGAACTGGTAAGCAGAACTTTACTGTTCGCATTTTGCATTATTTTCTTGCAAGTTTGACATCATAACTTGATTTTGACGTCTCCTCAGGTTTGAAGCAAACCGATGTAGACTGGGTGGTTCGAATGCGCCTCACCTACCCGCAATCGTTCGTGATATCTCTGGAGATAGGGCCCTTTGACAGGAGGCTGTTCCTTACTGAAGCCATTTGGATATTGGAGCAGCTTTCTGCGGCTACGCCTGCGACCATTTCTGTCCAAAGTGCTGAATTGCTATGTGGCATGTGCCAAAATCTCGTGACCAAAGTCCAAGGCAGACTGGGTTTCAAATTTCTTATGAACAGAGTCACGCTGATTCGCGCAGCCGTAACTTTGAAACTCGGCCAATAGAATCTCGCAGCTGAGAAGCAGAAGGTGGAGCAGCAAAAGCTAAAGGTTGATGAAGCTCTGAAGCTCTATCATGAGATGAATGCCAGGTGCGAGCTATTGAAGCAAGAAGTGGAACAAGTAGAGAAGCTGAGCCATCAGTTCGAGCCCCAAGACTCCTTGATCAAGAATTTGCTTTGATTTTTCGAATTTTGAAAAATAGCAAGAAAATAGCTGAAACATTAATGTAATGTTTGAAACATTAATGTAATGTTGCTAGGGTTTCTCCCCCTTTTTTTTTAACGACAAGAATGAATTTGCCCGTTTTGCCCTTTCCCGGGATTTGATAGGATATCTCTGTGCATATCCAATTATGACATCAGCATTGATACTCTGCTTGATTTTCGCGCTAATTTTTCGGCAGATAAGCACGCTTTTGTTGGGAAGTCCATCCGGATCATGACCATCCGTCATTTATTAGGATACGCAACTGAATCGTCATAGCCTTTAGTAGGGTAATTGATTGTTACCGCTTTCCAAGGCGTAAGTGATTGAACTTACCCTCTTTTTGAATTCTGCTGACTCCTCTTTGGCAACTGAAGAGTCTCTACAGGGTCTATATAAACCCTGTCTTTGCTATTTGGGTTCTTCATCCCAAAAATGTGCTTTGCCGTGAGTCCTTACGACTGCTGGCTTCAACGCTTATTTTTCGTTGATTCATGGCAACTTCAAGTTGTGAATCCTGAGTTTGCGCTTTGTGCTGTAGAAATAGTTTCCCAGATCCGCTTTATGAGGCTTATTGCTCTTTATAACCATCATAAAGAAGATGCAGATAATATCTCATGTGTGTTCGAAGAAATTTCTTCGTGTATTATGTGTGCAGGTCATGTTTCCGGCCGCCTCGTGGTGAGGTGCAGCGCCGAAGTGACCGTGCTACCGTCTCGTAATGAACGGCGGAATTCTCCTCCAGCATCCCTGAAGGAGGATTTCTTGCCTCTTCGTTCTTGAACTCAGAGGGCTTGCCAATGCCCTTGTCTATCATGACAAGGAATCCATCACCAGAGGAATGACTGCTTCGCCTGTTTTGCAGGATACCGTATGTCGGAACAGGAAGTTCCTCCGGTGCCTATCTTGATCAGACAGGGGTTTTTGTCACCCCTTGGGGTCTTGGACGTATCATTTCGCAGATCTTGCTGCTAGGGACGTAGCGAATGACAAGCTGATCTCTTCGCAGCAGCATCCTTTTTGCTATAGATCTTTGGCCGTAGATCTGTGTATTGCATAGCCGGTGTTAGAACCGTTAGGTTCATCCTTTTGCAGTCAGGATTCCCGCGATGTGTTACTTCATGCTTTTCGAATGTATTGTAAGCCATGTTGGCTGCGTAGTTAGATTCGAGCTTTTTCGCTTGTAAGCTGCTATCTAAACAGATAAATTGTAAGTCTTTTGACTCATAATGATAAATAGCTTTTTGTATTATCTGTTGTCTCTTTACAACAAAATACAACTTCGCATGCGTTTCGGCATATTTCGCCTTGCATAGTGCTACGTAATGGTTTCGCACTTGCGATCTGCTATATGAATTCGCGGATGTTTCACTAGATCGTTTGAGATCATATTTTCTCAGTTGTGCCATCCTGGCAGATGGGCTTGTGATTGGCCTTTATGAATCATTTAAGATTACTTTCACAATATTGCTATCGTAGCAGATAGTCTTTAGTAGATCAATTAAGATCGTTAAATTGTGCGAGTTGCTATCATGGCAGATAGGCTTTACTAGAAGATCGATTGGGATCTTTTTTTTTTCGCATGAGCTGCTATCGCAACGGATAGGCTTTTAGAAGATCAAATAAGATCATTTTGCGCATGAGTTGCTATCGTAACAGATAGGCTTGAAAGATTAATTAAGATCGCATTTGTATGTGTTGCTATCGTGACAGATAGGCTTTAGAAGATCAATCAAGACCGCATTTGCACAGGCTGCTATCGTAACAGATAGGCTTTTATGATCAATTAAGATCGCATTTGCATAGGCTGCTATCGTAAGAGATAGGCTTAAATGACCAATTAAGATCGCATTTGCATAGGCTGCTATCGTAAGAGATAGGCTTAAATGATCAATTAAGATCGCATTTGCATAGGCTTCTATCGCAAGAGATAGGCTTAGATGATCAATTAAGATCGCATTTGCACAGGCTGCTATCGTAAGAGATAGGCTTAAATGATCAATTGAGATCGCGTTTGCATGGGCTGCTATCGTTAGAGATAGGCTTAGATGATCGGTTAAGATCGCATTTGCATTGGCTGCTATCGTGAGAGATAGGCTTAGATGATCAGTTAAGATCGCATTTGCATGGGCTGCTATCGCGAGAGATAGGCTTAGATGATCAGTTAAGATCGCATTCGCATGGGCTGCTATCGTGAGAGATAGGCTTAAATGATCAGTTAAGATCGCATTTGCATGGGCTGCTATCGTGAGAGATAGGCTTAGATGATCAGTTAAGATTGCATTCGCATGGGCCGCTATCGTAAGAGATAGGCTTAGATGATCAGTTAAGATCGCATTTGCGGATTATTATTGTAGCGGATGACTCACTATTAACAGCTATAATAAACTGAAATAAAGTAAAATTGACACGCACAAATACGAAATTTCTCATTTGGGAGAATTTTCTTATTATAATGCTCTCATATGGGAGGGATGGGATTACAATCCTCTCATATGGGAGAGGAGATTGTGTAAATCGTAGCCACACGAGACATTAACGACGTTATAATAAAACGCGTGAAGTGAGAGAAGTCAGGGATAGTACTTCTTAATCCAGCGCATGTTGACTGAACTCGGAGTTGAGGTTGTGCCGTGCAACCTTCGTATACTGCAGTAGCCACTGTCAAAGACTTCTGTGACTTCGAAGGGTCCTTCCCAATTGGCTGCGAACTTCGGGTGAGTCGCTTCTCGCATACAGTGATCAGATGCGCGCAAGACCAAGTCTCCAACTGCGAAGTCTCTTCGCTGGACCGTCTTATTGTAGGCGCGAGCGATTCTTTCCTGGTACCGCTTGTTGGTTCTTTTGGCTTGTTCTCGCTTTTCCTCCAGCAAGACTAAGTCGTGATCGCGTTGATTTTCATAGAGTGCATGGAAGGCCAGCCTTGCCGAATTGACTCTGACCTCCGCAGGTACTACAGCTTCGGCTCCATAACATAGTAGAAATGGCGAGGCCCCCGTGGGTGTCCTTGGAGAAGTTCGGTAGGCCCACAGAGCTATGCTTAGAGAGTCAGCCCACTTCTTGTGGTCATCTGCGACCATCTTGCTCAAAATTCTCAACAGCGTTTTGTTGGTCGCCTCAGCTTGTCCATTTCCCTTTGGGTAATAAGGGGTAGAACATATCTGCCTGATATTGTACTCCGCTAATTTCGCAGCTACCTGGCGATTAACAAAAGGAGTACCGTTATCCGAAAGAATGGTGTTTGGGATTCCGAACCTGCATATGATGCTTTCCTGGATGAAGTTGACCACAGCCAGCGCATTTGCCGTTTTTAGTGGTATTGCTTCCACCCACTTGGTGAATAGCTCAGTCGCGGTGAGAATGAAGTGGTTCCCGTGCGACGTAGGTCGGATGGGACCGATGAAGTCCAGAGCCCATGTGTGAAATGGCCATGGCGTCCCTAGTGCATGTAGATCCACAGCGGGAGCGTGCACCAGGTTCCCTTTGAATTGGCACTCCTGGCAGCGTCGCACTTTGGTACGGCAATCGACCTCCATCGTGGGCCAGAAATACCCGATTGAGAGGAGCTGTCTGCATAATTTCGCACCTCCTTGATGCTCTACCTGATGGGAAAGGTCCATGACTTCTTGTGCTTCTTTGCCGTCTAGACACCGCAGCAAGTTGCCTTCATGACCTCTTCGCCAAAGTAGGTTTTCCTGTTACCACATATCGAGACGCTTTCCTTTTCAATTTCTCGGCTTCTTTTCTTGATTCGGGCGCGGTGCCCTGGGTGAGGAAATCAAATAGTGGCTTCCTCCAGTCCGTGTCGTCATCGGTTAGGGCGATGAGTAGAGAATCTTTGATTAGTGCGCAACTTTCGCACTTTCCTTGTATCAGGGCTGCGGCTGTTGACATGTCTGGCCAATGAATGCCATATCTCTGAGCCTTCCTGTAGATTGACACCTCGCTTTCTCCACAAGCGTGTTGGTGAATCTTTTCTAACAAGAGTTGTCCCTCTCGTTCGGAGACGCATCGCATGAGTATTCCGCCAGGACCCTTGTAGTAGAGGGTGTTATCATGTATGCAGTACCCTTTTGTGAGTGCCCAGCTTTCACTGCTTGTGCCTTCCGCAATAGCTTGCAGGATCGCTTTCCGCCAGTCTGCGTCATCCATGTGTTCGTCGTCGCACGCATCTTCTGTCAATGCCGACGATGTTCGCACTTCAATTGAAATCCTTGCGGGAAATTTGTCTGTGCTGACCTTAGATCCCAAGGTTGCTAAAGCGTCTGCGTGCCTGTTGTCTGCTCGAGGCTTGTGCTCGTACCTCACATCGCAAAACTGCTGTACCAGCTTTTGCACTAAGGTGCGGTAAGACAGAAGATTAATCTCCTTCAAACCGTACTCGCCCGAGGCTTGCTTGACGATCAACTTGGAATCTCCCATGACCGTCAGGTTGCTTATTTCCAAAGCTTTTGCTGCGCGCAGTCCCGCTATGAGAGCTTCGTACTCCGCTTCATTGTTTGTGACTGCGAAGTTGAGCTTTGCGGACATCTGTATGACCTCCCCATCTGGTTTGGTCAAGACTATCCCAATGCCTCCACCTTTCCTTGTGGACGAGCCGTCGAAGTGGAGCGTCCAATAGGGCACGTCGATTGCGTAGATCTCAGGGCCTTCGAGCTCTTCCTCGATCACGGGCTCGTGGCTGTTATCGGGGAACTGTGCCAACAGATCCGCTACCGCCTGCGACTTAATCGCTCGCGGTCGCACGCATGTGATATCATATTGAGAGATGGTCATGTACCATTTCGCCAATCTCCCGCCAGGAGTAGTGTGAGTTAGCAAGTATCTTATGGGGTCGCTCTTGGTGACCACTACTACTTTGTGTGATGCAAAATAGTGTTTCAACTTCTCTATCACAAAGAATAATGCAAGGCAATGACGTTCGATGTCTGTGTACCTTGATTCAGCAGGCTGCACGATACGAGAGATGTAGTAGATAGGCCTCTCTTGGCCTTCATACTCCTGAGCCAAGAGCGCTCCTATGGATCTCCTTGTTGATGTCAGATATAGCGGAAGCGGTGATCCCAATTGAGGCGCGATCATTATTTTCGAGGATGCCAGCAAATCCTTCAGCTTTTCGAATGCGGCTTCGTGCTCTAGGGCCCAGTTGTACGCAGCGTCCTTCTTGAGGAGAGCACTAAAACAGCAGGTGATTTCTGCGATCGCTGGGATGAACCTTCGCAGATATGATAGCTTTCCCAAGAATGTTTTCAAGGTACTTTGGTTATGGGGTGGTGTCATGCTGGTGATAGTTGATACTTTCGCAGGGTCAGGCTCGATCCCTTGGCGATGAACCACGCATCCCAAGAATTTCCCTGATGTCACCCCGAACGCGCATTTCATGGGATTCATCTTCAGCTGAAAGCGCCTGCATCTATTGAACACCTTTCGCAGATCTGCGAGGTGGTCTGCTTCGTGCTTGGATTTAACCACTAGGTCATCCACATAGAATTCCACCTCTTTGTGCATCATGTCGTGGAATAGAGCCATCATGGCCCGCTGATAGGTCGCGCCCGCGTTCTTAAGATCGAACGGCATCACCGTGTAGTTGAACACCCCCACCGGAGTGATGAATGCAGTTTTCCGCGCATCTTCGGGATCCATCTTGATTTGATTGTACCCGCTGAAGTCGTCCATGAAACTGAACATGCGATGGCCCGCTGTTGAATCGATAAGCAAATCGATGTTGGGCAGGGGGAAATCGTCCTTGGGGCAGAAGCGATTGAGATCTCGGAAGTCCACGCAGATGCGGAGCTGTCCGTTCTTTTTCACTACTGGCACGATGTTGGCCAGCCATGTGGGATGATGATTCGGCTCTATGAACTTGGCATCTAGGAGTTTGACAATCTCCTACTTGATTTTCACGTTAAGCTCTGGCCTGAAGCTTCTTGTGCTCTGCTTGACCGGTTTAGACCCTGGGATGATGTCTAAACGGTGCATGGTGATGCTTGTATTCAGACCTGGCATCTCATCATACTCCCATGCGAACACATCCTTGTATTCAGTTAGGAGCTGCAACAGTCCTAGCTCCTCTTCGCCCGTGAGGTCCGCACTTAGAAAGACTGGCCTTTTCTTTTCCTCGTTCGGGCTGAGGAACACTTCCTTTAGCTCTTGCTTTTGTGGTCTTGGCCTGTCTTCCATGCATTCAGGCGCTTCTTTGAGTTTCTCGTCTGGAGCGCCCTGTGTTGGCTCTTCCGTCAGCGCAATTTGCTCGATTTGATTGATTTGCCCAGGGATATCCCCATGCCCGCGTGACGACATCCCCGCGCACCTTCATATGCGATATCATTTCTTCCCATTGGCGTAGAAGCTCTCTATCTCCTTGCCCTCGGGGTCATGCTTTGCGATTCTCTTCAGAGTATACACGTTCTTTCGATGATATGCGATACGCGGCGCCTCTTCGCGTGTAGGCGGCTTTTCTTTGGCATCTTCCCTTGTCACCATTACTCCCGCAGGCGACTGGTCCTTGATGTCATCCCAGAGAGGCAAAGGAGTAGGGTTGAATGGTCCCGGTGTTTGCTCGTCCGCCATCTCAGTGAACCACACCGCCTCGCTGAGATGTGCTTCGTCCAGGTTGAACGGATTCGTCGAAGCCGATATCTCGACTATTCTGTCATTCCTGATAGCCTTCATAACCTGGTGAGCCGTTGAAGGAACTGCGTCGAAGCGATGAATCCAGGCTCGACCTATAATCATGTGGTATGTGGTGTTCGCGTCTATGACATAGAACTTTGCTGAGCACTTGATTTTGCCAATCTGAACACCCAGGCGGATCCATCCGATCGTCATTCTAGAGTCGCTTCCGAATCCCATAAGCGGAGATGGACGTCTGACGATCTTGTGCTCGGGGATCCCTGCTAGCTTCAGAGTGTGGAGCGAAACGACGTTGACCGCTGCTCCTCCATCGACGAACGCTCGTTTGAACTCGACGCCATTGATGATGGCGGTCACGTACAGAGGTCTTTGGTGGCTCGCATCTGTCTTTTTGTCGCTGACAGAAAAGGTCATAATCTTTTCTGTAGAGCGAGACGCCCTGATGACTTTCCCGTCGGATACTACAAGATCCTCCTCGTAGTCTTCTGCTATTCTCAAGATCGCTTTCGTCATATCAGTCCGGCACTTCTCGGAGAAGTTCATCTCGTCGAAGAATCTGTTGAAGCCGTGCGACCCTTTCATCCGGTCGGCATGTTCATCCTCCGTGTCCATGCTGTAGTCCTCGTTTTCATGGACCTCGGCAACGATGGGTAGACCATCCTCTGCGACTTCTTCCAAGTCGACGATCGAGATCATGGCGACCTCTTTGCCCTTCGAGCCCTGCTCCGCATGCGCGGGAAGCGGGTTGTTGCGCACATCCTTCCGGTGATCGCTGACGATAAGCTCGCCGTTCTTCATCTTCTGATCGAACGTGAACCTGAGCTTCTTGCACTCGGCCGTGGGATGCATGACCTTGCCGTGGTACTCGCACCACTTAGGGTCTCTCACCATTTCCTTGGAGGGTATCTTCTCGAGTGGCGGTAGGACACCGTCCTTACGCCATTGTCTGCAGAGGTTGCTTGCCTCCTCTACCGAGCATGGTAGAGGCGGCACATCGAAGTTCGCAACCTTCGCTTGCTTCTGGGGCAAAACTGTATTGACCTCAGCTTCGCGTCCCCTCTTGTAGCTAAATCTCCCGATCTTGTAAGTAGTGCCGCTCGCAGGTCGCTCTGGAGCGCTCTTCTTTTTCTGTCTCTCGACTATAGGCTCGATGTTCTTCGTGCATTCGATTAGCTTTGAAAACGTAGGTGTTTGCAAATTGATGAGCATACCTTTGTATTCATCTCGCATGCACTGCAGGCATATCTCTACGAGCCGGCTTTCGAGCATTGGATCTTTGCACTCCAAGGATTTTGCCCGGAATTTCTTGATGAAAGTGATCCCATCCTCCTCGCGCTTCTGGTACATCCGCGAGAGATGAATCATTGTCACCTTTTCTTCCATCTGGAAGAACTTGGTATAGAACTTCTGGACCATGTCGTCCCAAGTCTTCACGGATCCGGCCTCCAATGTTCGGTACCATTTGTATGCTACGTTCCCTAGAGATTTTGGGAACTCTCGCATCAGCAGCTTGGGATCGGCTCCGTACGGACCCATGACATCAATGAAACGCATGACATGCTCATGAGCGTTTCCATTGACGTCCTCTAACTTATCCCATTTGGGAGCCTTGTACCCCGCCGGGTTAGGCATGAGATAGATCTCTCGTGGAATAGGCGGATCGTTGTCTAACTTCGGGATAATGGTATCCGCGAATGACTGATGAGCCAGAATAGTGTCCACGCGCTTCTGCAGAGATGCCATGCATTCTGGAATGCTCCCCTCGGTATTTGATGGAGGGGTTGCCGTAGGCGGTGGCGACACATACGCCGCCGGAGGGTTGGGAGCATACTGACTACCCGTATTCCCCTAGATCGCCGTTGGGGGAGGCAAAGGGTACTGCAGAGTTGGGTTAGACGCCAAAGCCGAGGGCTGAGGAGTGTGAGCAGCAAGAGGCAACATCTGAGCCGTTGATCCTTGAACCGACGGCAGCTGCGTAGTCGCCGGTGGAGTCTGCAGATTGGGGTTGGGAGGTGTGGTTGACACTCCCGATCCTGGAGCGGTAGGGGCTCCTCCTCCTTGAGGGGCAGCGGTGGCTGACGAAGGGTTTGGCGCAAGGGTGCCCAGAACAGCTAAGATCCGTTCTAATTGCGCAGACTGAGCCTTGAGAGCTTTCGCCTGACCCTGAACAGTGGCGTCCAAGGACTCTAGCGTCGGTGTCTCGCCGGGAGTCGTAGGAGTACGGCGGGTCTCGTCTCCCGATGGTGCTTCGGTGGAAGGCGATCTGTTGCTGACATCATCCTCCTGAGACATGGTTGCTTTTGTTGGTAAGTTCACGTCGGGTTCACCAAAATGTGCACAAGAGATTCCGGCGGGGAGACCTCCGTGTACACCGTATGTAGTGGATCAGGGATCGCACAGGAAGAGTGGGGTTGTGTGTAGGGAGAGAGTAAGGCAGTAGCAATGTCTGAGAGAGAGACAGAGGTTTGGCAGAGCTTCCGCGTATGGCAAGTGTGTTCTCCTTTGTATGGAAAGGTTAACGTCCTATATATAGCAGAGAACGTGACCGTTGTAGTGTGGTTAATGCGCCCATTGATGGCGGCTTAATTAGCTTAACCATAACGGCACGTTCGTCCGAGTATATAGGGACCGTTAGAGCACGTGGTGCGCGAATACCGGAACCGTTACGAGATTGACCGGGTTTGACCGGATTGACCGGGTTTATGGAGCTCGTGCCATAAATCTCTCAAAACAGTTACTAAAGGTCGCGCGCGGGCTTGGCTCGCACGCGACAGGGCTTACTCTAGCCTCCAAACCACAAAGTCCCTACAAGTCCCGTGCAGTGGTATGCGAGGGCTCTGTCTCGCAGCCCCCACATGGATCAGCTCGGCTGGTGATCCTGTGTGTGTGGAGCACAATATGGTGTGCTGGATGGTTGCCACGTGGCCAAGATCTGTCAGCTCAGAAAGCAGTATCTACAGGAGGATCACCCACCAACAGAAGAAGTTGAATCCCATACCAGCCCTGGGGAAGAACCAAACGAGAATCCAAGTGTATTTATTTAATAAAAATCGGAGAAATTCTCCAACAACAGCAGAAGAGGCAAGGATGGGTATCTCTTTACATGCAATGGCTGGCAATGCTGGGCCTGAAACCATCAGAATTAAAGGTACAATCAACAACAAAGTGGTCCACATACTTATAGACTCTGGCAGCACCCATAATTTTATTAACAAGGACAATGCTAAGAGGGTAGGGTGAAAAGCTAAATCTCTTAAGTCAATGCAAGTGGTGGTGGCTGTGGGAGCATTATATAAAGCCAAGGTACAGCAAGGACGCAACCATTATGATGCAAGGGCATGCCATTCAAACAGATTTGAGAATGCTGGCCATGGGGGTTTGTGACATCGTCTTGGGGGAACAATGGCTCAAAGAAGTTAGTCCAATCTCTTTAGAATTCAACAAAATGGAATTTAGTTTCCAATGGAGAGAGGGCACAGTGACACTGCAATCACAATCCATTCCCAACACCTCACAGCCAATCCAACTCCAATCACTTCACAAATAATACCAAGAGAACCAAGTAAGTATAGTGGCTCAGCTTTGCTCTATATCTGCTATCCCTACAGTTGCAGAAGTGCATGCACCCATTCAGTCCCTGATACAACAATACCCTGAAATCTTTGAAGAGCCAAAGACCCTGCCACCCACTAGGGCACATGACCACAAAATTCCCCTTAAAGAAGGAGCAGCACCAGTGTGGACCATATAGGTACCCATTCATTCAAAAGAATGATATAGAGAGACTGATCAAAGAAATGCTCTCAACTGACATTATACAACCAAGCACCAGTCCTTTTGCTGCTCCAGTACTATTGGTGAAGAAAAAAGATGGAACATGGAGATTTTGTGTTGACTACAGAGGCTTGAATGAGGTAACTGTTAAGAACAAGTTTCCAATTCCTATCATAGATGAACTGTTGGATGAGCTAAAGGGGGCACATATATTTCCTAAATTGGACTTAAGGGCTGGCTACCACCAAGGGAGGATGTGGGAACAAGACATTCACAAAACAGCTTTTAGGACACATGAAGGGCTCTATGAATTCAAAGTTATGCCATTTGGCCTAACTAATGCCCCAGCCACTTTTCAATGCCTGATGAATGAAGTCTTCAAACATGTTCTGAGGCAGTATGTACTGGTGTTCTTTGCAGATATTTTAATTTATAGTCCTACTTTGGAAATGCATATACACCACCTACAAGAGGTGTTTTACACTCTCAAATCTCGCCATCTCTTTGCAAAGTTAAGCAAATGTTCTTTTGGCCTCCAAGAGATTGAGTACATGGGTCATGTCATTTCTCATGAAGGAGTTAAAGCTGACCCCCAGAAGATCACAGCAATGGCCACTTGGCCACCACCCACAAACATCAAAGGTTTAAGAGGGTTTATGGGTTTAACTGGCTATTGCAGCAGATTCATAAGGGGATATGGGATTATTTCAAGACCTCTCACCTCTTTGCTCAAAAAGGGGGTTTTAGTATGGTCACTTGAAGCTACAAAAGCCTTTGAAGCTCTCAAGCAAGCCATGACCAGCTCTCCTGTGCTAGCCTTGCCAGATTTCTCCAAACCATTTGTTCTTGAGACTGATGCATGCTATGATGGTATAGGAGCTGTTCTAATGCAAGACAACCATCCCTTGGCTTATTATAGCAACGCTATAGCTTTCAGACACTTGGGGTTGTCTACTTATGAAACAGATTTGTTAGTTCTGGTCCATGGTGTTACTAAATGGAGGTCCTACCTGGAGGGTTCTAGGTTTACCATTAGGACAGATCGTCACAGTTTGAAGTACCTCTTAGACCAGAGGATCACTACAGTTTTGCAGCAAAAATGGGTCACCAAGCTACTGGGACTCTCTTATGACATTGTGTACAAAAGGGGGCAAGACAACAAGGTGGCAGATGCACTCTCTAGAAGAGACACTGCTAGTTGTGCCAGCATTACTCAGTTGGTTCCAAAACGGATCACAGAACTTCATGACAGCTACAAGGGTGATGTGTGGGCCCAGCAACTCATTACTTCCCTCTCCGTTGATCCCACCGCTTCCAGTACCTACACACTCAGTGATGGAGTAATCAAGAGTGCAGGTGTGATCTATGTGGGCAGAATCACTACTTTGAGGTCTCAGATAATCTGGGAACTTCACAATACTGGTATTGGGGGTCACTCAGGTATTCTTGGTACCTACAAGAGAATTAAATTACTCTTCGTTTGGCCACTCCTCAAGAAAGAAGTTAAGTCATGGGTCAGTCAATGTGCTATCTGCCAGTGGATGAAGAGTGAACATGTACCTTATCCAGGGCTTTTGCAACCCATACCCCTCCCTGATAAACCCTGGGAACACATCACAATGGATTTCATTGAAGGCCTTCCCAAATCAGGAGGTAAAACCACCATTTTGGTAGTAATTGATAGATTCGCCAAATATGGTCATTTCATCCCTCTTACACACCCTTACACAGCTGAGAAAGTGGCTGAAGCTTTTCTTACCAATGTCTACAAGCTCCATGGTCTCCCTGCTTCTATCATTTCAGATAGAGATATTATTTTCTTGAGCAATTTTTGGCACCAGCTATTCAAATCAATGGGTACTACCTTGAAATACACCACAGCCTATCATCCCCAAACTGATGGACAAAGCGAAAGAGTCAACCAGTGCGTGGAGGTATACCTGAGGTGTATGGCTAGTAATAGGCCCCATACATGGTTTAAGTGGCTTAGTTTAGCAGAATTGTGGTACAACACCAACTTCCATTCCTCCTTGCAGCTGACACCCTTTGAAGCTCTCCATGCCTTCAAGCCCCCTCACTTCAATTTCCATCATCTTAACAAGACTGGAGTTCCAGAGGTGGATACATTTCTTCAAGACAATTCCAAACTCCTTCAACTCCTCAAAGATAACCTTACCAAGGCTCAGGAAAGAATGCAACTCTTTGCCACTAAACACAGGAGTGAAAGGGAATTTCAGGTGGGAGACTGCGTTTATTTAAAGCTTCAATCATACAGGAAACATTCTGTTCAAGTCAGACTTAATTATAAGCTCTCTGCCAGATTATTTGGCCCTTTTCAGGTGTTGGACAAGATTGGTAAGGTTGCATATAGGCTGCAATTGTCTGCTTCTTCTAAGATACATCCTGTTTTTCATGTATCTCAATTGAAGAAGTCTCTCAAGCCAGCTTCTCAGGTCAGTTCTCAGCTTCCCCAGGTGGAGTTGGATGGTCAATATTTGGTTGAACCCATTACAATTCTTGACGCAAAACTTGTCAAAAAGGGTTCTTCTTCTACAGTTCTTGTTCTTACTCAATGGACCAATCTTTCCCCTTCCGAGGCTACCTGGGAGGACTATTCCCAGCTCAAGTCCCAATTTACACATTTTAATGCATGAGGTCATGCATTGTTTGAAGGGGAAGGCTTGCCATGATTCTGGCAGTGGACTGAAATGAAACCACTGCCAAACTAATGACTTGAACGTAGGCAAAGCAGCTACTGTTGGATAGGTTTTCTTCTTTTTAATCATGGTCGTAGATTGATTAGAAACGTTGGGGTTCAAATAGTAATTGGAACGGTGCCGTTCCAATCTCTTCTCCATCACAACAACTAACCGGCCAGCTGTCCGTACCGATTGGTCCGAGCGAGTCAGACGTCTGCTTGCGTGGAGTGTTAGTTATTATTTTCCTTTATTCCGTATTAGCCCACATGTTTCGTTTATTATGAATTAGCCGACAAGTATATAAACTGGGTTGTATTGAAATTAGGTATGAAATGAACTATTTCCAATTTCCCCTTTCTGCAATCTCAATTCTCTCTCAATTATGTTTAATTCGACCGGAAATTCTCCATCTGACGCCGGAGGTCCTGTCACCGTGTACCAATCCTTGTCTTTGATTACAATGTTGGTCTTTGCATGGTGTTGTGCCTTCAAATAATTTCTCCCTATCACATACGTGCATTCATCCATATGCTTCCAACCAAATTTGTTACGCGGCTTGTTTATATAGTTGAAGAATGGACATTGACGTTGCGCAACCCACAATATATGACAGGATAAGCCTTCCCTGGTTCGTTAAGCCATTCAGTGAAATCTAATTTGAACGTGTCGTCCTGTCTTCTCAGAGCCGTGAACGATGGAATGACATGGGTAACACTCCATAGGTCTTTTCTTGGCATACTTCATTTTTCCCATTTGATATTTCCCCGCATGCGCCTGACGTATGTATGATTGTTGTCTTTTTGTTCCAAAACCAACACATCATGGTCGTATGCTTCTGGATAGATGTATATCGATTCAGGGGTCCAAGACTCTTCTCGATCCATGTGTTCAACTGCTTCAAAAACTGTATCCACGACTCATCTCTATGTTCCACCTTCTGAACTACCGTTCCTACTTCTTCTCGTACTTCTTCTTCAAGTTCGGTGGCGTAGCCGTAAAAATCTCTCTCATAAGTATCATTGCTTTGTCCCTGACAGGTTTCCTTCCCCCCCCCCCCACCCCCCCCCCCCTCCGGTCGTGTTTTGTGCATTCGGGTTGATTAGATTCTTCGGCCAAGTTGGTCTGGGACTTCGAGTTGACCAAGTCCTTTGGCGAGTTGCTATGTATCCTAGAAAAGAATTGAAAACATATTAGACACACACATGAGTATGAAAATAAAAATTAAATTACATAATTTCAATTTTAAATAGACCTTCCAGTAGTTACTTCAACTGCATTAGTCAATGAATGGACCATTTCCCCGATCTTGTTAAGCCTTCGCTTCATGGAGTCATGTTCTTCCGACCGTGCCTTCGTCTGATCAACATTATCCATTATTTTCCCGAATGCAACTCCCACATGGGCTTGCACAACCTCAATCTTCTTCGAAAACCGAGTGATGTCACTGGCGACATTGTCAACCCTTTCGTTCATGCGGTCGACATTATCTTACAGTTGACCGATCGTCATATTAACGGCTAGAAACCCATCCTGCATCATTTTAATCATTCTTTCTATTGCACACTGATTGCTATGTTGGGACGTGACTACAAAGGAACAACCGTTGGGGCAGGAGTATTGTGGTCTTGTCTTGTGGCTGCACGAGAAGGTTATTCTCTTCAAGGGTGGCATGTTGAGTGTCAATGGTTGCATGAGGTGTCTGCACCGATGTACCAGTTGCAAGATCCTGATTATGAGTTGTAAAACCACAGCTTCTTCCGACTAGCACCTACAATTGTACTTTTTGCCCGAACCCTCTTCGTTGAAGATTGAGCTCATCTTATCTCACCAAAAGTATCCATATATTTTTATAACACAATCCCTCCCGTAAACATTTGAGTCCATTATGGGTAAAGCTGAATCCTTGGAAACGCGGTCTCGAAAAAGATGTAGTTTGCCTAGTACCATTGCTGCTTCTTTATGGCCGAGTGTTCAAGAGTCGTCAATACTCTTTTTTTATCCATGTGAAACTGACTCATTAGCTGTTGTTGAGGCTGTGAGAAATGGTGGAGCTGATAAACCATATTGGCAGATGGTGAACCCTATTCAAGAATTGCTATTTTCTTCAAAGAGCTCTTTGCTGCACGTTTGGAGAGAAGCAAATTCTGTTGCTGATTTTCTAACTAAGTCTTCTTCTTGTAGTGTGTTAGATTCTGTTTTGCTGTTTGAGGCTCCTGTTAATTGCCTGCATTTGAATATGCAAGACAAACGTGGAATTGGTTGTATTAGGTTTCTTTTTTGAGCTTTAAGCTCCCTTGGATTACCAAAAAAAAAAAGGTTGTAGGAGAAGTCATTGTTGAGCACCTTCCAGTGTTTTTTTAGAGTAACACCTTTCAATTCAAAGTACAAATATGTGGGAGTGCAACCCCTTCTATCTTCTCGGATTACATTTTACCGATATCAGGTACAACCTTGGCCATCCAACAAAAGAATAAGCGAGGTCAGACATTCAGCCGTATTTCAGTCTCTTGTTCTTTTCGTCCTTCATTTTCTCCCAGGTCTTCTCCTTCACCATGTTCAGAAACTCATGCCACACTAAATTATCCCAACCTACATTGATGGCAGTCTCTATGTCGTCAAACAAGCCAAAGAACACCAAATGTATATCCTGCTTTAGGATTCTAACCCACATCAGTCTCCTAATTAAACTTCTCATCAACAATCTGACGTAGTTTAATAATGTTACTTCATCCAACGAAACATCCTTACTTGCTAGGTTTAAGGAATGAAGTAGCATATGAATGTGCGCTGTAGGGAAGTAGTTCCCTTTCTTATAATTAAGTAATAACTTATAACATCTTTCCGTACTCGTTTCTTTGTTATCCTTCCTTAGAGTCTTCACTGGTGGTTTTCCTTAGAGTCTTCACTGGTGGTTTCTCAAAAAAAAAAAAAAAAGAAAAAAGTCTTCACTGGTGGTGGTATGAACATTCAGCTCAGACACTAACACAAACTCCTGCACCCCAGGCCGTGCAACTAAGCCGTTAATGTTGAACCAAATTTCATGACGTTCGAGATCAAGGTCCATCTTCCTATGCAGTATTATGTTAACTATGTTAGTCGGGAAAGGTGGTAGCACGCAGGGTACGTCCAACAAAAATTTCATGTTAGGAAGCCTGTCACATATGAATTTCCTAACACCCAATCGCACTAACCCTATGGCGGCTGCATCATATTTTTCCAAGTCAACTTGTGTTAAAACGTTGCCTTTTCATATCTCCCCATCAAACACGGGAGTGGGGACCTCGCCGAAAGTAGACCACTTGATTGTCGCCTGTCTCTGAAAGAATTTCACAATCACATTAGACAATAACTAAGTTATAATTATCTATAAGTTTCTATCATTTTTCCAAGTGTCAATTTGTAATATCAATTGTTTTTTCGTCAACTAGATGTATGTGTTCGTCAATTGGCCAAATTCGTCAACATTCATCGAAGGGTTGTGGACTTTTAATTTAAACTGCTTTGTTCACTAGTTTTATGTCTCTTCAACATGGGTTAAATTTCGTCATTATTTGTCAAAATAAGTGATTGATCCGTCAACAGTCATTAAAGGGTTTTGACTAGACGAATGTTGAAGTTCATCACAATTCGTCAAGTTACTGAACCCATGATCGTCAATATTCGTCAACATCCGTCAACATTAGTCAAGTTTAAAATTAACGAATGCTGGCTAATTATAACTGATCAAACTCCAATATAAATTATTTGATGAATACTGACGTTTTGACTTGATGAAGGTTCATTCATCAACATCCATCATTTCAGAACGTCAACATTTGTCAAAATCCATCAACATTCGTCAAGAATTTTGAACTCATTAGGGTTTCATCTGTCAATTTTGGATCGAAGGAGAAATTGGAGGGTTGTTTTCCAACCTACTGAAAGACGGATAAACAAACTTCGGTGATGGAGGCCGGTGTCTAGAGTGGTGACGTAGCTACGGCGGTGGTGTGAACAGCATTTATGGAGGGAATGGTGGTGGAGGCTGAAGCCATGGAGGCCAAAGAGAATGAAGCAGAAGAAGCTATGAAGATGAAGAAGATGACGATTGAAGACGAGGATGGTTGCAAAGAGAGTTCGAGAGAAAAGCTTTTCAGCTTTTAAAGATGTGTGGGTTGCCTGGACCTGGCTTACCTAGACCACCCAATACACACTAGGAACAGTCTTAGACCACCATGGTCCCGGCCCGGTTTGGCAACCCTCAGGTCCATTTCACAGCGCCAAACTTATACAGGGAGAAAAGTTGGAAAGAAGTTTGCTAAATATTACTAGAAGATGCTTGCTAGCTCATACAGAAATAAGAAACCACCTCTATCAGCTCCCTTAAGTGACAGTCTGGTTCTTAATTCATCACTAGTTGATGTCAAAATACAGAAGGTACAAAATACTTCAATATTCCAGCCAGTGAGTCAAGTAGATGACCTATTATAATAAACTTCCCCGAGTACCAAAATGTTCTACTGCTCATATCAATATCACGCAGTCAGGAAATACCGATAAGTAGAAATGTTACAACAATTGGCATAAGGATACGAAGAAGACAAGGGTCTATGCTGAGTCTCCGACTGAAATACAGGAAAAACTCAGAATAAGTCAGGTTCTGTTTTTTCTGATAGTTTAATCTCCATGGATGGTATACCGCTCCCGCTTCCTTGTTGGATCGTATATCTGCAATATTCAAATACAAAAAAGGCTTAAAATTCAGTTTGAGTCGAATTCATCAGATGCCAAAAATTGGTGTA